>OZ023238.1:9329480-9728402 GCA_964006365.1 Trididemnum miniatum
AATCAAAGTACTTTTGCGACGTTTTCCCCCACAATATTGCCATTACTTTAATACTCATTGCAAAGAGTATGAAATTACCTTTCACATGATCATTGTCAAGTGTGTGGCAAACTGCTACAAACACCATCAGAACGACTTTGAACTTGGCCGAAAAACCAAAAAAAGTTTTTGTGATTTTTGCTGAAACGTCAAAAACCGGGGTCCAATTAAAGTAATATTGCGACGGTTTCCGACAAAAAAATTACGAACTTTCAATCGTCATTGCAAAGAGTATAAAATTACCTTTTACATGAACATTGTCATGTTGATGGCACAACAACACAAACACCATCAGAACGACTTTGAATTTGACCGAAAAACCAAAAAATTATATTGTTTATTTGCTAAAACGGCAAAAGTTGGGGTCCAATCAAAGTATTTTTGTGTTGTGTTGCCATCAACTTGACAATATTCATGTGAAAAGGAATTTCATACTCTTTGCAATGATGATTGAAAGTTTGTGAGTTTTTTGTCGGAAAACGTCACAAAAGTACTTTGATTGGACCCCGGTTTTTCCCGTTTTAGCAAAAAACAATAAAAATTTTTTGGTTTTTCGGTCAAGTTCAAAGTCGTTCTGATGGTGTTTGTGTTGTTTTGCCATCAACTTGACAATATTCATGTAAAAAGTAATTTCATACTCTTTGCATTGACGATTGAAAGTTTGTGAGTTTTTTGTCGGAAACCGTCGCAATATTACTTTGATTGGACCCCGGTTTTTGCCGGTTAGCAAAAAACAAAATTTTTTTTTTATTGTTTCGGCCAAGTTCAAAGTCGTTCTGATGGTGTTTCTAGCAGTTTGCCACACACTTGACATGGATCATGTGAAAGGTAATTTCATACTCTTTGCAATGAGTATTAAAGTAATGGTAATTTCGTGGGGGAAAACGTCGCAAAAGTACTTTGATTGGACCCCAACTTTTGCCGTTTTAGCAAAAAAGCATTAGTTTTTTTTCGTTTTTCGGTCAAGTTCAAAGTCGTTCTGATGGTGTTTGTGTTGTTTTGCCATCAACTTGACAATGATCGTGTGAAAGGTAATTTCATACTCTTTGCAATGATGATTGAAAGTTCGTAAGTTTTTTGTCGGAAAACGTCACGAAAGTACTTTGATTGGACCCCAACTTTTGCCTTTTTTGGTAAAAAAACGGTTTTTTTTTCGATTTTTCAGTCAAGTTCAAAGTCGTTCTGATGGTGTTTGTGTTGTTTTGCCATCAACATGACAACATTCATGTGAAAGGTAATTTCATACTCTTTGCAATGATGGTTGAAAGTTTGTGAGTTTTTTGTCGGAAACCGTCGCAATATTACTTTGATTGGACCCCGGTTTTTGACGTTTCAGCAAAAATCACAAAAACTTTTTTGGTTTTTTGGCCAAGTTCAAAGTCGTTCTGATGGTGTTTGTAGCAGTTTATCACACACTTGACAATGATCATGTGAAAGGTAATTTCATACTCTTTGCAATGAGTATTAAAGTAATGGCAATATTGTGGGGGAAAACGTCACAAAAGTACTTTGATTGGACCCCAACTTTTGCCGTTTTAGCGAAAAAGCATTAGTTTTTTTTCGATTTTTCAGTCAAGTTCAAAATCGTTCTGATGGTGTTTGTGTTGTTTTGCCATCAACTTGACAATATTCATGTAAAAGGTAATTTGATACTTTTCGCAATGACGATTGAAAGTTTGTGAGTTTTTTGTCGGAAACCGTCGCAATATTACTTTGATTGGACCTTGGTTTTTGACGTTTCAGCAAAAATCACAAAAACTTTTTTTGGTTTTTCGGCCAAGTTCAAAGTCGTTCTGATGGTGTTTCTAGCAGTTTGCCACACACTTGACAATGATCATGTGAAAGGTAATTTCATACTGCTTGCAATGAGTATTAAAGTAATGGCAATATTGTGGGGGAAAACGTCGCAAAAGTACTTTGATTGGACCCCAACTTTTGCCGTTTTAGCAAAAAAGCATTAGTTTTTTTTCGTTTTTCGGTCATGTTCAAAATCGTTCTGCTGGTGTTTGTGTTGTTTTGCCATCAACTTGACAATGATCGTGTGAAAGGTAATTTCATACTCTTTGCAATGATGATTGAAAGTTCGTAAGTTTTTTGTTGGAAAACGTCACAAAAGTACTTTGATTGGACCCCAACTTTTGCCTTTTTTGGTAAAAAAACGTTTTTTTTTTCGATTTTTCAGTCAAGTTCAAAGTCGTTCTGATGGTGTTTGTGTTGTTTTGCCATCAACATGACAACATTCATGTGAAAGGTAATTTCATACTCTTTGCAATGATGGTTGAAAGTTTGTGAGTTTTTTGTCGGAAACCGTCGCAATATTACTTTGATTGGACCCCGGTTTTTGACGTTTCAGCAAAAATCACAAAAACTTTTTTGATTTTTTGGCCAAGTTCAAAGTCGTTCTGATGGTGTTTGTAGCAGTTTGCCACACACTTGACAATATTCATGTGAAAAGGAATTTCATACTCTTTGCAATGAGTATTAAAGTAATGGCAATATTGTGGGGGAAAACGTCGCAAAAGTACTTTGATTGGACCCCAACTTTTGCCGTTTCAACAAAAAAACATTAGTTTTTTTTTCGTTTTTCGGTCATGTTCAAAATCGTTCTGATAGTGTTTGTGTTGTTTTGCCATCAACTTGACAATATTCATGTGAAAAGGAATTTCATACTCTTTGCAATGATAATTGAAAGTTCGTAAGTTTTTTGTCGGAAACCGTCACAAAAGTACTTTGATTGGACCCCAACTTTTGCCTTTTTTGGTAAAAAAACGTTTTTTTTTTTGAGTTTTCAGTCAAGTTCAAAGTCGTTCTGATGGTGTTTGTGTTGTTTTGCCATCAACATGACAACATTCATGTGAAAGGTAATTTCATACTCTTTGCAATGATGGTTGAAAGTTTGTGAGTTTTTTGTCGGAAACCGTCGCAATATTACTTTGATTGGACCCCGGTTTTTGACGTTTCAGCAAAAATCACAAAAACTTTTTTGGTTTTTTGGCCAAGTTCAAAGTCGTTCTGATGGTGTTTGTAGCAGTTTATCACACACTTGACAATGATCATGTGAAAGCTAATTTCATACTGTTTGCAATGAGTATTAAAGTAATGGCAATATTGTGGGGGAAAACGTCACAAAAGTACTTTGATTGGACCCCAACTTTTGCCGTTTTAGCGAAAAAGCATTAGTTTTTTTTCGATTTTTCAGTCAAGTTCAAAATCGTTCTGATGATGTTTGTGTTGTTTTGCCATCAACTTGACAACATTCATGTGAAAGGTAATTTGCTCCAGATTTAACAATACATGAGATAAAAAGTAATTTCATGTTTTTCAGGATGATTTTTTCGGAAATGTTGATTTCGTTGGGGAATATGAAGCAGTATTATTATTTTTAGACGTTTCATCTTATTTTTAGTAGCGTGCATGCTTAATCGCTTTAATGAGCCTGTATTGCGGTTCAAGTTCAGACAGTTATTTTTAGACTGGATGCGCTTGCCGCTTGTGCATGCTTAATTGAGCCTGTATTGCGGTTCAATTTCAGACAGTTATTAATAGACAGGATGCGCTTGCCGTTTTTTAATTTTGCATACGGCACGTTTGCGCTTGCCGCTCGTTAGTTTTGCACACGACACGCTTTTTTTCTTTTTTTTCGATTCTCTCGTTTATTCTGCCAGAATTATAGTGGTATTTTTTGCGCAGTTAAAAATAGTGAGTTTAGTGGTAGGCCTACCCATTGATGGGATTCAAAATTTTAAGAACAGGTTCTGTTTTGTATCGTACTTCCTAACAACAGGTTCTCTCATAACAGTCATAAAGGTCTAATGCCTGTAAAATAAATCAAGAACGGGTTCGCTAATCATCCTGACATTCCAAGAACAGGTTCGCGCAAACCTGTGCGAACCCCCTGAATCCCATCACTGGTGGTACCTACATAAGAAATCGTTTTCCAAGCAGGAGGCATTATTTTCCCGATCCGGGAACGGTTTCCTGATATGGTAAAATGACACCAAATGGGTTAGTGTCCCCTTCTGTTAAAGTTCAACAGAACAGAACATATTTATTTCGTTGCACAGTAACAAACCGATTCAAGTAGGTAACCGGTACTGTAAATACATTACGCAAGTTATTTGTGTAAGCTTGGGACCGGGAAGTTGCAAAGGACCGTGAGGTCATCGAGTCAAGCAACCACCCCATGTCGGCATAAAGAGTATTGAAATTTGGAATGAAATGTGTCTTGTCAAACTATTTGATGACTCAGTTGAATTTGTGCGATCCAGATTAGTCTTAGTTAAACAGCACTGTGGCCTGCTGGTTGCAAACTAGTCAGCACATTTCTCATGTTTCTCAACTGGCTGCATTTGCCTGGTGGGCAGTGGGGTAATGATTTTATTGGTGATCGTATTTAGACAATTTTGATGACCTTGCGTTTGGGTTGGGTTTGTTTTTACAAAGGTTACTGGTATGATTTGAGTACAATGAAAGGAAGCGGTTAACAGGTTAATATGGGTTTTCGATTAACGTTCTGGTTTGGTTCAACGCCCTGCTCTTAGTTTGGAATGTTTTAATGGGGTTTTGCTTTACCAGAAAGGTTGAAAACGAGACTGCTCCAGGTTTAGACTGTGGCAGTGTGGTTGAAACAATTTGCATGACAAATTTTAATGCATTGAATAATTAATGTCTGTGTGCATTTTCAAGTATGTGAGTCGGGTCTTACTAAACACCGCAAGGAACTACAAGGTACTTTTAAACCTTCAAAATGCTTGAAAACACTACAAGGAACTACAAGGTACTTTTATAGCTGCTACAAGGTAGTTGAAAACAGCACAAGGAACTACAAGGTACTTTTAAACCTAGTACAAAGTAGTTGAAAACACTACAAGGAACTACAAGGTACTTTCAAACCAACTACAAGATAGTTGAAAACACTATAAGGAACTACAAGGTACTTTTACAGCTATTACAAGGTAGTTGAAAACACCACAAGGAATTACAAGGTGCTTTTATAGCTGCTACAAGGGAGTTGAAAACAACAGAAGGAACTACAAGGTACTTTTAAACCAAGTACAAGGTAGTTGAAAACAGCACAAGGAACTACAAGGTACTTTTAAACCAAGTACAAAGTAGCTGAATACACTACTAGGGACTACAAGGTACTTTAAAGCCAACTACAAAGGAGTTGAAAACAGCACAAGGAACTACAAGGTGTTTTTAAACCAAGTACAAGGTAGTTGAAAACAGCACAAGGAACTACAAGGTACTTTTAAACCAAGTACAAAGTAGTTGAAAACACTACAAGGTACTTTCAAACCAACTACAAGATAGTTGAAAACACTACAAGGAACTACAAGGTACTTTCAAACCAACTACAAGATAGTTGAAAACACCACAAGGAACTACAAGGTGCTTTTATAGCTGCTACAAGGGAGTTGAAAGCAACACAAGGAACTACAAGGTACTTTTAAACCAAGTACAAAGTAGCTGAATACACTACTAGGAACTACAAGGCACTTTAAAGCCAACTACAAAGGAGTTGAAAACAGCACAAGGAACTACAAGGTGCTTTTAAACCAACTACAAGGGAGTTGAAAACAGCACAAGAAACTACAAGGTACCAACACTTTTAAGGTAATTTCAAACCAAATACAACCTCCCGACCCCAACCCCTGCGACCCCAACCCCCCGACCCCAACTCCCCGACCCCAACTCCCCGACTCCAACCCCCAAATTCCAACTCCCCGACCCCATCCCCCTGACCCCAACTCCAACCCCAAGCCCCCTGACCCCCCAACTCCACCCCCCCGACCCCAACCTCCGACTCCAACCTCCCCGACTCCAACCCCCTCGACCCCAACCCCCCCGACTCCAACACTTTCGACTCCACCCCCCAACTCCAACCCCCCGACCCCAAGCCCCCCGACTCCAACCCTCCCGACCCCAACCCCCCGACTCCACCCCCCCCGACCCCACCCCCCTGACTTCAACCCCCCAACTCCAACCCCCCGACCCCAACTCCAACCCCCCAACTCCAACCCCTCGACCCCAACCCTCGACTCCAACCTCCCTGACCCCAACCCCCCCCGACTCCAACACTTCCGACTCCAACCCCCCGACTCCACCCCCCCAACTCCAACCCCTGACCCCAACCCTCCCGACCCCAACCCCCCAACCCCCGACTTCAACCCCCCAACTCCAACCCCTCGACCCCAACTTACTACAAAATCATGCACAGGAGAAGTTCCGTAAAAAAGTACAGCCTATAGAAGTAACCTATACCATATACGGCAATATAAAAGCATACAAACATAAAAGTGAGAAGACACAACATATAGCTGTATAGCAGACATAAAGCAGAACCTGGTACAGTACCAAATGTCATCAACACCTTCAAAACCCATAAAAGTACCAGTAACCTATACAGTTATCAATAATCTGATAATAATGAAAGCATACAAACATAGACTGAGAAGACAACATTTACCAGGAATAAGCTAAGGAGAACCCAATAGGCCTACAGTACGAAATGTCATTAACATCTTCAGAGGCAATACTAAAATAATGACACTTCAATTGCTTTTTAAAGCAGGGCATGCTTTCAATTTCACACAAAGAAAGCGGTAAAGAATTCCACACATGAGAAGAGGCACATGAAAAGATTGATTCAGACTTTTAATTGAGTCCAGACTTTATTTTAAGAAGTAGCGGATCATCACAGATCACTAACTTTAAGATTATATGAGCTTGCAGGAAAATAAGAAATTTGATTCTGTAAATAATTTGGGGAAGTACCATGAATGCATTTATAGGTCAATAAGGCAATCTTGTAATGTATACGAAATTTCACTGGAAGAATGTGAAGAGTTTTTAGGTAAGGTAACATAATTATGTGAAGGTCTTGTAGAGCCTCATAATCCAAAAACAAACAGCAGCATATAAAACTTTTGTCAATTTATGAAGCAGATATTCCGGTAAGTTGTAAAACAGTGCATTGCATTAGTCAATGTAAGATAAGATCAATGAATAAATCAATTGAATTTTTAGGGTTCGAGAAAGTTTTGAAGCAATCCTGCCCATGTTGCGTAGATGAAGATAGCAAACTCCAATAACTTTATCAATATGCTTTTGAAAAGTCAGTCCATCATCCAGAACAACACCAAGACTTTTAATGCTGATAGTCTAGCACAGGGTTGGTTAACCTTTTGATTCCATGCGCCAATATTTTTTACCCTTAATTTAGATGCGCCACATCAAGCATCCATTTCTTTTCAGTTCTTTAAAACAAGAGCGTGCAATATCGATGAAGAGCAAAAAAAGGGTCTTCACTTCACTCCCTCAGACAGTGGTGCACCCAGGATTTGGCAAAGAGGGGCCACAACCGGGGGTCTGGGGGTGAAACCCCCAGCCGCCAACGGATGTTTACGGTTTTCATATAAAAAAAACACTCATTTTAGCACACTTTTTTTATCGAAAAAGGGTGTGCAGTCACTACAGACTATGCAAAAATATTTTTGCAGCTTACGTCTAAAAGCAGAAGCTTGGCTAAAATAAGTAAAAGGAGGCTACAACCATTATTAGTTTGAGAAATTATAGACTGAAAGTTGGGTTTTAGCACCTTATTACAGGGCCAAAGGGAAGGCATGGCACCATGGCTTCCCTGCGTGCGCCTATGCCCTCAGACGTCCTGTTTTCCACTGACAATGTCGGTGGTGAGCAAAAAATAAAAAAAGTCTTCACGCCCTGAGATGTTCTGTTTTCCACTGAAAAATATCGGTGGAGAGCAAATGAAAAAACATTAGTGAGTAGAAGTGGCTTGTCATCAAAAAGGTGCAATGCGCCACTTTTAGGTAGCCAATGCGCCACGTATGGCGCATGCGCCACTGGTTGGCCACCCCCGGTCTAGCAGGTTGGATAAAGTAGTCATTATCGAAACTGAGAGTAGACATTAACTTACATTTGCCACCAAAAGTTAATGACAACTCAGTAATATCTGTTTTCATTCAACTTTAAAAAATTATTACACATCCACCCCATTAACTTTCAAGTAAAGCTTGAAGTCTTGAGTGAAAATAATAACTACATTAAAGCTGGATGCTACCCAAAAATTCTAAAAGTAGATCATATAGTACCCATATATAGATAAAAATGGTGTAAAAAATCAGTGCTACAATTTCAGACCGATATCTCTTCTTAGTCTGCTATGTAAATTGTTTGAGAAGTGTCTATATGATAACCTGTATGTATGCATATTTTGACAAATTTACCTGCTCACTACGAACCAATTTGGATTTAGGCAGAACTATTCAGCATTGCGTGCTGTTAGGCAATTCTAGGATGAGTTTTTGGAAAATATTAATGCAAAAAATTTTCATGTGCTGTATTCCTGAACTTGAAAAAGCCTTCGAGACGGTCCATCACAAAATTCTGATAAAAAAGTTTTAAAGCTATGGTGTTCAAGGGTTACCACTGCAACTCCTTAAAAGTTATCTAAGTAATAGAACACAATATACAATTGTGAAGAATGCAAAATCACTTCCTTGTGATGTTTCATGTGGCATGCCCCAGTGCTCAACTTAAGAACCTTTGCTGTTAATATATATTAATGACTTGCCCAAATTTTCATCTCTTAGCACTAAACTTTTTGCAGATGATGCTGTCCAACTCTTAACCACACATGCCCAAAATTAATAATTGAAAAAGTCAAATGCGCATTTGTCAAGATCAGTAACTGGGTGAAGCTAAATAAATTGTCTACAAACTATAGCAAAACTAAAGTTATGATTACTTCTCACAAAAATGTTTCTAACAATGCAATATTAAAATAGGAACACATGCCATAGAAAAAGTCAGCCAAATTAAATATCTGGCTGTGATCTTTGATGACAAACTCACGTGGAAGCTTCCTATCCAATATTTGTGCTCTAAGCTTTCAAGTAGAGCCTGGGCATTGCTTGATTTATTGATTTTTTCATTTTTATCCTCCTGTCCCGAGAATGTGGCGGAGACACTACGGTATGCATAGGACGAATCCAGACTTGCTTACAAAGGAGTTGCCCTTGTTTCCGAATTTTCTGCTTGAATTTTGCTTCTGACTTCTTCAATTTGCTGCTTTTTAGATTCCTCCAAGCAGAGATAATTGTCTTGAAGCATCTTATTTAGGGACAAAACAATGAGGCTTGGGTGGGAGCTGAACCAACAACCTTGCAATCATGGCCATCGTAAAAACAACGCTCCAAACCACTTGGCTTCGCTGCCGACGATTAAAAATATATGCAGATATTCCTTTTTAATAATGGTGTACTATAGCTTGATTTATTCTCACCTTCAGTACTGAATTTCCGAATATTTAAAAGAGTTTTCCGTCATTCTGGATTAATTTTCTTGCTTCTGATTTAAATCTCAATTTGTTATTTTAATGATGACGAAACAATGGATTCAATTTCGATGACAATCACTATTCCAAATTACCTGATGGGCATCATTTCGCTTACGTTGGCAACTGATGTATTTAAAAAATCTTTCCTTTTTCTCTATGAAACCTACTGTTTCCACTTTAAACTTTCCGAACGGACAACTAATGCGGTTCGCTGGAAACGGTGAGCTGTATTGCCTGTTATTCTCGATCTTTTACTTTTTCTCAAACCCCTTCACTTCGGTGCCATTTTTGCACCATTTTCTGGCTATATTCACCTGACGAGCTCAAAATAAGAGCAAAACCGGTTGTGGATTGCTACTCTGTTCCCTGCATTGCTATTTTTTGCGATGCTTTCTTGTCATCTATACTCCTAGTCTTTAAGTCTTACGTCCCGTTACTTTCGAAACTGCGTTGCTTCATGCACTGACTGTAACTCTAATTGTGCATCGTGGGAAGGCAAGATATTCTCGCTTCGAGGATTTAAGTGATGTATCATTATCACGGAATCGATGCAGAAGAGTCTATCTTGAACGAAAGCCTACCAAACTTGGGAACCTGGGCGCTCCCTAATTTGTTCTTTATGCTCGATAAGTAAACTGAGTCTGTCTGAGTGTAATTCTACTGTTCTTGCAGCAATTAAAGACTAGCATGAGTATGCAATTATTATTTATTGAATATGTAATTGTTCTGCCAAGAGCCACTTTGCCTAGTCATTTATCTCTTTGACAAACTTGTGTGTCAGTATTAGTAATATTTTTTTTTATTCGTGGTATTTATTTGTCGCTTGTGCATTTGTACATGAAGCAATAACTAATGAGCGAAGAAAAAAATTCACAAGAATTTCACAATCAAAAGACAATAAACTGATATTAGCACTTGTGACCAGAGTCTGTGAAGTTACCTAGACGGTCTTCGAGTCAAACAGCCACTGAGGATATAAAAAGAAAAAAAAAAGGGGAAGAAGGAAGAGCACTTCAATAAGAATGATGATGATGAAGTATCATTTCATAATATGTAAATATTACAGTGTAACCAAGGCCAAGTATTCTTTGTGAATTCCCATTAGCCATTTACATAAATATTAACAGTACATTATATAAATATCAATAGTAGTTTAGATAAATATATAGCGGTACACGTGATTTAGTGTTACTTTTACTCAATTTGTGTTGGTTACCCAGAAAAATTAATGTGAAAAGATAGGAACGTGTGATTTCATTTTTATCCTTTCACCAGAAAGCGACGGAGGCGCTGCATGACAAATCCAGACCTACTTAGGAGTTGCCTTTGTTTCCGAGTTCTCGGCTTGAATTTTGCTTTTGACTTCTTCAATTTACTGCTTGTTAGATTCCTCCAAGCAGAGATAATTGTCGTGAAGCATCTTATCCAGGGACACAACGATGAGGCTTGGGTGGGAGCTGAACCAACAACCTTGTGATCATGGCCGTTGTAAAAATGATGTTCCAAACCACTTGGCCACGCTGCCGACTACTCGTCCATGCAAAAAAAAATAAACAGGACAGTTATTTAAAAATGATAGTTTGTGTCTCGTAAGGTTGGGGAAACACCGTACCAGAGTATGGTACCAGTAGTTCCTACAGTTAACATAATGGTGCATTACTGACTTATTTTTCACTGCATCTTTGTTTTAGCTCCTCTACTGGTTTGTAACACTGTTGCTTCTGTTTTTCTGTCTTAGTCATTTTTTGCATTATAGTCGCACATTTCCTTATTGCTGTGATTGAATCTCATGTTTTCGACAAAGTTCTGCTGTAGTATTGCACCATGATTATATAATATTTCATGTTTTCAAGATTACTGGTTTGTTCCTTTTTTTGTTCCTTCTATTTTAGTTTAAGTTTTATTTTGAAGATGTGGTTGTAAGCATTACTCGTAAATTTTAGATTTATAAGATTATTTACTTGTTTGTTGTTGTGAAAAAACAAACCAACTCATAGCTTATATTTTCTGCAAGCATATACAAATTGCAGTTGTAATATCTCCAACTTTCAATCAACTTTAAGTTCTTTTGTAACATGATCGTTGAAGTTTTGTTGGAAGTGCCATTTGCATCAGGTATAATTGGTGTGAAATGTACAAAAGACCTATATATAGATTTTGGAGATTATTTATTGATTTGATATTATGGTCTTTCTCACGACCGTATAATTTTGAGAATGCTTTGTTCAGCTTTTAGCAGTTTTCATTGGACTAATTGTGGCATGATCTCTGTGTATCCAGAAAAAAAAAAGGATTTAACCTTTCAATACAATCTACTACTTTGATCTGTGGTTACGTATGCAAAACCTAGTGAATCACTGCTTTGCTTGACCTAAGCTAACCAGTTCCATTTTTTGGTTCTTGTGGGTTTTACTTAAGAACTTGTAATTTTAGATACCAGTACACTGGAACGTTGAAGGCAAGTTACTATCAGGAAATTTCAAACTTGCAAGCAGAGGTAAATCCTGCGGATAATATGGCTAAAGTACATTGCTTGTTGCATGATGGAATTTAATATTTGCGATTAAGTAAGGCCCGCTGGCCTAAAAGTTAATTATATTGATGTTGTAACTGACTATAAATAGCAAATTTTTTGGCATGTGTTTTGAAGTGCATTGCAGTAGCATTGCGAAGACAAGGAAATATGTGATTATTTTTGCTCAAGCATCGTAATCAACTGTTAGTTTATTTTTCGTTTGTTTCATTATTTCATTACCCTGAATCTGAAGTGGTATTATGTATATCATAACAAAGTTTTCCACTTACAAAAGGTTATAGACGAGACCAGCAATGGCGTAAGCATTTCTAAAGTGGAGGGGGGGCAAAAGCAATGATCAAATTTCCTTTGCCTGCAACCCATATTTAGCCTGTCCACATGTGACATATCCAATTTATGTGGGCTTCATACCCATGGATCTTGGTTCTAGTTTCTGCATCACAATTAAATTGTTCATGTCTTTTCTGTACTGCATCCTTCTACCAGCGACTGGGCAACGTTTGCTGGAATCCAGACCGAAGAAATTGGGGCTTTTATTTGCTACACGCCTCCTATTCCACGATCGACTAACTTCCCTGCACGATGGAGTAGATGTTATTTGGCAGGTTTATTCGTAATTACTGAACAAACAGCTCATGCGTCAGAACTCAGTACAAGGCGAATTGTTTGTGACAATACAAGACACTGGGTTCAAAACTTCAGTGAAACACAAAAAAGGTAGGACAATATTTCACGACTTCATAATCACTTTTTTTTTAAATATGACATCAAAAATTTAATTTTGATGCAGAAACTAAAACCAAGAACCGTGGTTTAAAGCCCACATAAATTGGACATGTGGACAGCGTAATTGTGTAGCTAAAGTTTGTTGTTTTAGCAACCCCAACAGCTGCTGTAAATACCAAAACCGTCTGTAAGGCCTCTATTTGAGTACCCCTATAGAGGAAGGATTGAGAGCACCACCCTTTAATTGAACACCACCTGTAATGCCACTACAGGGGAAGGTGTTGAAAAAGACGAAGACGGCTACACTGGAACGTGTCACCTGATTTTTTGCATTGACGTTTTGCAAATTTACTTGGGAGTTTTTTCTCGTACTTCCGGTAACTTTACAATAACCTCAATTAAATGTAGTCAGATTTTTTATTTGTTGACATTTCATTGGTACTGACGACCAACATCATCAGAATGATAAAGCGCTACAAGTTATAAACAAGGGGTTACTACGGTTCGGTATGGAATTACGGTACAATGCGATTAGATTTTGGCAAAAAGTACGATTTGGAATTTTTAGGAAAAGTACGGTACGGTATGTAAATACGGTGTTATGTTTTCCGTATCGTACACTTTCTGTACTCCAGTAATGCACGCTTTGCACGTTTAATTGCTTCCAAGTACTGCACTTTTATTTTTTTGCACTTTTCCTTTTTGCTTATAACTTTGCCACGTTAGTTGCGCTCGCCGCTCACCACCAGTTACCCCTGACCCCTCACAATTTCAAACAACAATATTGTGAACTAGGAATGTCCATCACCGAATTGAGTCGAATTTGAATCCTGAATGATTCGGAATCTTTTTTTGATACTGCTGATTTGAAATGAAAAAAACATATTAATGCGATACAGTTGTGTCACTTATCTTGGAGAATTAATAGTACCGGTATAAACACCGTCACGCATTTGCACTATAACAGCAACAGCGGGTGCACACACGCGTTTAAACAGGGACCAGGGTGTGCTGATGTAGATAACGGTGATACACACACGCGAGTAAACTGCACACACCTAGTGCACAAACACACGCAATTGCCAATGACTGATGGCTGTTTGTGACGATCGTGCGTATTAAAGGCGCATTTACCGACACGCAGTAACGCGACACGCAACTAAAATTATAATGTAAGTAAATGTAGAAGGATTTCGCAGATTTTCGCGTGATCGGTGTACAGTAAAATAAAACAAACAAGGTGCGAAAAATTTTAGTAGTGTATCGGTAAACGCGTTTAAAGGCGTGTTTACAGATACGCGACAACGCAACTACCTAGTTTTTTGTTTATTTCATTTTGACGTTGAATTTTGGTACGGCAACGCAATAAAAACGACGCCATATCAAGGAATTGTACCTGTACGATTTTTACCGCTTCATCGCCCGGTATCCAAAAATATTTGAAATAACCGTGACGATGGCAGTGAGACAATGCACATTTGATTGTTATGACATCATTGAACAATTAGCTTGCTTGACGCAGGCTAGCAAATTTTATATCGCGTTAATCGCAGGCTAGTATGATTTGTAATGGTAATCGCATTGCCGCGTATTCGTAAACGCACCTTTGTACCTGCTTCCTCAGCTCCGTCAGAGAGAGCTTTTTCAAGCGCCGGCCTTACTGTAACAAAATTACGAAACAGACTGACAGGTGAACATGTGGGGACCATAAACTTTCTTCATATGAATGAAGATGTGTTGCGAATAGGCTTATCTGTTAATGTATTTTGTGCATTTTTTTTAAATAGACTTGTTGATGATTTTGCAGCATTGCATTGCGCTCATTTTGTTAGCCTTCCAAATTTTGGATTCGAAATGAAGATTCGAAATTCTGGATTTGACATTTGTGATTCGGATTCGATTCAGAATCAGCTAAGGTTCGGCTATGGCCATCCCTATTGAGAACAAGTTAAATGGTTACGCAATAATTATAATTTGGCTATTCAATCATTGTCTTGGTCTTGTAATGGTCTTGCCAATATAGCTTTCTTATATTTTTCGTAGTCTATTACTAGTAGTCTATTGAGTTTCTGTTATGAATGCATGGCAGGAGATTGTTCAATTGGTTTTTAGCATGGGTCGCTCGAGGAATTTCACTGGGAAGGAATATTTTAGCATTAGAGTTGATTCTGCTGCTAGTAAAATTGAGGGGTGTGACTATAAATATAAGCCTAAAAACGGCTCATAGGTCTATGCTACACCTTTAATTAGACATCTGAAAACTTTTAAATTTTTGAACTACGCCTTTAAACTGACTTTTTTGAACTTTCGAGTTTTTTCCAATTTTACTGATAGGCTTAGGCCGAAACTAATTTTTGAATAATAGTGTTGGTGCAAGCAAACTTTCGTCCTCAAGCAATGTTTTGCAAGGCTTTTGATCTTAAGTAATGAAAAAAGTAATAAACATTAACAAAACGCGAAAAGGTGTTGACAAGCTGTAAACGTTAAGTTAATGGACAAGTTAACGAAAGTTGATGTAGTCCGTCAACTTGAAAAATTGTTGTAGCGAATTAACCAGTTTATGGTAAAGTCTTAATTAACGAAATTGTGCCTATATATGGAAAGAACAATTTTTTATCGTAAAAGGAGGAAGCAAAACAACAAAATGCGAATCTACAAATAGTGATCAGTTAATAGTGATCGGTGATACCTCATGTTTTTGCAGGCCTGTAGCCTGGGCCTTTGCTGCAACTATTGTTTGATTTACTGTTCTGATGTTTGAATATCGATGCTATGTTCAATAGATTCATTAAGGTCTTAAAACTCTTGATTTTGTCAGGTATGTAACCAGAAGGGGCACTGGGACACCCCCACCCCCCTCGCCAGATGAAGAACTTTTTCAGAGGTTGTTACCCAGGGCCGGCGCCAAGGGGGAGCTTGGGGTCTGGCCCCCCCAATCGACATGCTTGGCCCCCCCCAATCAACAAGCTTACTCTTTTGAAGACAGCGGCTATTGTGCTTAACTTCAAACTTTGGCCCCCCTAAGTTGACTGCTCTGGCGCCGGCTCTGTTGTTACCTAAGGGCAAACAAAAATGGGTCCCCTCGATCATTACCTATGAAACTGGCTCTGCCTCCCCAAAGTTTTCACTTTTTATCTGCTGGTATGGAGGATAACCAATAATGTTTTTAGCTTATTAAAGCAAAGTTGTGTTCAACAGCTAAAATAAATGGACGATAAATCTGAATCTTGACGTGGCAATGGCAAAAGTTTCCCGCTGAATTTTTCTTGACGTAAATTGGTTAAAAAAAATGTGGTGCAGAAAGGTTCGGTATTACGGTATGGAAAAAATTTCGTATCGTACTGTTACGTACGGTATTTTGGAGAGGTATGAAATTACAATACGGTATTTCTCGCAATGAAATGAACTGTTTAGTGTATGAAATTTCATGCAACGATTGCAAATTTGTGTATATTGGCCAAACCAAGCGGAACTTGAACGCTAGATTAAAAGAACATCAACGAGCCATCAGACAATTAAAACTGGAAAACTCAACTCTTTGCAAACATGCTGTGGAAAATAGTCATTTAATTGGATGGAGTAATGCTTGAACATTAAAAGTGGAAACCAAATATTTTAAATGACTAACTGCTGAATCTTGGTTTATCCACTCTCACCCCATAGTTTTGAATCGATCTAATGGTGAATCCCTTACCTCAATATACCGTTCTTTGCTCTAAATAAATTACAATCACTCATTTCATACAAGTAATATTTCTCTTATGCTATTCAATTGTTTATGTACGCATGTTGTGACTAATAATTGCTATTCTGCCTTAATTTTTTTAATTTTTGTTCTTGCTCATAAACTGCTGTGCAGTGTTATAACTCGTAGCGCTTTATCATTCTGATGATGTTGGTCGTCAGTACCAATGAAACGTCAACAAATAGAAAACCTGACCACATTTAGTTGAGGTTATTGTAAAGTTACCGGAAGAACGAGAAAAAACTCCAAGTAAATTTGCATAAATACCCAGTGAACGCAACACTTCTAGACCTATTCCAACCTTTGCAACTTTCAGGTTGAAGGTATGAGTACTTTTCAGCAAGGGTGGAAACCTAAACTGAAACTTGTTAAACCAAATTTTTAAAAACCTAAACTTGCACCAAAACGTTTTTTCTTGAAACATCAACACCAAAACTGAAACTAAAACTTGTTCAAGGCTTTGGTTTTTAAAAATTTTCGCCACCATCATTAACAACACCGTTCTTTAAATGTTGAGCGTCGAATAGAGAAGCTGTGAATACCAATTTTTGAGTCTTTGGTTTCACTGGATTCGGAATTAAACCCAAGCCGACAACATATAAAGCAATGTTTCACTCAGTTGGTCGTATGAGCTACTACCTATGATTGTAATAAAGCAAAAGCGCGAAGAAGTGGAGTACCTAAATCATCTGTATTCAAAGTAATACAGCTTTCTTGGATCAAACCTCGTAAACCAAAACTGAAACCCAGAAGCCGAATCCGTGCGTAAGCAAAACTGAAACCGGAACTGGAACCTATTTTTCACCAGTCGTGAAACCAAACCCAAAACTGAAACCTATTATCAAGTTTTCAACACACCGAAACTGAAACTGACAATGTAGCACCAAATAGCCAGGTTTCCACCCTTGCTTATCAGTTACTGTGTTACGATAGATTTTTTTTTTAAAAGGTTAAATGTTAACTCTGTTTTAACTTTTCCCTTTTCATTAATTAAATTTATCTTCCCCAAATTGTGACCAGCTTGTTAAAAAAATTTAGCACCATCCTCTAACTGAACACCATCTCTAAGGCTCTAATAGAATGTCACTACAGGAAAGGAGAAGGGTTCAAAAATAGAGCGCTGTGGCTGTGTGGTGCTCAAATAGAGGTTTCACGGTATGTCACGTATACGCAGTGATGGGTATGATAAGCCTTTTTGTGCAGAAGCGATAACGATAATCAGTAATTTCAAAAAAGCCCTGGGTGATAGAGAATCGATAAATTTCAATTTCTTAAAGCGATATCGGTAATCAATAAATTATCGCTGATAAATTTTTCTGATAAATATTGCGGTAAATTTTCGGTGTGTTTGATGAAGTTTTTTTTGTACGTCAAATTGCAAAAATGTTTTTCTAGATTTTTCAGGAAAAGAGAGCAGTTCGCGTACTCTGCTGTGGCATTCCATAAAATATAGAGAGATTATTTAAATTGCTACAAGACTTTACGAACACCATGTATTTTGCCATAGTGTCAACTCACTAATTTCGAACACTCTGTGCATAAAGAATCGTTTATCGCAATAATTTATTGGCGATAACAAAATATACTACAAAAGTGATATCGGTACTCGATAAATCAAAACCATTTTGTCAGCGACATGGCCTAGCAGTACCGCTCGCAGGTGACAGACCCTACGGGATGGGTTTGATTCATGGCTGGAGTTGATCACATTTGACATAGTATAACTGGTGGCTGCTGACTCGTAGAGCGCAAGCTCACTTTGCGGTCTCCCTCAGTAACTGTGAATTTTTCATTCCAGATTTTGAGCATAATAATTGGTAATAAATTATCGTTGATAACTATCGCCGATAAATTATTGCAATAAATGCCCGTCTCTGTGTATATGGTCACGGAAACAATGAGAGCAGTAAGCTTTTTTGGAGCATACGAAAACATAAAGTTGGGATGATCAATAACTCAACTCCAATTAACGTTATTTCCTACACCAACAAGGTGATGCGTCGAGATAGAACTTCATAAATTGCATCGCCACACGTAAAACTAGAATCAAAACGTTTTAGTTGCTTTCTGTGACTGGAAAAAGCAATTTTGTTGCTGAAGGAATTGCTAGGGTTAGCACTGCGCAGCAAAACAAAGTGATTTAAAAATTTAAAAAGTAGGCTATACATATTTTGCACAGTTCGCCGCTTTTATTTTATGACAACTGCTTATTTTATCGATTTGAAGGTTGTTGTTAATGTCAAAAATAAGTCTGAAAAAAGTGAAGCTCCCACCTCCCTGAGAATTAGCCCCGCCTCTCGCAATATGAAAAATTACACAGCAAATACAGTAGGCTACATTTCTTTTGAGTAACTGTCTGCAAAGTAAGTGCAAATAGTAGGGTATAGAATACATTGGTGTAGGAGCCTAGTTTTGAGTTAAGTTGCTAATGTTTACTATAAACGACACTTACGACAACTACTTGTACCTCGCCTTGTCTCAAATGCTTTTTCCATACTGAAAGCTAGATCAGTGATTCTCCATCTTTTCTGAGCCATGTCCCCTTGACTGTACCTCTAAAAGGCCTTGGCCCTTGTAGTGTGTAAGTGTAAAAGTCATAAATGACTCCTACCATCGTGTTTGTCAAGAAAACACTCTGTGCTCTGTGGTCCCTTTGGGGGGCCAAGCACTACAGATGAGAAGTTGAGAAACCCTCCAGGGCTTATATATTTAGTTGCATAATTATCCTATTACGAGAAAGCGATTAATGCGCTATACGAGCTCGCTTAGGAGTTGCCGACCATGTGTGTACCACACCAAGATGGAGGAATCCCGCTAAGTGCCTTTCCCAATGGCACAAGTAAACTTGCCGGCTTGTTCTACTCTAGGGTGGTTTGAAAAAAACTTTGAGAATTTCAACAGGGGCAGGGTCAGAAAACCTGGCAAACATGAAAAAAATAAGATCTGCACAAATTTTTTGGTAGCCTCCAAAATCCAGCGGACTACTCCCAAAAAAACTTCATCTGGGGGGTCAAATTTAGCAAAACTCTCTAACTCATCAACTACTCATCGTAGAAAGTTGGTTTTGGTGTCAAAGATGCAGAATACCTATGTTTCTATCCGTCATAAAAGAAAGTTTTGCTCTAAATGCATTAGTTTTTGAGAAAATTAAAAAAAAACTCAATTTTCAGCTTTTAAGGATCATTTTGTGAGACTTTTTGACAGAGATGATTTTGGTGGCAAAAGATAAAACATGCCATTGTTTATATGCGCCCTAAAAGAATTTTTTTTTCTAAATGCATTAGATTAAGTTAATTATAAAAAATACAATTTGCAGCGTTATGAAATGCAAATGTGTTGGAAAAGCTCTCAACATTAATTACCGGTATTTGTTATGAGTAATGCTTGGCACATGGTTTAAAGCTGCTAGTTACCATCTGAATGCATATTTTATTTTAATAGAGCATGAGGAAAGAGCTTTGTTACAGGTGAAGTAAAAATAATGGCCAAATGCTTGCATGACAGCATAATTTAAAACATTTGCAAATTCTGCAGTACTACTAGTCTATTGATTAGGAAAAGTATACAGATAAAGCACAAAACTCGGGTGGATATGCAGAGAAAACATGTTGGCATTATTTTAACAGAAGTATTGAACAATGTTGCAGATTTGTGGTAAATTTAGTGTTAAATTGTTGGTGGTGGTAATTTGGAATGTTAACTAGAAAAGGTGCAAGAGACGTCACGTGGTAGATATTGAACTTGCATTTTCTCCAACAGACACACTGCCAAGAGGTCAACTACCTACAAAATCTAATGTAATTGAAAGGGTTCTTAATGAAACAAACTGGCGCACTCGGGAAACAGCTCTTGATGTGGCTTAGGAAGTAATTGGTATATGGATGCACTGCACAGTTTATTCATTGACCAAAAAAGTAGTCACAGATAAAATCATGGCACTGGTTCAAGAGCTAAGTAAGCTTGGAAAATACCCGAAAAGAAAAAGAGGTGAAACATACTTCGACAATGTGAAGAATTTTGTTACTGAATCACAGCAACTATTTGATATATTTGTTTATGATAAGGGTAGACGAACAGAACTTGAATTCAAACTCAAGTTATAGATGACTGAGAAGGAATACTGGTTTTATGAAGACCAAAAAGGCCGAAGAGCAGCTAAGTGCCTCAGTATCAAGGAAAAATTGACAAATTCTGACATTTGTTTTGTAAAAAAAATTTCCAATCCAGTTTCTAAATCTTCAGCTGATCTGCCTTCAACTTCTGCTGAAACAATGCCATCTTCTGCCAGTGAAAGTGAATAAGAAATGAGCAGCATTGCTTCAGTTGATACCATCAATTTTGAGCCACCTTCAAAAAGTGCCACATTGTGTCAAAACCGAGAATCGTATCGCAACCTAGCTCAATGCTGTGATCGATTTAATATATCAGATAGGGTTGAAGCAGCACTTGCCACAAACGTTTTGATGGACCATGGGCTGGTGAATAGCATGGACCACACTTTGGCAATCGATGGAAATAAACTAAGAAGAGAAAGAGAAAAATTTCGGCTTGAGATTCAAGAAAAAGAAGATCAGCATTTTCGATATGTTGAGGAATATACACCGATGGCAAAAAGAATGCAACCTTAACGATATGCAAAAATGATGACAAATGGTATAGAGATGTTAAACTAGAAAAACACTATGTCATAATAGGAGAGCCAGGTAAATTCTACTTATCCCACACTACGCTAAATTCTGGAAAAGGAATTGATATTGCTGCATCTATTCATGAAGAAATTAAGGATACTCCCTTAGAAGATAATTTAAGAATAATTGGAAGTGATGGAACTCCTATTATGACTGGTGAGTATAATGGAACAATCAGAAAACTTGAAGAACTTCTTGGGATGCCTTTGCAGTGGTGTATCTGTCTGTTGCACTGCGTTGAATTGCCTCTGAGGCATGTTCTTTTACTTGTGGATGGCACATCAACTGCTCCAGATTCGTTTTTAGGCCCAATTGGAAAAAAATTGTTTGGCAAAGTATCAGATTGGGGTATAGCAAAATTTAAGCCAATAAAAAACCCAAATTTTCCATTTATACCCAATGCAGTGCTGGAGAACTTGCGCACAGACCAGTTTTATGCTTATCGTCTCTGTTGGTGCGTGATATTAGGTGATGTTGACAGGGTTATGGAGCTCCTTGAAGTTAAACCATTATATCATGCGTGATGGCTGACGCTGGCTTGCCCGATTTTGAGACTGTATGTTTCCAATGGTAGACCATCAAAAAATTTTGCAGTTATAGCAGCTTTTTGCATAAACGTGTATTTTCCCTCTTGGTTTGAAATAAAGCTTCATAACTCAACTTCACAAGGTTCAAGGAACTACCATGCAGTCTTAGATCGTGGTATGAAATTTACTGATGGAGCTTCTAGGAGTACAGCCTTGAAAACTTTAAAACGAAATTTATATTTTACGCATCCTAAAAATGTGCTACTTTTGATGTGGAGTGATGAAGACTACCAGGTCCGTTGTATGGCCGCAAACAAAATTCTTGCCATTGGAGGAGTACAATAGGTTGGGCGAGTTGTTATACCTGCAGATGTCTTTGAAGGTAGCGATCAATACGATGATCATGAAGAATCACACAGTATGGCTACAATGCAAGCAGATGTGAGCAATGTTCGTTGATTTCGTGGACCAAAAATCAACGACAAAGCTAAAGTTTATTACAAAATGGTGAACATGAATTGGGCAGAAATTAAAAAACTCCCCGCACTTAAACATATTTGTGATGAAAATTTGGCCAAGATTCTGCAAACTCCTTTAAAACTCCAGCATCCATGTCACAATCAAGCGGTAGAACACCATATAAAGGTTTTAACTGAAGCATCTGCAGCAGTTAGCACATTCGAACGAAGAGATGGACGCATTCGACAAAAGCTAAAGTCACACAAACTGATTAAAAAGCTTAATAGAAAATGTTGACTATTTCTCATCTGTCAACGCTACGTGAACTACCAAAACTTGTAACCAAACAACCTTAAGTCAACTACTGTCTGTTCAAATTTCTAAGTAACTTCTGTACGTTCGTGTTTTAGTGCCAGTTTGCTTTATGTATTATGTAATATTGCAATTTCTACTCCTTCAGTTGACTTCCTTTCCCCCAAAATGTGTTTCATATACTTCATATTCTTGGAATAACTATGACAGATTTTGTAACATACCAGTTATTAAGAACTGCAATTTTTCTTTCTCAAAAAGTAGGAGAAAGCAAAATTTATCTTGTAAAAAATCTCAAAAAGTATCCTTGATGAAAAGTGAAACAACTCAACAAATGACTTAAATGCTAAAAGTAAAGTCTTTTTAATTTTTCTCAAAAACTAATACATTTAGAGTAAAACTTTCTTTTATGGCGAATAGAAACATTGGTATTCTGCGTCTTTTGACACCAAAACCAACTTTCTACGATGAGTAGTTCATGAGTTAGAGAGTTTGACTAAATCTGCCCCCCCTCCCCCCCCCCCCCCCCCCCCGGATGACGTTTTTTGGGGGATAGCCAGCTGGATTTTGGAGGCTACCAAAAAAAAATTTGTGCAGATCTTATTTTTTTTAATGTTTGCCAGGTTTTCTGACCCCGCCCCTGTTGAAATTCCAAAAAAAGTTTGTTTCAATCAACCCTATTCTCCACACTGTCCCTTTAATGCTTAGCGCCAAGCAGGGAAGCTATGAATACCAATTTTAAAGTCATTGGTTTGACCCGACTTGGAATCAAACCCAAATCTACAACTTCCGACGCGGACGCTCTACCACTCGGCCATTTGAGCTACTACCAATCGCTGGTTTGCCTTTTACTTGTTAAAATGCTCAATTTGACATTTACAAGCCGCAAGTTAATTTTTTTGCTTGAAGAAGATTACGATTTTTCTGTTCCCCCACTCCACAAACAAAATTTTAAAGAAGACATCTCTGGATTTAAGGTCTTTCCTGGGTTTCAATTTTAATGGTAGACCTATTAAGTTTTCAAATACATTGATACAGAGGTATTATTGTAGAAATAAACGCGTAAATTAGGACCCCCCGAGTGCCCCCCCTGAAAAAAGTCGCTTCCGCCACCTGTGGACGAGACTGCACCTTCATATAGTTTACTTAACAGTAGCTTTAGTACAATATCAACTATCAATGCTTTTTGGTGATTAAATGCCCTTACCTCCAGCGATATCTCGAAAAATATTGAATATCTTCTTGACAATAGTGTACTTTGTTTAATCATGAACACCTAGTAGTGAAAATATCGCCCTAAATCGACCCTTTGAGGATGTATCGTAAGATTGTCTGTTTTAGAAAAAAGTTACTGATCAAATTTAAAATGATTGAGTGAACTATTTTGTGTTATTGGTAAACATCTTGCTTTAAGTGCGACAAGAGCATCAAATAATCAAGGACGTAATTATGGAATACCAGTCAATCACGATGTTGCTCTCTCCCCTAAAAAGATTTAGGATGGCCATGACCTTCTCCAATAAGTCACTGCTTAGCTGAAGTTCATGATTGCGTTACACTGTTGGTATTAGCACAATTGTGTGTTCCAAAGAATCCAGTTTCATTGCCCATTTATTTGTGAAAGTATGATGAAATGCTGTTTGTGGGTTTCTAATGGTGGATTGTGTCGGTTAAAAACTTCTTCATAAAGTTGGAGTTAAAAATCACTTTTTTCACAGTTGTAATTTATATAAATGCAACGTTTAAAATTTTTGGCAAGTTAAAGAGGAAAGTATGCAGTAGTTCCAATGTTGAACTTTGCAATCATTTTAGAGCTGTAGTTGCATCAAATGTATTTCAATGCCCTATGCCGCCTATAAATATCGCCCCCCAATTCCCTAATTGCATCTCTATTTTAACCTTAATTATTTTTCCGTGTTCAAATAATAAATAAATGGGAAATTGATAGCCATATGTATTTAGAGCTATTCAGACAAATAACTCAGTAGTAAGTTGTGAGAAAACTGATCTTTATTTGGTTGAAATATTTTTTTTTTGCAGGTTTCGTTTTACTCAAAATGTCTGACAAACGAAAATTGCTAGGCGAGATGGATCGATGCTTTAAAAAAGTCCAAGAAGGAGTGGATTCATTTGATGATATTTGGCAAAAACTACATGCTGCCTCCAACAGTAACCAGAAAGATAAGTTTGAAAATGATTTGAAAAAAGAGATCAAAAAGTTACAACGTCTTCGAGACCAAATTAAAACTTGGAATTCTTCAAATGATGTTAAAGACAAAAAACCTTTGTTGGAAAATCGAAAACTGATTGAAACTCGGATGGAAAGATTTAAAGTAGTTGAAAGAGAGACGAAAACGAAAGCTTATTCTAAAGAGGGGTTGGTGTCAGCAGCTAAGGTTAATCCAGCCCAAAAGGTTGTTGATGAAACAATGCAGTGGTTGCAGATAACAATAGATTCCATTAACCAACAAGTCGATAGGTTTGAAGGCGAAATTGAATGTTTCAATTCTCAATCAAGAAAAAAGAAATCAGATCGCGACAAACAGACCCGAATCGAAGAGTTGAAAGTCCATCTTGAGAAGCATCGATACCATATCAAAAACTTAGAAACCTTGATGAGGATGTTGGATAACCAAACTATAAAGCCGGACAAAATCAATGTCATTCGAGATGATATCGAATATTATCTTGAAGCATGCATGGAACCTGGGTTTGAAGATAATGAATTCTTGTATGAGGATATGGGGTTAGATGAGTCTTTAGCCAATAATATCTTGACCACTACTTCTCCCACGGAAAAACAATTTAACAACAGTTTGACGAGTGGTTTGAAAGACGAAGAGGCAAAGGGAGAGAGCGTTACTTCACCAACTGTTGCTCCCAACAATGCTTGGAATTCCAAAGACGAGGAAAGTCGCAAACGGTTAAAATCGGATGACTTTGTATCCCCGCGTAAACCAAATAATCAGACAAGTAATAATCAGCGTACAACAGCTTCAAGATCATTATCTTTTCCCGCACCTGCCGTAACAACATCTACAATTACACAAAAGCAAAATAGTAAGCCAGCGCCAGTTTATCACAATCAACCATACGCAGCAGCTGCAGCTGCTGGGGCTGCGCAGCCTGCAACACGAAAATCAACGCCATCAGTTGCTCAGACCGAACCAGCTATGGAAGCGTCGCAATCAAAACCTCCTACCTCCGCAACTGCTAACAATACTATATCATGGCCTGTTACCAATCATATAACTTCTGTCGATACAAATACTACTGAAATACGCAATACTGTAGACAGCATTGTTTCAAGTGTAGAGTCGCTTTCAGTTTCTGCCAACTGTGATTCAGTGATAATTTCGTCTTCAGAGCCGTGGAAAGGAGATCACAAGCCAGAATCCGTTGTTTCACCTACCCTTTTAACTTCGTCAATCATAAGCCATACTAAAATAAAAAGTGTTGATTTGTCGCAAATGCAAAATGGGCCAATTTCTCATATTACTTCTTTGAAAAATGGGCAAGAACAGTCAGATGTTGGTTCTGCTATCGAGGAAGAAAAATCCTCCTTGTATTCTCATTCCACTACCGAATCCTTAAACACTTTGTCTACTGATAAAAGGTCCGAAATTACATCATTTTCTCAACCACAAAAGACCCCGGCGCAACAAGCTTCTAGCGGAGGGGGCGAGGCCCATATCGCCCCTTTACTTGGAGTTGCTCCACTTGGATCAGCGTCGCTAACCAAAGATCAAGTTTATCAACAAGCGATGCTTGAAGCCTGCTGGAGACATATGCCATATCCAACGGACTCGGAGAGATTGCGTCAGTATTTACAAAGAAATCCATACCCCACTCCTTCATACTATCAGCAAGGTCCTTTGCTGCATCAAGAGTCCGTTGATTATTTTCTCAAATTGTCGACTGAAACCTTGTTTTTTATCTTTTATTACATGGAGGCAACGAAGGCTCAGTACATGGCAGCAAAAGCTTTAAAAAAGCAGTCTTGGCGCTTTCATACCAAGTACATGATGTGGTTTCAGAGACACGAAGAGCCCAAGACGATAACGGACGAGTATGAACAAGGTACGTACATTTATTTTGATTATCAAAAGTGGGGGCAACGCAAGAAAGAAGATTTTACATTTGAGTATCGTTACTTGGAAGACAGGGAACTGCAGTAGCATGTGCTTCCTTTTCTACTCAGAACCATTGCTATTTCTTGCTAAATTGTCAGACGCTGTGACAGATTCATTTTCAAAATCTGCACTTTTTGTTTCGAAGTTTTGTTCTGGTAGTTGCAAATTTTTTTCGTGTTAGTTGGCATTGCTGCTGTGTTGTCAAAAATTATTTTTAACGAGCTGTTGCATCATGAGATACTGGGTATTATTTCGTGTCCAAATCATAACTCTGCAATTTGTTAAGTGTCTGTTTAACTTTCACATGATACTTTTGCATTCTCGTATTTGCAATGTCTTCGAATTTATCCCAGTTTTGTGGAAGCTTGTCTTTCTATGAAATATGAAAGAAAACAAAACTTTTGAAAGTGTACTGCGATGTCAGTGTTTTTAGGGCCAGAGATAGCAATTCAAGAAAAAATTAGGCTCAGTCTACTTCGCCACAATCTTATTCTATCAAAAAGCTGTAAGAGTGTAACAAAGTAGTTGAAAGGATGATTTCGGAACGAAAGCGAAAAAGAAGTACTGGTAATTGAACCGGTAATCACGTTGTCTCTATAAACTTAGTGATATTCGATATAATACGCATTGGGCGCATTGCGGGGCGTGGTACTACGAACGGCGTTCTTTGTGAGCATACTCGTGGAGCTCCGTAGCCTACATTGCTGCAGCCTACATTCTGATTGATATATACGCCATTTAAACGTGATTATTTTTGTGCTTGTGGTACGTAAGATGTTGTTGCCATATTCTAACCACTTTACCAACTGACTGATTTCGTGTTCAAAAACCAGATTTATATTTAGTTGCATTCAGAGATGGGTACAGTAGGTACTTTTTTAAAGTACTGGCGGTACCGGTACTAGGTACTAAAAAATCAAAAGTACCGCGGTACTTTTGTCGGTACTCATCAAAAAAAGTTCCAAGAAGGAAGTTGGCTACTGCACTATATTTCGTTGATTTTTAGTTAAAACTGTAGACTGGAGTTTCATAATAATTACGGGCTATAGCTGTTAGTCAGCTAAATACTAAATTACTCCATATTGTAATGTTACCGGTGATACGGCACAATTCACGAATTACAAACTATGCACCAACCATCAGTGGCATACGCAGAAAATTTTTGCGGCAGCATGAGCCGGACGATTACTAGGACTACCCATTTTTTTGTAAGTGTCAAACGTACCGGTGCCCTTAACTTTTCTGCTAGGGTGGTGGCAGTGATGGGCGTGGTAAACCTTTCTGTACTAAAGCGATAATCGATAATTTCAAAAAAGCCCTGGGCGATACCAATGATCGATAAATCTCAATTTCTTGAAACAATATCGGTAATCGATAAATTATCGCCGATAAATTTTTCCTACAAATGTGGCGGTAAATTTTCGATGAGTTTGACAACTTTTTTTTTGTAAGTCAAATTGCAAAAATGTTTTTCTACATTTTTCAAGAAAAGAGAGCAGCTCACAGACTCTTGCCGTGGCATCGGACAAAACAAAAAGAGATTTTGTTGAATTGCAGCAAAACTTCACGAACACCGTGCATTTTTCCATAGCGCCAACTCGCTAACTTTACATTGTGTGCATGAATAATCGTTTGTGACTATAAGTTATCGGCGATAACAAAATATATTACAAAAGCGATATCGGTAATCGATAAGTTAAAACTATTTTAAGCGATAACGATACTCGGTAAAAAATCATCGCTGATAAATTATTTCGATAAACGCCCATCGCTGGGTGGTGATGAAGGGTAGGGTTGGAAATATCGATTAGAAATCGATATTTTCTACTTCTGCGTCATCAAATACAATAATTCTTTCCTTTTTTTATTATCGATTGGGGCTTTTCCCTACTTTTTTACGTGGTAAATCGATATTAATTAATCGATACTTTTTTTCCTGAATAAGTTCTTTCCGAAGTTTTTATTTTTTGTTATTTTTAGTACCTCATCTGGTTTTTGTGGTGTTTGTAGGTACATATTTTACTTTACATCCACATAAGAACAGTTAGCGTGCGGAAATTTTCGTATGCACTGTCATATTTGATTCCATTCCAAAATATAACACGAGAAAACGTTTCATTAGCTTGTTGCTTAAACCAAATTCAGATACCGGTATTGACATTCAGTGTTTTTTGAATTTTTGTTCATCAGCTTTTTTTTATTTCAAAGATTACATCTGATACTGGTAGGAATACTCTGTGTTATGAACATTGTAGAAAAAGGGTTACCGTCAACAGCATCTGAAGTGGGCCTAAACCAAGATCAAAGGTAGAAAGTATTAAGAGAAAAAGTAATCTTTGATTTTTTTGTAATGAAAAGGAAAAAGTGAGTTTGTGAATGGCAACTGGTAGGACCTTCAAATTTACGGAGGAGACGCATCTCAATGAGGGTAAAAATGGACACAGTAATTATCTTCACATGACGTAACTTGGGGTCAAAGGTCAAGTTAGCAAATATGTTGTTTGGCTTATAACTATTGAGTAAAAACAGGTAGAAACTTGAAGTTTTCAGGGTTGCTGTGCCTTGGTATGTTCTTGCACTGTACCAACTATAAACGCTCTATGTTATCGTTAAGGTAGGTGACTCGGGGTCAAAGGTAAGAAAACTGACAAAATTTACCAAACCTCATGAAGTTTAAATGAAGATAGATAGAAGCTTGAATTCTCCTCTGTGGGTGTGTTATAAAGAGGTCTTAATCTTTTTGGTAAATGGGCTAATCAGGTCGCGTGACTTGGGATCAAAGGTCAAGAGTTGATAAGGTGTACAAAATCTTATAAAATTCAAACGAATGTTGATAGAAACTTCAAATCTTCAGTATAGGTGTTTTATAGTGTAATCATATTTTGTGTAATGATTGAGCACACCATGACACGTGACTTGAGTTTAAAGGTTTAAAAAACTTGTCAGTTTTGCGAAAGCTTATTAAAACTAAACCAAACATGCTAAGGTTTTGAAGTTTTAAATGCAAGCGTGTCATCATGTGGTGTTGCAGTGTTTTACGATTGGACAGTTTAGGTCACGTGATTCGGGGTCAAAGGTCAAAAACTTGTCAATTTTACAAAAGTTTATAAAAACTAAAGCAAAGCAGCGCTAGTAACTTCAAAGTGTCAGAGCAAGCATGTGATACTGTGGTTTAGGTCATTATATTTGATTCACGTTAGTTGGGGTTAAACATCAAAAGATCTGTCCGGTTTACGAGTGGCAGCTCATAACAACTAAATCTAGAAAGTTAGAGTTTTCCAATTTTCAATGTAATCGTGTTGCACTACGACATTATCCTAATGCAGGGGTGTGTAACCAGGCCTGCGGGTCACTACCCGGCCCGTCAAGCCATTTGATGTGACCCTCATCAACACTCTTATTTTTCCACATCAAAGCATAAAATCATGATCCAAGAGTTTAATTTGAGTGACGATTTACGCTTTGTGTATTTTTTCGTAGCTTAGCGCAGTAATTTGATTATGATAGTACGTGAAGTAAGCATTTTTTTGCTTTGTGGTTTAGACTGATTCACTTATCAGCTGTGACTAGAAAAAATTTACGTTACATGCAATGTGTTACTCGCAATGGGAAGGAAGTGGTGTTAGCCGCCATTGCTTTTTTAATTCATTCGTTATTTGTGTTTTGTCTCAGATAGCCCATATAACGTGTGTCTCTGTAGACTCGGGCTTGATTCCAAGTCCAGTCAAGTCAAAAACTTTAATATAGGTTATCACAGTTTCCCTGCTTGATGCTGAGCAATAAATGGACAGTGTGGAGAATAAGCCGGCAAGTTTATTTGTGTCGTTGGGAAAAGTTAAAAGCGGGTTGCTACAACCTCTGTCAAAGCTGATGTTAACAAACTAAGTAATCTAGAACATTAAATTCAAATAATCCCCCAAAAATGTTACACAAATAATATCTACATTGTGAGAAATTTTCAGTTCGTTGCGTAGATGGAAAAACTAAATTTTTGGTGTGGCCCAGCTGAACTTCTAACTTGTTTATATGGCCCACTAACAAAAAATGTTGCACACCCCTGCCCCATTGGATGTTTGAGCTCTTAGAAAGTTTTAACGGGAAGCCATTAGTAGTTGCTTGGAACTGCCATTTAGTTTTTTTATGACTTCTCGTAAAGGGAAGACGTATTGTTTTTACTTGGCCATTTCTGCACTTTTTGACACTTCAACCAGCTGCAGCTACTAGACGACTGTCCCAATTCCAAAGTGACCTAGAGTTCAAATGTGTGTTCCACCCAGGTCTACACCTTGGTCGCCCTAACTTTCCCCTACAACCTCCCACTTTCCAGAAAAAAAATTATTTGTCCCAGAATAATTTCTTTTTTATGGCTTCCCGTAAAGCGAGGGCATATTGTTTCTACTCGGCCATTTCTGCGCTTTTTGACACTTCAAACAGCTGTAGCTACTAAACGACTGTCCCAATTCAAAAGTGACCTAGAGTTCAAATGAGGGTCCCACCTAAGTCTACACCTTGGTCGCCCTAACTTTCCCTAACAGCCTCCCACTTTCTAGAAAAAATTCATTTGGCCCAGAAAAATTCTTTTTTTATGGCTTCCCGTAAAGGGAAGACAGGTTGTTTTTACTTGGCTATTTCTGCACTTTTTGACACTTCTAACAGCTGTAGCTGCTAAACTACTATTTCAATTCCAAACTGACCAAGAGTTCAAAAGTGTGTCCCCCCTAGGTCTACACCTTGGTCACTTTAACTTTCCCCGACAACCCCCAGTTTCTAGAAAAAAATTATTTGTCTCACGGAAATTCTTTTTTTTTTTCTTCAACACCAATTTTGTGCAACCTAAAGGTCTGTTTACACTAAATGCGATTTTAGTCCGGTTTGTTGTGGTACGAAATTTCATAAGATTTTTGACGTAAGCAGTCAACGAAAATATCTTCCACACATGTCAAACCCAAACAATTTTGCTTTCCACCGGTTGTTTTGCGAAGTACCTGTCGATTGTATTCAAGAATGCCGCGCAAAGTGACGGAGGTTTACGTCATAACATCTAACTGTTTCGTAGCCTGCGTCATTGTACGTACGAAAAATTTCATCGTGTTCTGTGTAAACACACCTGAAGGCTTTTCAGCCGCTGATGCTAGAGACTTGAAATTTTCAGGGATGGTAGATCTCAATGTGAACTCGTGTCTAACAACTTTTAGGAAGTGGCGGTCAACACGTTAAAGGTCAAAGGTCGAAAAACGAAATTTATCAAAACCTAATAACTTTCGAAGGGCAAAAGGTAGCACCTTTAAATTTTCAGTGTGTATGCATATCAATGTGGGAAACAAAAACATGCACAATAAGTATCTCTTTGTGACGTCACTTACGATCAAAGGTCACATAAATGTATCTCTATAGAGTTTTTTGTGCAGCTTAAGGCTTTTGAACCGCTGATGCTAGAAACTTGAAATGTTCAGGCATGATAGACCTCCATGTGAACTTGTGTCTAAAAACTTTCGGGGGGTGGCGATTTACAGGTTAAAGGTCAAAGGTTAATCAAAGAAATTGAAAAGAAATTCTCCCAAACGTAACTTACTTGTGAATGACAACTGGTAGGACCTTCAAATTTATCAGGCACATGCATCTCAACGAGGGTAAAAATAATATTCACAGTGAATACCTGCATGTGACGTCATTTGGGGTCAAAAGTCAAATAAGCAAATATGTTGTTTGGCTTATAACTTTTGATAACAAAACAAGTAGAAACTTGAAATTTACAGGACTGGTGTGTCTTACCAGGCACTTGCATTGCACCAACTATAAACGCTCTATGTCACGTGACTCGGGGTCTATGGTCAAAAAATTGATAAAATTTGCCAAGATTGTGCAGTCTAAGGCGTTTGAATCGCTGATGCTAGAGACTTGAAATATTCAGGAATGATAGACCTCAATGTGAACTTGTGTCTAGCAACTTTTGGGGGTGGCGATCAACAAGTTAAAGATCAAAGGTTAATCAAAGAAATTGAAAAGAAATTCTCCCAAACGCCAATAACTTGTGAATGAAAACAGGTAGAACCTTCAAATTTATAAAACATATGCATCTCGATAAAAGTAAAAAAACATTCTCTATGAAAATCCGCATCTGACGTCACTTAGAGTCAAAGGTCAAATAAGCAAATATGTTGTTTGGCTTATAACTATTGACTAAAAGCAGAGAGGAACTTGAACTGGTGTGTCTTACCAGGTACTTGCATTGCACCAACTATAAACGCTCTATGTCGCGTGACTCGAAATCAAAGGTTAAAAATTTAATAAAATTTGCCAATATTGTGCAGTCTAAGGCGTTTGAATCGCTGATGCTAGAGACTTGAAATGTTCAGGGATGATAGACCTAGACATAAATTGTGTCTCACAAGTTTTGGGTGTTGGCGGTCAAGTGACTTGGGGTCAGGGGTCAAAAGTAGGAAAATATTCAGAATCTCATAACTTTTGAATGGCAACAGCTAGGACCTTCAAACTATCGAAGGATATTAACCTCAATGTTGGTAACAAAAAGATTATTGCAATGAAGGGTTACCCCAGAGCACCTGACTTGGAGTCAAAGGTAAAACACGTGACGTTCAGGAAACCTCATAAAATGCAAACAAATTTTCTTATCCGTTAGAGGGCAGAAGGGAACATGTTTGTTAGCTATGGTAGCTTGAAACTTTTTCATTCGTGAGTAAGCGGTATGAGTTTGTGTTTAAACTGATATTTCAAGCAGCGATAAGGGGCACATGGAGTTGGCCAAGTGGTTGGTGAATTGGACTCTTAACCTAGGTTGGCGGGTTCGATGCTCATTTGGGACAAGTGATATGATGCATTACATGACACCAGGTAACGCCAGGTAAAACTACTATGACGCAAAAATCAGAAATTTGCATGACAAAATTGTATGTGCTCGCTCGTGCACATGTTTTGCATTGTTCGCGCGTGTTCGTTACAGCGCTTAGACCGTTTTCTCGTAGAAGGAGGATAAACATGTCACTTGTTAGTCAATTCTATTCGCCGTCACGTGCTGGTCATTTTCTTCCAAAAATTGAGTTTGGAGATGAGCTTAATCGTTACTTTGGGGTAACGGTTGCAAGTGATTACTTTTGTAAAGTTATTCGACACTTTTTACTGGTTACTTGTATTCGTCAAGGTAAAGACGAATCAAAGTTTATTGGAATCTAAAGGAAACAGCAGAGCGCAAACAATTAAATACCACGCAACGAGGAATATTTTTTCGTTGCTACGTGACTGTTTTCACTTTGCGGCGAAAAGTTTGCTGATATAATTGCTAACATAGTCCGCTATCAGATCATCAGGCTTGAGGTTGTGCGAAATTCGTTGTAATTTGCATTTGCTAGCTTTATTTCATTCACGCCTTACGTAATTGGGTAACTGGACAAATTCAAACTGTTTGGCTATAACTTGATAGTTGTCAAACTTTTCGTTGAAGTAGTCACAGCACTTTTATTTAATGCGAGCAATTCCAGTTTATCAGTCGATTTACTTTTTGAGTTGCTAGAAAGTTGCCATTAATAAGCATGCATTAAGTTGTAACTTCTAAGTTTCAACTTATCAACAAGTCGTCTCTTATTGAATTTAATTGATTTTTATCTGTCATACCTTGAGCGAAGTCTTATGCGAAATATTGCAACCTTTAATTTTTGCGCAGATTGTTAAGCACTGTAATCGCTGCTTTAAAAGTGAGTTTTATGCCGCGATTTGTTGCCCTTAGAATCGAACACAAGTTCGATGATTTAATTTCATTTTGTGTGAGTGCAGTCGTCCTTGCAGCTGCACAAATCACTCAAGAATGATCGCGTTTTTTGTTTGAATTTACTGCAAGATTTGCCAGCTTGCTTCAGATGTTAGACAAGCAAGATGGTTTTGCTGCAGACTTGTGTAGCATTGTACCAGCCGGTGAGCTCAGTTGCTAAGCGCACGCTATCGGTGCAGAAGGTGTGGACTTGGATTCCCGGGCCGATCAAGTCGGCATAGTGTCGTCAACGGCTCGCCACCGTTGCGACGTTTGTTCGGAGCTGTGTGGCCCAGGCGCTGAGCCGCGGAGATGGGCCCCGCCACTCGTTACACGCTTCGGCGCAATACGGCGAGTATAATGAAGTTTTGATTTTTTGTGCAGCATTATCACTGTACACGTGAAGAAATTTAAGGATGATAATTTTATTGACATTTCGATGACTGTATTAAAGAAATGTAAAAAGTCATTGCAATATTAAGTTTATGGAGCACAGGTTACAGGAATTTAAACCTACTTTATGTGTGATAATGCCCACCTATATTTTGCTACAATATTATTATTTTTTTAAGTTGTAAAAGCGAAGTCACTCTACTATTCCCTTAGACGTTTGGGTCCCTAGAAAGCTTTACCGAGAAGCCATAAGCGGGTGCTTCTTATGGCTTCCCGAAAAGGGAAGCCATATTGTTTTTACTTGGCCATTTCTGCACTTTTTGACACTTCCAGCAGCTGTAGCTACTAAACTACTGTTCCAATTCAAAAGTGACCTGGAGTTCAAATGTGCGTCCCACCCAGGTCTACACCTTGGTCGCCCTAACTTTCCCCGACAGCCCCCACTTTCTAGAAAAAAATATTTTGTTTCCGAAAAATTCTTTTTTTTTTTTTCAACACCAAATTTTGTGCAGCCTAAAGGTGTGTTTACACAGAATACGATGAAATTTTTCGAACGTACAGTGACGTAGGCTACGAAACTGTTAGAGGTTATGACGTAAAGCCACGTCACTATCCGCGGCATTCTAGAATACAATCGTTAGGGGCTTTGCAAAACAACCGGTAGGCAGCAAAACTGTTTGGGTTTGAATTGTGTGAAAGATATTTTCGTCAACTGTTTACGTCAAAAATCTGATGAAACTTCGTACGACAGCAAATCGGACTAAAATCGCATTTAGTGTAAACAGACCTTACGGCTTTTGAACCGCTGATGCTAGAGACTTGAAATGTTCAGGGATGGTAGATCTTATTGGGAACTTGTGCCTAACAACTTTTGGGGGGTGGCGGTCGTCAGGTTAAAGATTAAAAAACCAAGATTACCAAAACTTAATAACTTTTGAATGACATTAGGTAGGACCTTCAATATTTTACAGTTTATGCATATCAATGTGGGGAACAAATATATGCACAACAATGATCTGTTTGTGACGTCACTTAGGGTCAAAAGTCAAATCAACGAACCTTAACAGATTTTTGTGCAGCCTAAGGCTTTTGAACCGCTGATGCTAGAGACTTGAAAGTCCTCAGGGATGATAGACCCAATGTGAACTTGTGCCTAACAACTTTTGGAAGGTGGCAGTCAACTGGTTAAAGGTCAAACGTCAATCAAGTAAAATGATAAACAATCTGATCAAACGCTAATAACTTGTGAATGGCAACTGGTAGGACCTTCAAGTTTACGTAGCAGATGCATCTCAACCAGGGTACAAAAGGACCAACAATGATTAGTTTTGCGTGACGTCACTTGGGGTCAAAGATCAAATAAGCAAACATGTTGTTTGGCATATAACTATTGATTGAACACACATAAGAACTTGAAATTAATAGAGTTGGTGTGTCTTGGTATGTCCTTGCAGTGTACCAACTATAAACGTTCTATGTCACGTGACTCGGGGCCAAAGGTCAAAAAACCGATAAATGTTGCCAATCTTGCGCAGCATAAGGCATTTGAACCGCTGATGCTAGACGCTTAAAATGTTCAGGGATGATGGACCTCGACGTAAACTTGTGTCTCACAACTTTCGGAGGATAACAGTCATGTGGTTTCAAGTCAAAGGTCAATAATAGGAAAATATTCACAAGCTCATTACTGTTAAACGGCAACACCTAGGACCTTCGAATTGTTGGAGGATATTAATCTCAATCTGGGTAACAAAAATATCAAAATAATGAAAGGTTACTCCAAAGCACCTGACTTGGAGTCAAAGGTAAAAAAACGTTAAATTTCAGGAAACCTCATAAAATTCAAGCAAGTTTTTTAATCCGTTGGAGGGCAGTAGGGTTACATGTTTTTGAGCTATTTTAGCTTACAGCTTTTTCATTTGTGAGTGAGCCGTATGAGTTTATGTTTAAACTGACGTTGTAAGCAGCAATAACGGGCACATGGGAATGGGCCAAGTGGTTGGTGCATTGGACTCATGACTTAGCTTTGCGGACTCCTCGCATTGAAACTGTCTTCGCATTGCGGCGAAGAGTTTGTTAAAGTAATAGCTAGCATAGTCCGTTATCAGATCATCAGGCTTGTGGTTTTGCGAAATTGGTTGTAATCAGCACTTGTTTGCTTTGTTTCATTCACGCCTTATGCAATTGGGTAACTGGACAAATTCAAAACTGTTTGGTAGTACCTTGATGAGTGTCAAACTTTTCGTTGAAGTAGTCACAGCACTTTTACTTAATGGGAGCAATGTTGGTTTATCAGTCGTTTTACTTTTTAAGTTGCTAAAAAATTGCCATTAATCAGTAAGTATTAAGTTGTAACTTCTAAGTTTCAACTTATCAACAAGAGTGACTTCAATTGATTTATCTGCAATACCTTGAGCGAAGTGTCATGCGAAATAATGCAGCCTTTAATTTTTGCGCAGATTGTTAAGCAGTGTAATCGCTGCTTTAAAAGTGAGTTAATGCCGCGATTTCTTGGCCTTAGAATCGAACACAAGCTCGATGATTTGATTTCGTTTTGTGTGAATGCAGTCGTCCTTGCAGGTGCACAAATCACTCAAGAATCATGGCGTTTATTGTTTGAATTTACTGTAAGATTTTCGAGCTTGTTTGAAATGTCAGACAAACAAAATGATTTTGCTGCAGACTTGTGTAGCATTGTGCCGGCCGATTAGCTCAGTTGCTAAGCGCACGTTATCGGTGCGGTAGGTATGAGGTTCGATTACCGGGTCGGCGAAATCGTCACAGTGTCGCCAACGGCTCGCCACCGTTACGACGTTTGTTCGGAGCTGTGTGGCCCAGGCGCTGCGCCGCGTAGGTGGGCTCCGCCACTCGTTACACGCTTGGGCGTATTACGGCGAGTATAATGAAGATTTGATTTTTTGTGCAGCATTATCACTGTACACGTGAAGAAATTTAAGGATAATAGTTTTATTGAGATTTCGATGACTGTATTACAGAAATATAAAATGTCGTTACAATATTATTAAGTTTATGGAGCACAGGGTGCAGGAAATTAAACTTACTTCATGTGTGATAATGCCCACCTTTATTTTGCACGGATTTGTTGTTTTTTTAAGTTGTAAAAGCGAAGTCATTCTGCTGTTCCCTTGGACGTTTGGGTCCCTAGTAAGCTTGATCGGGAAGTCACAAGCGGCTGCTTGCAGCTGCCATCTAGTTCTTTTTTTTTTTTTCAACACCAATTTTGTGCAGCCTAAGGCTTTTGAACCGCTGATGCTAGAGACTTGAAATTTTCAGGGATGGTAGATCTCAATGTGAACTTGTGTCTAACCGCTTTTGGGGGGGTGGTGGTGATCAACAGGTTAAAGGTCAAACAACGAAATTTGTCAAAACCTAATAACTTTTGAACGACAACAGGTAGGACCTGTAAATTTTCAGAGTGTATGCATGTCAATGTGGGGAACAAAACTGTGCACGATAATTAACTTCACCGTGCGTAATGTGAGGTCAAAGATCAAATGAACATATCTCTGGAATTTTTTGTGTAGTCTAAGGCTTTTGAACCGCTGATGCTAGAGACTTGAAATGTTCAGGGATGATAGATCTCAATGAGATCTTGTGCCTAACAACTTTTGGGGGGTGGCGGTCAACTGGTTAAGGGTCAAACGTCAATGAAAGAGATCGAAAAGAAATCCTCCCAAATGTTGATAACTTGTGAATGGCAACTGGTAGGACCTTCAAATTTATGGAGGAAATGCATCTCAATGAGGGTAAAAATGGACTCACAGTAATTATTTTTATGTGATGTAACTCGGGGTCAAACGTCAAATAAGCAAATATGTTGTTTGACATATAACTATTGATTAAAAACAGGTAAGAACTTGAAGTTTTCAGGGTTACTGTGCCTTGGTATGTTCTTGCACTGTATGAACTATAAACGCTGTATGTGACATGACTCGGGGTCAAAGGTAAAAAACCTGACAAAGTTTACCAAACCTCATAAAATTTATATGAAGATAGATAGAAGCTTGAAATCTTCTCTGTGGGTGTGTTATAAGGTGTTCTTATTGTGTTTGTGAATGAGCTAATCAGGTCGCGTGACTTGGGATCAAAGGTCAAGAGTTGATAAGGTGTACAAAATCTTATAAAATTCAAACGAATATTGATAGAAACTTCAAACCTTCAGTATAGTAGTTTCATAGTGTAATCATATTTTGTGTAATGACTGAGCACATCAGGTCACGTGGCTTGAGTTCAAAGGTTAAAAAACTTGTCAGTTTTGTGAAAGCTTATGAAAACTAAACCAAACATGCTAAGGTTTTGAAGTTTTAAATGCAAGCATGTCATTATGTGGTGTTGCAGTGTTTTACGATTGGACAGTTTAGATCACGTGATTCGAAGTCAAAGGTCAAAAACTTGTCAATTTTACAAAAGTTTATAAAAACTAAATCAAAACAGCTTATAACTTCAAAGTGTCAGGGCAAGCATGTGATAATGTGAATTAAGTCATTAGATTTGAGTCATGTTAGTTGGGGTCAAAAGATCTGTCCAGCTTGTGGCAGCTCATAACAATTGAACCTAGAAAGCCAGAGTTTTCCAATATTCAATGTAATCGTGTTGCACTATGGCAGGAGTTCTTGACTGGGGGTAAATTTATCCTCTGGGGGCAAATTTTACCTACCGAGGGGGTAAATTTTCTGAATTAAAGACTAAAGAAAACTTAAACTTTCAGTAATGAAAAAGAAGTGGTGGTACACAGGAGGTAAATCATATTTTTTTCTTTCGGCAAGGGGTGAACAAGACAAGAAAGGTTAATTAACCCTGCACTATGACATTACCCTAATGGATGTTTGGGTCTTTCAAGGTCGAAGAATTGGTAAAATTTGCCAATATTGTGCAGTCTAAGGCTTTTGTACCGCTGATGCTAGAGACTTGAAATTTTCAGGAACGATAGACCTCGACGTAAAACTGTGTCTAGCACGTTTTGGGTGTTGGCGGTCAAGTGGCTTGGGGTCAGGGGTCAAAAGTAGGAAAATATTCAGAATCTCATAACTTTTGAATGGCAACAGCTAGGACCTTCAAACTATCGAAGGATATTAATCTCAATGTTGGTAACAAAAAGATTATTGCAATGAAGGGTTACCCCAGAGCACCTGACTTGGAGTCAAAGGTAAAACACGTGAACGTTCAGGAAACCTCATAAAATGCAAACAAATTTTCTTATCCGTTAGAGGGCAGAAGGGAAACATGTTTGTTAGCTATGGTAGCTTGAAACTTTTTCATTCGTGAGTGGGCGGTATGAGTTTGTGTTTAAACTGAAATTTCAAGCAGCGATAAGGGGCACATGGAGTTGGCCAAGTGGTTGGTGAATTGGACTCTTAACCTAGGTTGGCGGGTTCGATGCTCACCTTGGACAAGTTATATGATACATCGCACGACGCCAGGTAACGGTAGGTAAAGCTACTGCAACGCAAAAATCAGAAATTTGCATGACAAAATTGTATGTGCTCGCTCGTGCACATGTTTTGTATTGTTCGCGTGTGCTCCTTGTGGCGCTTAGGCCGCTTTCTCGTGAAAAGGAGAATGAATATGTCACTTTTATTACAAACAATACAGCCAAGATACAGCTAAAAATACTTGGGCGGACGTTTCGGCTCACATCTGGTGCCATTGTCAACGCTAAAAAGCTTCCGTTATGCTGGATCTCAAGCCGTAATGCGAAAAAGAGGGAAACTGAGATAGAACCTGGAGAAGTGCTAGTTGGTCACGCGTTAAATAGGTGGAGTGGAAAGGATGTGGAGTCTAAGTTAAGATCCGGTTTCAGTTGTTGAACGAATAAGGACTCGAGGACGAGGAGTTTGTATTTATCTGGGGAGTGAGTTAGGATTTGTGGGTTGTTACAAAAACTCTTTTAAACATTCACATTCAGAATATTATTTTAAAAAATACAAAGATTATAATAAAATGTTAAATAATCTGAAAAATCAATCAAAGCAAAACTATTTTCGAACACAGTTTGAGAAACATAAAGGTGATACCAAACACACTTGGAAAACCATCAATGAAATCATTGGGAAAAGAGCTCCTTCCGCTAATGTAGACTCTATAACTTGCCCAATAGACAATGTATTGATGACTAAGCCAACAGATATAGTAAACTGCTTAAATAAACATTTTACGACTATTGGAACAAAACTGTCTAATGTTATTCTCTCATCCACAGCAAAACCAATCATTTCTGCTCCACAAAATTGTTCTTCAATTATTCTGAATCCTGTATGCTATGAAGACATAATCACACAGATTGATTTAATGAGTAGCAGTAAGAGCGATGGCACGTATGATATTCCCGTAAGTATGTTAAAATTAAGCAAACGTGTGATTGCTCCTATTCTTAGTAAATTGTTCAATCAATGCATAGAATTGGGGATTTATCCTTCTACACTAAAAATAGCTAAAGTTATACCCATATTTAAGGATGGTGACAAAACATGTGCTTCCAATTATCGCCCAATATCCATTTTACCCCATTTTTCCAAAATCTTTGAAAAACTACTCCAATTGGATTTAATGAAATTTTTAAAGAAGTGCAATGTAATTTCTAGTTGCCAATATGGCTTTCAAGAAAATAAATCAACAACTGATGCTCTGGTTGAACTGTGCAACCATTTAAATAATCAACAAGCTCTAAATAAAATCACTTGTGGAGTGTTTATTGACTTGAAAAAGGCATTTGACACTGTTAACCATGATATATTAAGAAATAAATTGCTTCATTATGGTATTAGAGGCATTCCTTTTAAATTGTTTTCTGATTAGCTTTCAAATCGACATCAGTTTACTTGTATAAATACAGCGAAATCTAACTCTATGTTACTAATCACTGGTGTACCACAAGGTAGTGTGCTTGGTCCGATACTGTTTTTATTGTACATTAATGATTTGCCTAAAAGCATCTACAAAAGTTAAAACCCTTTTATTTGCTGATGACACTGCAGTATTTGTGAGTGAACAAAATGCCACTTTCTTGAAACATACTTTAACCACTGAAATTAAAAACATTGAAAAATGGTTAATTCAGAATAAATTAACTTTAAATACAAGTAAATCTTGTTATGTCATGTTTGGAAAAAAGAAATACGATGAATTAGACAACATGGTGCAAGTCAATGACGTTCATTTAACAAAAAAAAACGTACACTCAATATTTAGGAGTCCAAATTGACAGTTTACTAAATTGGAAACCTTATATTGAAAAGCTGACTTCATCCCTATCGAAATGCATTGGAATATTATTTAAGTTAAAAGACTACCTTCCTAGAAGTAACCTTAAGATGGTTTACTTTGCATTAATAAAGAGTAAACTGGAATACGGAATTACACTTTGGGGAAACTCAAATGAATCAACCCTTGATAAACTAAACAAGATTCACAACAGGGCTATTAGGTGTATAACTGGTCTCCCTTTTAGAACTGCTTTAAATAAACTGTATGCAAATGCAGGAGTACTAAAAATAAAAGAATTGACCACATTAGAGACTGCCAAATATATGTATAAACTTCATGCAAACATGAAATCCGGCAGCTATTTTATTGATAACATTTCTTTAGTAAATACTGTTCATAAATATTGCACCAGACAAGCTGAACATAAAAATTATTTTGTGTCAAATGCCTTAACATCAACATGCCCAAATTGTCTGCTTGTAAATGGTACCAAAATTTGGAATAAACTTCCTCATACTTTTAAAAGTGAACTAAATTTCCGTCGGTTTAAGCACCTTGTTTTTGATTATCTACTAAGAACATACAGTTATAGCATAAATGATTTTTGAATTGAAATTTGTTGCAATTATGCTTACTTGAAGAAGAGTGATTTGTAAATACTGTACAGCTAATGTTTAAATAATAGGTATTGATTGTCTGGAGTGAATTGTTATATTGCTGGATTCTGATTTAAATAACAATATTATGAATAGGCCTATGTTCTTCACTTTTTGTTGCTGATTATTGATTTAATTAAATGTGTCACAAGATTGCAACGTAAGAAGCTACTGCCTTGATATCAATTTATAATTACAGTATATCACAGGGGTAGAGATTAAATGACGAAATAGTCCCTTCCTGCCCCTGCATCACACATAAATTGTTTACCGTATGTTATTTCATATTTGTAATGTCTGTGACACTCTGCACGTGTGTTGTAAAAAATAAAGTTCTGTTCTGTTAAAGTCTACTTTATGGTCGGTGTTGGATTGGATATGGTTACATACTTCCGAGATGTCACTGGTTTGATGATCTTGTAAACGTTTGATGAGGTTTGTTCGGGTTTGGCCAATATAAAAGGATCCACAAGAACAATTAAGACGGTATAATACGTTGCTTCTTCTGAGGTGGCTTTGGGGATCTTTGGTATGAAAATAGTGTTCAAGTTTGGTTGTTGTGTGGATGAAGCGTAATTTGGAGTCTGGAAGTTGTTTCTTAATGAATTGTTGCACTTCTCCTGATTCTGTCTCAGTTTTTTTCTTTTTTGCATCATGGCTTAAGACCCAGCATAACGGAAGCTTTTCAGCGTTGACAATGACACCAGATGTGAGCCGAAACGTCCGCCCAAGTATTTTTAGCTGTATCTTGGCTGTATTGTTTGTAATAAAATTGCTAACCGACTCCCAACTGTACTGTTTGCCAAAGTTTATCGGCAGCGACTATGGGAGCATACCCCTGAAGCTTCTACGACACCTGGAAGCCATGCAGAAAAAGGAGATAGGACATAATGAAGCAATCAAATTTCTAGAAAAATGTTCCACATATAACCTCCGACCTAAATTCTTAAAATTTCGACTCTACGAATCCAAATTAACTGAAACAAAAGAAGCTTGCAGATTTAGACGCACCTTACTACATAAAGAAATCCAATTTCACCGACGCGAACTTAACTCCATCCAAAGGCAAAAGAAGAATAAAATTGAAGAGTTACGACTATTAACCAGCAGTTTTATTTCATTAGCAACCAACTGTTTTCTGGTCAGAGTCAAAGAAAAAGAAGAAGAATTGAACAAATGCACCCTCAACAAAAAAATATGCAAACTCGGTTTGAACTTAAATACTCCTACTAACATTCTTCACAACCTGTCCAACCGCACACTCACCCCCACAGAATCGGAATTATTGAACAAAGGACTAGATTACAGCTTTTACCCAACTAGGCTAGATATACAACATGTACGTGCTGAATTTGAAAATCTATACTCAAAACTGCGCAATCTATCATCAACGTCCCAATGCATACTGTTTAAACAAAAACTCATATCCCTGTATAGTCGTTTTGTATCCAGTTTTTATCATGATAGATTTCGTAAACCTAGTAATTCTGTGTTATCCAATGACCAAAAAGATGCTTTGTATTCTCTTCGTAATGATCCCAATATTATAATCACTAGACCCGATGAAGGTAACGGCGTAGTAATTTTAAATCGTTGTGATTATGTTAACAAAATGTATGACATTTTAAATGACGTATCCAAATTCCTGCCCTGCAATCACGATACCAGCTTAGCTAATTTCACTAAATTCCAACGCTCCATTTATTACCTTAAAACCAAAAAAGCCCTCAGTGATGAAATATACTCCAGAATCCACGCCACCTCAACAACTACCCCTTCCTTATACGGACTACCTAAACTCCACAAACCAGGGTCCCTGTAAGACCAATTCTCTCCTGTTGCGGTTCTTATAATCACGAATGTGCTCGTTTGTTATCTCAGTCTCTCGTTAATCTCCAACAACACCCTACTAACACCCCTGACACCTTCCATTTCCTCACTAAATTAAGCAGCCAGAATATACAGAATCATACCATGGTCTCATTCGATGGCAAAAGTCTCTTCACTAATATTCCAACCTCATTCACCACACAACTCATTTTAGACAACGACTTCAAATATGATTGCAAAGAATGGAATGGCCTCAGCAGAAACCGACTAAAAAACTATTAACGTGGTCTACTCAAAATACCACTTTCCAATTTGACAACAAGTTCTATAAACAACTCGATGGCGTAGCAAAGGGCTCACCATCATGAACTACCTCATTGACAAAGCTCTTGAAATCACCCCCCAGCTTCACCGACCCAGCTTCTTCTGCCGATACGTGGATGACTGTTTTGCCACCTTCACTGAACCAACCTCTTTTGACATCTTTTTTAATAACCTGAACTGCATACACAAACAGATCCAATTCACGAAAGAAATAGAATCAAACAACTCTTTAGCTTTTCTCGACGTTATAATTGGAAAATCCGACTCCGGAATCAATACTAGCACTTACCATCAACCTACCCACACCGACCTCTTTCTCAAATATTCCAGTTTTTCCCCCATTCGCTACAAACGCAACTTAATTAACAACCTCCTCCAACGCTCCTTCACTATCTGCAACTCATACCTGAAAATCTACTCTGAATTCCAATCAACCAAAACAACCCTTATGAGAAATGAATATCCTTCTAGGTTCATAGACAGATGCATTAGACAATTCTTGAACAAAAAGTTTTCCCAACATTCCCAAACCCAGACCCAAACTTGTAACCACTTCACCTTCAAACTACCATACCTGGGCAATATTTCACATAACATCAAGAAGGAATTGCAACTAACCATCAAGAAACAACTTCCAGACTCCAAATTACGCTTCATCCACGCAACAACCAAACTTGAACACTATTTTCATACCAAAGATCCCCAAAGCCACCTCAGAAGAAGCAACGTAATATACCGTCTTAATTGTTCTTGTGGATCCTTTTATATTGGCCAAACCCGAACAAACCTCATCAAACGTTTACAAGATCATCAAACCAGTGACATCTCGGAAGCATGTAACCATATCCAATCCAACACCGACCATAAAGTAGACTTTAACAACCCACAAATCCTAACTCACTCCCCAGATAAATACAAACTCCTCGTCCCCGAGTCCTTATTCGTTCAACAACTGAAACCGGATCTTAACTTAGACTCCACATCCTTTCCACTCCACCTATTTAACGCGTGACCTACTAGCACTTCTCCAGGTTCTATCTCAGTTTCCCTCTTTTTCGCATTACGGCTTGAGACCCAGCATAACGGAAGCTTTTTAGCGTTGACAATGGCACCAGATGTGAGCCGAAACGTCCGCCCAAGTATTTTTAGCTGTATCTTGGCTGTATTGTTTGTAATAAAATTGCTAACCGACTCCCAACTGTACCGTTTGCCAAAATATGTCACTTGTTACTTCATTTCTTTTCCTGTCACGTGCTGATCCTTTTCCTCCGAAAATTGAGTTTAGAGATATGCTTAACTGTTACTTTTGTGTAACAGTTGCAAGTGATTACTTTACAAAACATATTCAATACTTTTTATATGTTGCTTGTATTCGTTTTGGTAATCACTAGGGCTCGATAAAGTCAATAAAGCCAAAATTTTTTCAGGACCTTGTTACATGATCAAATGTGTACTAACGTTCGTTTCAGGTGTTCAGGAGTCTGTTTTGGTAGATTTTATAAGTCAAAATAAAGTCAAAATTTTACATAAAGTCAAAATTTGTCAAATTGTCTTCATTAAAAATTTCCCTACGAAAACAAACAAATTTAAATTTTTTATATTTTTGAGCTGCTATTAAAATTTTATGCGCAGTTTTATTTGATTTTTAACTTTTGAAATAGTTGCAATATTTGCACTATCGTTACAATAATGTGTGCGGTAATTGAGAAGGAAATAGCACTTAATATGCATGAAACGTCATTGTTGATGCATTAATGCATATTTGGTAGGCAATTAGTCTAATCCTATAAAAACCTTGCGCTCTTTACACGTGGTCTTTTAAGTTGTAGCTTGCAAAGCAAAGAATGCCAAAGCAAGCCAAATCTTCTATAGCGAAAGTTAGGCAAACTTGCCAGAAATATCCGGATGAGTTTTCGGCTACTCCTGCCGGCGACTTGCGATGCAACCTTTGCGACGTGTTAGTCAAATGCGACAAAACGTTTTTTGTGGAAAGCCACCGAAAAAAGTAAGCAACACCAAGGAAAATTAAAGACGAAGAGCAAATCTCAAAGTAAGCAAACCTTTTTACATTTCGATCAAGTAAACTTCAAGGAACAAATTGTTTCTTCATTCTTAGCTGCAGATATCCCACTTCATAAACTCAACCATCCTTCTTTAAAGTCTCCGTTTGCTAGAATGGGAAAAGTATTGCCTTCGGAGACTGCAGCCCGGGCATGTGTTGCTAAATTGGCATCCCAAAAAGAGGAACAAATTCAAGAATTACTTCGTGACAAAAATGTTTTTGATTGTGGATGAAGCAGAGGTTGCTAAACAAAAGTATATTAGTGTGCTTGTGGGCAGCTTAGATGCTCCAAATCAGACATTCCTCGTTAATTGCCATCCACTTGACAGCGGTCGCAATGTTACTAGCAGTATTATTCTGCACACTGCAGATGACATTTTGCGACAACTTGAAATAAAATGCGAGAATTTTTCATTGTTCTTGACTGATGTTGCTCGGTACATGTCTTCGGCTGGAAAGACATTAAAGGAATTACACCCTTCTTTGATGCATGTCACCTGCGTTGCGCACTTTCTACATAACTGCGCTATGCGTGTGCGTGCTCATTTTAAAAATATTGATGAAGTAATAGCAACGATCAAGGCAGCAACAATCAAAAACAAAGATCGCAAGAAAGATTTTCATGATGCTGGTCTGCCATCTCCTTCTGACCCTGTAATCACAAGATGGGCAACTTGGCTTGGAGCTGCCTTATATTATAGTGAGAACCTTCCAGCTGTTCATGCCATTGTCAACAATTGGACAAGTGCAGGCTTCTTAGTCAGCAGAGCAAAAGACGCTATCAGAGTGGAAGGTTTGGTGTCGGACTTGGTTAAAATAAATCAACACCGGACTCTAGCAGCCAACGTAGAGTTCTTAGAAGGAAGTGCCTGCACAATAACCAAAGCATACGGACTGCTGAAGAATATGCAATTCGATGATGATCCTTGCGCAATTAAAGACTACATTAACAAACGACTATCCAACTCTGATTTAGAAACAACAATAAATTGTACCAACTTGACAATTGACTAAACAAGCTACGCACTCTTGCAAAAAGCCCAGCCAATCTCTGCTGCTGTTGAGAGGTCGTTTTCTATGCTCAATAAATTACTGAGAAAAGACAGAAATTTTGATGTTAAGAACGAAAAAAATATATGATGCTGTATTACAATAAAACGTCCGTGTAGTTATAGTGCGTGGCTTTCGTTAAAAAAATTAGACATACTGTTAGTGTACAGTACAGTTGCGATAGCAACGCAATTTTTGTATTACACACTAATTGATACCGGTACACACAATGGCTTGTTATCCTAGGTTTTAACGTCATGCGTCGCTTTGTTGCATTAGCTTCAACACTGAGTAATTGAGAAAGTGTTCGAAGTAGGCTACCTTTTTTCTTTAAAAATTTATGTAAATTGCAGATTATAAAACATATTTAATTAATAAAGTGCAACAAGACATAAATAATACGCGGAAGCGGTTAAGTCAAAATAAAGTCAAAATTTTACTAAAATAAAGTCAAAAATATATTTTTTAGGTCAAAAAAAAAAAATAAAATGGCCCTAGTAATCACGAATCAAAATCTATTCGAATCTAAAGAGAGAAGCAGAATCCAAACAATTAAATACCACGCAACACGAATAATTTTGCTCTTTTGTCCGCGCATTACACTCAGAAGCACAGAGAAGATATGTGTTACTTTTTATCTGATACTTAGTAATCATTATACGAGTTCGAATCAAACGATTTCGATTCCAGCTAAAAAGTAAGCAGTAAGCCCATTTACATGGTCTGTTATAAAGCGCTTTGTGACGGAGGCTAATTCTGTTCGCTTGTCAATTTGCTGCGACTACTTGTTTACATGTGGCCTTATTTTGAAACAGAAGTACGTTTGCAGCTCGCAAATGACTGTTAGGACTGAAAGAACTAACAGGACTGTGATAGGACTAATAGGCGTACTAGCACTAATGGGGAAGAATGAGTAGAGCATAGGGGAGTATGGAAATTTTGAGTGAGTATGATAGAGTATGGATGGTGGGGGAATTGGGGAATTTTTGGCAGATAGGGAAGTTGGGTCAAGTATGGGGGAAATATGAAAGGAATGGGGAAGCGTGTTGGGATGTGGGGGGTCAAAGTAAGTGTGGAAAGATGTGTTGGGGGAGGTGCGGAGAATTGTGTTTGGAATGTGGGGAGAGGTGTGTTGGGGTTGGGGGGGCGGTGTGGTGAAAGTGAGAAAGTATGGGAAAGTGTGGAAAATGTGGGGAGGTGTGTGGAAGTGTGTTTGGGCGGGTGTGGGAAAGTGTGTTTGGGTGGGGGGAGGAGTGTGGGAAATGTGTTGAGGTAGGGGGAATGTAAAGGATGTGGGGATGCAAGGAAATGTGGGGAGAAGTGTGGGAAAGTGTGTTAAGGTGCGGGTGGAGATGTGTTGGGGGGAGGATAGTGGGGAGTGGGGGAAATGTGGGGAGAAGTAAAGGAAAGATGTGGGGGGAGGGAGAAAATGTGAGGGAGGTGTGAGAAAGTGAGTTGGGGAGTGGGGAAGGGGTGGAAAGTTTGTTGGGGAGTGGGGAGAGGTAGGGGGAGGTGTGGAAAAGTGTGGGGATGGGGAGAAGTGTGGGAAGAAATGAGGGTAATGTGGGGAAGTATGGGGAGTTGTTGGAAAATGTGGGGAGATGTGGGAGAGTGTGTTCGAAAGTGTGGGGGACGTGAATAGTGTAAAGAAGCATGAGGAGGTGTGTTTGAGTTGGGGGTGCAAAGAAATGTGGGGAGAAGTGTTGGAAAGTGTGTTAAGGTGTGGGGGGAGGTGTGTTAGGTTGAAGGATAGTGGGGAGTGGGGGAAATGTGGGGAGAAGTAAAGGAAAGATGTGGGGGGAGGGAGAAAATGTAGGGGGAGGTGTGAGAAAGTGAGTTGAGGTGTGGGGGCAGGGGTGGAAAGTTTGTTGGGGAGTGGGGAGAAGTAAAAGGATGACGTGGGAGAAGTGAGGAAAGATGTGGAAGGTGAGGAGAAGTGTGAGAAGAAGTGAGGGAAATGTGGGGAAGTGGGAGGGTGTTGCAAAATGTGGGGGAGGTGTGGGAAAGTGTGTTCGAATGTGGGGAAAGTGTGGGTAGTGTAGGGAAACTTGGGGAAGTTTGTTTTGGGTGTGGGAAATGTGTTGAGGTGGGGAGAGGTGAGGAGAAGTGTGTGCAGAGGTGGGGGATGTGGGTAGATGTTGGGAGAGGTCTAGGGAGTGTAAAATAGTAGGGGGTGAGGTGTGGGGAGTGTTGGGAAAGAGGGAAGAGTGTATCACATCTCTCCCCACACCCCAACACACTTCCCCACACCTTTCCAGCCCTCCCCCCACACTTTCCCTCACATCCCCCCACTTCCCAAGTAAACCTAAAAAAGAGTTTTCAAATTTCCAGAGTAATTATACCCTGTTCATTGTTCAATGGTTGGGCCCAGTGTTCCCTCTAAGCTGTGCGCGTGTGCGCGCGCACACGGCTTTCAGAGACTGCGCACACGCACAAATTTACTGCGCACAGACATATGATGAAACAATGTTCTCGGCGGGCAAGTTGAGAAAAATTATTCGTGGACCTGCAAAAAGGACGCATTTCTTCGCAAAATGAACCGTGCAGTGGCGTCGTGCCATTGGGGCCCGGGGGGGAGGGGGGCAATTTTTTGAGATGTGTTACTTTTTACAATTTAAAAAATTAAAAAAAAAATTTAGCCAGTGTCATTCCGCTTTCATCCTTTAAACTAACACCAACTAACCCCATACCCCCTTTCTTATATTATAATATCCATTGTTTTGTTTTTTAATTTTTGCTTCAATCAATCGCTTCGCCTCAGTAGTAAATTTAGTTTCTTGATCTGTAATCAGAATTTAGAAAACATTTTGCATGCGATGTTAAAGATCATAGCCTGGAACACACCTATACACGTCATTCCATCATATGCGTCAAACCAATAATGACTGCAGCCTCCTTTCATTTATTTTAGCCCAGCTTCTGCTTTTAGACATGAACTACTGAAATATTTTTGTATTGTCTGACACTATAATAGTGACTGCATTCACTGGAAGTATCGGTATGTTCTTTTTTGATAAGAAAGTGTGCTGAAACGAGCTTTTTTTTATGTAAAAATCGTAAAAATGCGTTGGCGGCTGGGGGCTCCGCTCCAAGACTCCCCAGCAATGTCCTCCTCCTTTCTTAAATTGTAGGGCCTCACTGATTGCGCATAATGTCCATAATTAAGGAGCGGTTTGAGGTATCAAAATAAATTTCGATTTATTGTCCGAACTTTGGTATCTTTTCCTAACTTCCTTTTGCCGCATTGATGCTCAATGCTAAATAGGGCATTTACAAAGGTTGTGATCAGTATCTGTTTCAGTTGTTATTCGGGCCCCTTCGAATTTTTAGGCTGCATGACGCCTCTGATACCGTGAGCGAAAAATGTACCAGCAGTAACATAGCCAAAAAAAGTTGCGCTTCTTTGTTTTCAATAGCTGCCATATTCAATTTATTCAGGGGTTGTTGCACAAACGAGGGCCATTTCTAAAAAAGTGCGCACTCTCCAAAGTTTCTGCGCACACAGTCTACAAAAAATTAGAGGGAACATTGGTTGGGCCCTTAGAATGTTTTAACGGGAAGCCAGTAGTGGTTGCTGGCAACTGCCATCTAGTTTTTCAACACCAATTTTGTGCAGCCTAAGGCTTTTGAGCCGCTGATGCTAGAGACTTGAAATGTTCAGGGATGGTAAATCTCAATGAGAACTTGTGTCTAACAACTTTTGGGGGGTGGCGATCATCAGGTTAAAGGTCAAAGATCGAAAAACCAAATTTAACAAATGCCAATAACTTGTGAATGACAATAGGTAGGACCTTTAAATTTTCAGAGTGTATGCATATTATTGTGGGAAAAAAAACATGCCCAATAATTATCTTTTTCTGATGTCACTTAGGGTCAAAGGTCGAACGAACAAATCTCCAGAGCTTTTGTGCAGCTTAAGGCTTTTGAACCGCTGATGCTAGAGACTTGAAATGTTCAGGGATGATAGACCTCAATGTGAACATGTATTTGACAAAGTTTGGGGGGTGGCGGTCAGCAGGTTAAATTTTAAACGTCAATCAAAGAAATTGAAAAGAAATCCTCCCAAACACCAATAACTTGTGAATGGAAACAGGTAGGACCTTGAAATTTATCAAGCATATGCACCTCGATAAGGCTAAAAAAATATTTACAGTGATTATCTTCATGTGAGTGACTTGGGGTCAAAGGTCAAATAAGCAAATATGTTGTTTGGATTAAAACTATTGATTAAAAGTCAGATAGGCATTTGAAATTTACAGAATTGGTGTGTCTTACCAGGTACTTGCATTGCACCAACTATAAACACTCTATGTCACGTGACTCGGGGTCAAAGGTCAAAAAATCAATAAATTTTGCGGATATTGTGCAGTCTAAAGGTGCGTTTACCGAACCGCGTTTTTTGGGTCGCGATTTTTGCAAAGCGTCATTTCATTTATTGCTCTTACTGTTTTTCAAGCAACTGTTTATCGAACACGCGATTAACGCGCGCGATGACCTCGCGTTATTTGTCCTCGCAATTTTTCATCTTGGTGAAGATAAAAAATCGCTCGTACCATGCGAAAATGCGCAGTTTTTAGAAAATCTTAACCGCTCAGCTATTCAAAAGGGTGGAGCGCCTTGCTTCTGGAGCTGTATACTCTGGGCTCGATTACAAGTCGGGTCAAATCAAAGACAAATTAGTAAGTCTGTTCACAGTGTAGCAGCCTGACTGCAGTAGCTGAAGAAGAAGCCGGCATTTTTACCTATAGTTTATTCGCAACAGAGGATAATATTGGTAGGCTAGCTAGTCAAGGCAACTGCAGTAGGCTACGGTACAGGTACTCAAAGGTAATGTTTGGTGCTGAATCAGTGGAGGTGTTGGTAGAGCTGGTCCGGGAGCAAGAGTTCATTTACAATGCACAACATGAAAGCCACATGGATGCCACAAAAGTTGCTAAGGCATGGGATAGCATTAGCAAGGCTTTGAACGTTGAAGGCATGGACGGTACGTAAGCTGCTTTATAGGTTTATGAGTAAACAAGTACGGTACCGGAAGTATGCTAGCTTTATTCGCACGCCTGGGCGTCCGCTGGAGGGCGAAAGGGGACGCTTGCTCCCCCCTCCTGGATTTTGGATGGACGTTATGAATTTGACTACCTATAACATAGTTGTGTTCAGTATCGGTGAAACCATTTTTGATGACGTGCGGATAGATTAAGCTATCAAATTCAAGTCTTTTAGATCGATTTTTGTAAAGTATAGATTAGCAAAAATTATTTATCACTACATTCATTACCTGAACCAGTTGATCAGCTGCTAAACCGTTGAAAATTTGTATGGAGTTGGCTATAGCAGATGAATTAAGTTTTTAACTGTAGCAAAATTATTAAGCTAGATTTTGGGTAATGAAAGTTTAGTTTTAAACAGAAGTGGGTAATGAGAAAAAAACGTTGGGAACCTGGAACAAACATGACTACCACTACCGATATAACCACTTTGTCTGATTATATTTGTCCAAATATCTTCATTAAGGTTTAAAATCTTTTTTGCAATGACGTCATGTGACGCCCCCTCAATAAAATTTTCTCAGTTCAATTTTTGCGCTCATAGGAAAGCAATGCAAAGGAAAGTGGAAAAATTTACAGGATAGTTATGTGAGGCACAGACGAGAAAGAAAAGTTAGTAAGAGTGGTGATCCAGCAAAGAAGCGATACAAATGGAAGTACTACGATTTGCTTTCCTTTCTGGAGCCGTTTTGTGCTGGTGCAGAAAATGTGTAAGTAACCTACTGTATCCAGACTATCCACCTCAGTTTATGGTAATGACAATGCAAAAAGACAAGTGCAGAGCTATGTACTAGCCCAATTATAAACACAACTGCAGAGCTAAGCAATTTATTTAAGTTCAGCAATTTATTTACAGATTGTGAAAACAGTAACACACTGTTATTTATAAACGGTTATTCGCACAGTTATAACATACAGTTTTTCAAGCCTCATCAATAAATTTTGATTTACTTGTTTTGCAGTCTTGAAACAAATGTTCCGCCTATTGAACAGAACACAAATGAAGTTGATCATGAATTGGACATGTTTGACGAGGCTATAAGGTTAGTCCTTTAATTTAAGAGCTCGTGAAAGACCCTCTCTGGACATAAGCTGTTTGCCATGGTACTGCATTGTCTTGTACAAATAAACTGGTAAAGTTGCTTCGAATAGACACAGCAGCTGTACTAGCTCGGCTTCCAGTACGTCGTATACTGGCTAAACCTGAATGATCATCTACATTCCTACCCTCATCCATTATTTCGGTAACTTGTGACGGCGTGCAATTTGCTTGCACAAAATTGTGCAACACACAAGTGGTTTTAATGACTGAATTAGCGTGATTGGGGCTTAGAGCAATTTTGGTATGATACACTCTCCACCTTGCAGTTAAAAGACCAAAAGCGTTTTCAACAACTCTGCGAGCACGACTTAGTCTGTAATTAAATATTTTCTTTGGGAAGGTATCGTTGCGGCCTGAATAAGGTCGCATCAAATTACGCAGTAAGGGAAAAGCTTCGTCTCCAACTGCTACGTATGGTAGTGAGCCAAGGGTTTGAAAACCTGGTATCTGTGTACTGGCCGGAAAACTGAAGTCATTTTCGATAAAACGTTGTCCCAAGGCACTGCGCGAAAAAATTCCCCCATCACTATTCCTACCCATTGCTCCACAACTTATTGCAATAAATCGGAGATTAGCATCCACAAGAGCCATCAACACGATCAAGCACGTTCCTTTATAGTTGAAGTAAAGCAATCCTGACTTCCAAGGTTTTAGCAAAACCACATGTTTACCGTCCAAAGCACCAAGACAATGAGGAAACTGCCATCTGGACCAAAAGTCAGATGCTATCAGTTTCCAGTTATCACAGTTTCTTGGAAGCTTCATTGCAATTTCTCGGTATTTCCAAATTACTTCGCAAACTTCTGGTATCAGCGTGGATATGGTGGTCACTGCTACACGATAACTGAAGGATAGTGATGCGTATGACTCTCCGGTAGCCAAGTATCTGAACAACGAAATATTTGTTAACTGTGAAACATCAGTAGAATTTCAATATTAATATTTGAGTCTTGCATTGATATTGCTTTTTTTTTACAGATCGAATGTTAGCTCGATAAGTGACTCGGATTATTTTGATAATGCTTCAAAGACCTCGTCATCTAAGTGCAGGCCACCAAAACAAAAGTCACAAAATCGCTCAGAAAATAGCTGCAGTTTAGCATCACTCGAATCAGCTATGGTTGATTTTATAAATTACCGCAAAACCTAGAACGAAAATGAAGAAAACAAACATGCTATGGACCTAACAAAACTACTGTTTGACAGTTATGCAGAGAGAATGAGAAAGTTTCCTGAACATATACAAACATTTGTCAAGCTACAGATGTCGCAAATATTTTTCAATGCGGAGAATCCCCGTGGACCATTTATTACCATTACTCCTCTACCACAACCACAAGCATATTCCGACTTCCCAAAAAGTCAATTTGACCCACAGTATGCCAACTTTGCGCATCTTCACTGTCAAAATAAGGAGCCAAGCAATGTGAGCACATGCACCTCACCAGAAAACGTGCAATGCCATTCTCTCAACCTTTCCGTAAATGACCCTGAGAATCCTAATTGGGCCTGGAGGCAGGATATTTGAGATCGGGTACATAGGCCTACTTTCGTTGAAGCCGAATTTTTCGTGCTGCTTTGTGAAATATGACTTGTGTACTTAACTTGTACAGTGATTGAACTATTCTTTTGACACGTAATAAAACAAAAAGAAATAATAATCCTTACCTCAGACAGATTGAAAGTCGTTGCTTAGGACATAGTACCCCACTTGACCTGTGCCTTTTGGTAATGTCACTGCCTATGGTATGAAGAAGCAGAGCAAAATTTTCCTTGGTGCATCTAAAATATCTTTGAAACATTTCGTTGTCCAACCCAAGTTTTTGAACAAAAATGGTATACGCTCCTCGTTCTCTTCTTCCCTGATTGAGTGGACTTACGGCCCATCTTCTTTTTTTTAACCTTTTCTTTTTAATAGCTAGATAGAGTCCTACAGCAATTATCACATCCTCTTCTCCGTCCGCCATGTTTCATTTAAAAAAAATGAAAAAATCGGACTTCGGTGAACACACCCGCGTTTCTTCCAATCGCGTTTAACGCTTGGCGAAAATCGCGACCCAAAAAACGCGTATCGGTAAACGCACCTCAAGGCGTTTGAACCGCTGCTGCTAGAGACTTGAAATGTTCAGGGATGATAGCTCTTAATGGGAACTTGTATCTAACAACTTTTGGGGGATGGCGGTCAACAGGTTAAAGGTCAAAGGTAAAAAAAACGAAATATATCAAATGCCAATAACTTTTGAACGGCAATAAGTAGGACCTTCAAATTTTCAGTGTAGGTATATCAATGTGGGAAACGAAAATATGCAGAATAATCTCATCAGTTTTTTGTGCAGCTTAAGCTTTTGAACCGCTGATGCTGGAGACTTAAAATGTTCAGAGATGATAGACCTCAATGTGAACTTGTGCCTAACAACTTTTGGGGGTGGCGGTCAATAGGTTAAAGATCAAAGGTTGATCAAAGAAATTGAAAAGAAATTCTCCCAAACGCCAATTACTTGTGACTGAAAACAGGTAGGACCTTCAAATTTATCAAGTATATGCACCTCGATAATGGTAATATTCACAGTGAATCTTTTCATGTGACGTCACATGGGGTCAAAAGCCAAACAAGCCAATATATGTTGTTTGGCTTAGAACTATTTGGTTTGGTCATTCATGTAACATGTTTCCCCAACGCATTTTTAATCAATTACTTTTTTTTTTAAATCTTATTTGGAAACTTGTGACGCTTGAGTAGATTTGTTTTGGAGCCACTCCTTATAATTCTGCATTGTGGGAGTTAGACAGGTATATAAGCTCGTAAACCAACGTGTAGCGTTCTTTTTCAACTATTTGGCCGAGTGTGCATCTAACCGTGGAACCTCGGAAATCTATTTGTATTGCTGCTAACCTGCTGTATCCATATCTCATTGACTGGGCTGAGCTGCTTCACATTTTTCCGTGAGTTCAATTATATTTACGTTTAATTATTTACTTTGACACTGTGTTACCTTTAGTTACGTTAATTGTAAATTGCTGTGTAACGTCGTAATTATTTAAATACCAGTAAGCTTTTGTTACAATTATTTTACATTGATATATTTTATTCATTTATTGAGTTATTGTTTAATAGGATTACGTCATCGATTTACTTTGAATATACCAATGCAACTATCTCGGATGTCGTCAATCGTGGGCAGCCCTAGCACATCTATACTTTGAATTTTAAACCGATACACTATTGATTAAAAACAGAGAGGAACTTGAAATTTACAGCATTGGTGTGTCTTACCAAGTACTAGCATTGTACTAACTATAAACGCTCTATGTTAGGTGACTCGGGGTCAAAGGTCAAAAAATTGATAAAATTTGCCAAGGTTGTGCAGTCTAAGGCGTTTGAACCGCTGATGCTAGAGGATTGAAATGTTCAAGGATGATAGACCTCATCCCTGAACATTTCAAGTCTGTAGCATCAGCGGTTCAAACGCGGATGCTAGAGGTAAACGGCTCGACGTAAACTTGTGTCTAACACGTTTTATGGGGTTGTGGTCAAGTGGCTTAGGGTCAGGGGTCAAATATAAGAAAATATTCAGATCCTCATAACTTTTGAATGGCAACAGCTAGGACCTTCAAAAGGATATTAACTTCAATTTGGGTAACAAAAATATTTTTGCAATGAAGGGTTACCCCAGAGCACCTGACTTGGAGTCAAAGGGAAAACACGTGAACGTTCAGGAATCTCATAAAATGCAAACAAATTTTCTTATCCGTTAGAGGGCAGAAGGGAAACATGTTTGTTGGTATGGTAGCTTGAAACTTTTTCATTCGTGAGTGGGCGGTATGAGTTTGTGTTTAAACTGGCATTTCAAGCAGCAATAAGAGGCACATGGAGTTGGCTAAGTGGTTAGTGCATTGGACTCTTAATCTAGGTTGGCGGGTTCGATACTCACCTAGGACAACTTACATGATACATCGCACGACGCCAGGTAACGCTAAAGCTACTGTGACGCAAAAATTAGGTTTTTGCATGACAAAATTGTATGTGCTCGCTCGTGCACATGTTTTGCATTGTTCGCGCGTGCTCGTTATAGCGCTTAGACCGTTTTCTCGTAAAAGGAGGATAAACATGTTACTTGTTACTTCATTCCTTTTCCCATCACGTGCTGGTCATTTTCTTCCGAAAATTGAGTTTAGAGATGTGCTTAACCGTTATTTTCGAATAACGGTTGTAAGTGATTACTTTACAAAACATATTCGATACTTTTTACTCGTTACTTGTATTCGTTTCGGTAATCACGAATTAAAATCTTTTCGATTTTAAAGAGACCAGGAGCAGCAGAATCCAAACAATTAAATACCACGCAACACGAATAATTTTGCTCTTTTGTCCGCGCATGACGCTCAGAAGCACAGAGAAGATATCTGTTACTTTTTATCTGATACTTAGAACGATTTCGATTCCAGCTAAAAAGTAAGCAGTAAGCCCATTTACATGGTCTGTTATAAAGCGCTTTGTGACGGAGGCTAATTCTGTTCGCTTGTCAATTTGCTGCGACTACTTGTTTACATGTGGCCTTATTTTGAAACAGAAGTACGTTTGCAGTTCGCAAATGACTATTAGGACTGAAAGAACTAACAGGACTGATAGGACTAATAGGCGTACTAGCACTAATGGGGAAGAATGGGAGAGCATAGGGGAGTATACAAATTTTGAGGGAGTATGATAGAGTATGGATGGTGGTGGAATTGGGGAATTTTTGGCTGATAGGGAAGTTGGGTCAAGTATGGGGGAAATATGAAAGGAATGGGGAAGCGTGTTGGGATGTGGGGGGTCAAAGTAAGTGTGGAAAGATGTGTTGGGGGAGGTGCGGAGAATTGTGTTTGGAATGTGGGGAGAGGTGTGGGAAGTATGTTGGGGTTGGGGGGGAGGTGTGGGAAATTGGTAAAGTATGGGGGGGTGGGAAAATGGTGGGGAGGTGTGTGGAAGTGTGTTTGGGCGGGTGTGGGAAAGTGTGTTTGGGTGTGGGGAAGAGTGTGGGAAATGTGTTGGGAGTAAGGGTAATGTAAAGGAGGTGGGGATGCAAAGAAACATGGGGAGAAGTGTGGGGGAGTGAGAAATGTGGGGGAGATGTGAGAAAGTGAGTTGGGGTGTGGGGGAAGGGGTGGAAAGTTTGTTGGGGAGTGGGGGAAGTGGTTGGATGACGTAGGGGAAGTGAGAAAAGATGTGGGGAGTGGGGAGAAGTGTGGGAAGAAGTGAGGGAAATGTGGGGAAATACGGGGAAGTGCTACAAAATGTGGGGAAGGTGTGGGAAAGTGTGTTCAAATGTGGGGGAGACGTGGGTAGAGTAGGGAAACATGGGGAGGTGTGTTTTGGGTGTGGGGAGAGGCGAAGGATATGTGTTGGGGAGGGGAAAGGTGATAAAAAGTGTGGGCAGAAGTGGAGGGTGTGGGAAAATGTTGGGAGAGGTCTAGGGAGTATGAGAAAATGTGGAGAAAGGTGAAGTGTGCTGTGTGTTGGGGAAGGGGGAAAGAGTGTACCACACCTCTCCCCTTACCCCAACACACTTCCCCTCACCTTCCCCTCTAAACCTCCCCTCACACTTTCCCACGCCTCCCCTCACCTTGCCACACTTCTCAAGTAAACCTAATCAACTAGAGTTTTCAAATTTCCGGAGTATTTATACCCTGTTCAATGTTTGGGCCCCTAGTTTTGTCTTCCGGTAAAGGGAAGACAAATTGTTTTTACTTGGCCATTTCTGCACTTTTTGACGTTTCTAACAGCTGTAGCTGCTAAACGGCTGTTCCAATTCAAAAGTGACCTAGAGTTCAAATGTGTGTCCCACCTAGGTCTACACCCTGGTCACACTAACTTTCCCCGACAACCTCCCAGTTTCTAGAGAAAAAATTATTTGTCCCCCCAAAAAATTTTTTTTTGCAACACCAATTTTGTGCAGCCTAATGCTTTTCAACCGCTAAAGTTAGAGACTTGAAATGTTCAGGGATGGTAAATCTTAATGGGAACTTTAACAACTTTTGGGTGGTGGCGGTCAACAGGTTAAAGGTCAAAGGTCAAAAAACGAAATTTAACAAATGCCAATAACTTTTGAATGGCAACAGGTTGGACCTTTAAATTTTCAGACCATATGCATATCAATGTGGGGAACAAAAACGTGCACAATAATTATCTTTTTGTGACCTCACTTGGAGTCAAAGCTCGAATGAACAAATCTCAACAGTTTTTTGTGCAGCTTAAGCTTTTGAATGGTTGATACTAGAGACTTGAAACTTTTAGGGATGATAGACCGTGCCTAACAACTTTTGGGGGGTGGCGGTCAACAGGTTAAAAATCAAAGGTTAATCAAAGAAATTGAAAAGAAATTCTCCCAAACGCCAATAACTAGTGATTGAAAACACGTAGGACCTTCAAATTTATCAAGTATATGCATCTCGATGAGGGTAAAAAACTTTCACAGTGAATATCTGCATGTGATATCACTTGGGGTCAAAGGCCAAATAAGCAAATATGTTGTTTGGTTTAAAACTATTGATTGAAAACAGAGAGGAACTTGAAATTTACAGCATTGGTGTGACTTACCAAGTACTTGCATTGCACCAACCAAAAACGCTCTATGTTAGGTGACTCGGGGTCAAAGGTAAAAAAACTGATGAATTTTGCCAATATTAATAGTAGTAGTAGTGTCTTTTATTTCTGCACCGTCAAAATAAATTAACACAGCAATATAGGATTTTAAATACAACAAGACACAGAAAAGGGAAGAGGCGACAAAACGATCAACGTTGTAACATGCTAGCGAGAGTGAAACATGAAGATGAGAGGATTAGTAGGCATGGTCGCAACACCCGAATGTAGTCTAAGGCTTTTGAACCGCTGATGCTAGAGACTTGAAATGTTCAGGGAAGGTAGATCTCAATGTGAACTTGCGTCTAACAACTTTTGGGGGATGGCGGTCAACAAGTTAAAGGTGAAAGGTCGAAAAACGAAATTTATCAAATGCCAATAACTTTTGAATGGCAATAGCTAGGACCTTCAAATTGTCGAAGGATATTAACCTCAGTCTGAGTAACAAAAAGATTAATATAATGAAGGGTAACCCCAGAGTACCTGAATTGGATATGGAAACATGTTTGTTGGCTATGGTAGCTTAAAACTTTTTCATTCGTGAGTGGGCGGTATGAGTTTGTGTTTAAACTGATATTTCAAGCAGCAATAAGAGGCACATGGAGTTGGGCAAGTGGTTGGTGAATTGGACTCTTAACCTAGGTTGGCGAGTTCGATGCTCACCTAGGACAATTTACATGATACATCGCACGACGCCGGGTAACGGTAGGTAAAGCTTCTGTGACGCAAAAATTAGGTTTTTGCATGACAAAATTGTATGTGCTCGCTCGTGCACATGTTTTGCATTGTTCGCGTGCACCTCCTTCCACTTCCCAAGTAAGCCTAAACAACTAGATGTGTCAAATTTCCAGTGTAATTACGACCTGTTCAATGTTGGGGCCCTTAAAACGTTTTAACGGGAAGCCATGAGTAGTTGCTTGCAACTGCCATCTAGTTTTTCTTTTTTTTCTTTTAACACCAGTTTTTGTCCAACCTAAGGCTTTTCAACCGCTGATGCTAGAGACCTGAAGTTTTCAGAGATGGTAGATCTCAATGAGAACTTGTGTCTAACAACTTTTGGAGGGTGGCGGTCAACAGGTTAAAGATCAAAAAACGAAATTTATTAAAAGTCAATAACTTTTGAATGGCAATAGGTAGGACCTTTAAATTTATAGAGTATAAGCGTATCAATGTGGGGAACAAAAACATGCACAATAATTATCTTCTTGTGCCGTTATTTAGGGTCAAAGGTCGAATAAACAAATATCAACAGTTTTTTGTGCAGCCTAAGCTTTTGAACCGCTGATGCTAGAGACTTGAAACGTTCAAAAATGATAAGCTTTTGTGTGAACTTGAGTCTAACAACTTTTGGGGGTTGGTGATCAACAGGTTAAAGATCAAACTTCAATTAAAGAAATTGAAAAAAATTTACTCAAAAGCTAATAACTTGCGAAAGGCAGCAGGCAAAACCTTCAAATTTATTCAGTATATGCGTTTCAATGAGCGTAAAAAAATTATGCACAGTAAAATTTTGCATGTGATATCACTTGGGGTCAAAGGTCAAATAAGCAAATTTGTTGTTTGGCTTATAACTATTGAATAAAAACTGATAGGAACTTAAAATTTACAGCATTGATGTGGCTTACCATGTTCTTGCACTGTACGAACTACATACGTTCTATGTCGGGTGACTCGGGGTCTAAGGTCAAAAAATTGATAAAATTTGCCAATATTGTGCAGTCTAAGGCGTTTGAACCGCTGAAGCTAGAGACTTGAAATGTTCAGGGATGATAGACCTCGACGTAAACTTGTGTCTAACACGTTTTATGGGATTGCGGTCAAGTGGCTTGGGGTCAGGGGTCAAATATAAAAAAATTTTCAGAACCTCATAACTTTTGAATGGCAACAGCTAGGACCTTCAAACTATCGGAGGATATTAACCTCAGTCTGAGTAACAAAAAGATTAATATAATGAAGGATTACCCCAGAGCACCTGACTCGGAGTCAAAGGGAAAACACGTGAACGTTCAGGAAACCTCATAAAATGCAAGCAAATTTTCTTATCCGTTAGAGGGCAGAAGGGAAACATGTTTGTTAGCTATGGTAGCTTGAAACTTTTTCATTCGTGAGTGGGCGGTATGAGTTTGTGTTTAAACTGGCATTTCAAGCAGCAATAAGAGGCACATGGAGTTGTCCAAGTGGTTGGTGTATTGGACTCTTAACCTAAGTTCGCGGGTTCGATGCTCACCTAGGACAAGTTATATCATACATCGCATGACGCCAGATAAAGCTACCGCGACGCAAAAATTAGGTTTTTGCGTGGCAAAATTGTGTGTGACTGCTCGTCACATCTTTAACCCTGCGCTCTAACCGGCCGGCTAGTCGAAAATTATTAAAATATAAAAATCTAAATAGACACTGCCTTAATTGCTGAGAATAAAATGAAAATACTGCCAAGGAAGACCAGACCGACTAAAGATTTCAGGAGACCCAGGGGCGGAACGGGGGGAGGGGGCAAAATTGTTCTTACGGACCGTTCTGTCTCAGGAGCTTGAGTGCTCCGTTTCCCAGACACCCCGATTATGTGTTGAGATTATCTAATGATATTGACGCTGTGATTTTGGTGAAAAATTCTTAGACAATATCGACGCTGTTTTTGACGAAAATCGCATGATTAGGGATTCCTCTCGCGCGTAATTCATTTTTGTTTAAGAATGTTTCGGTTGGTAGGGCAGATTTTTTAGGGCAGTAATTCATTTTTGTTTAAGAATGTTTCGGTTGGTAGGGCAGATTTTTTCTCATACTTCACTGTCTTCACTTTTCAAGACTGTTATGGAAGAAACTGCCCCCTTTATTATGAGGGCGTATTAAATGTTTATATCAAGGTTTATACGTGTTGTTTATATCAATGTCGGTTTTAAAAAAAAAACTTTTTGGTAAAAAGCAAATGCCTGTTTTACCTCCCAGGCTACATTCTGTTTGTGACGTTGCAAAAACATGCCTGCTTTAGTCAGTTAGCCTTCCTACAGGGTTTCCTTAGTGGGGGGGCTCGGCTCCCTAGTTCTAAAAAAAATGTGTGTAAAGAGGGCCCAGAGGGCTCTTCAAATCGGCCAAGTCCTTGTGAACGTTTAGACTTTCAGGCAGAAGTTTTTAAACTGGGAGGTGTAAGAAGTTTGCTAGGGGGCGTAAGCATAGCAGTGACTTAATGATCGAACGTATATTTTCAAATCTTTTTTTGTCAAACATCAAAACTTGTTTCCCCAAAACAGCTGCATCGTTCCCATTAAATTGATTACGACATTGCAAATAAATTGTTATATTTCTTGCATGCTTTTTGTAGCGTGGTGGGCAGTGTCGTATCGGGGCATCTTCGAAGTTTGATCCCCCTGATCGGGAGGGGGGGACATTTGTAGGGGCCCCACAATATTGTTTGTTGCATTAGACTCAGAATTAGAGGCAATGAATTTTTAAGAAAAATTCGTCAAAAAGTTGTTGAAAAAGCACTGTAATTGCAATTACATGACGTAAATTGCAATTAAATTTTTAAAAATTTTCCGGGAGAGCGTACCCTCGGACCGCCCTGGAGTCATCACTGATTTTTATTCTGCTTCAAGTTTGGTCTGATTTTGCCACACACCGAAAGAAATTGCGTGTACGAAAGTTTGGGGAAATTCCTTGAAATAATGCAGCTAATGAGGAAAGATAGTAACCGAATCAAAAAAGCACGAAACCGCCAAATGCTTGTAGATATCAAAGGGTGCCACCTGGAGCTTTTTTGGGGGGAGGGGCAACAGTCTTCACACGGGACTGGTGGTGGGGCGTGAGCAAAAATAACTAACGCCAAAGGGGGCGTGACTGAAAAAGTTTGAGAACTTCTGATACAAAATAATAGATTCTTTTGCATTCCACAGGGCCCCCCTAGTTCGATATTTACCAAGGCACCCCTGCCTTCCTATGGCCCAAAAATGCGGTCAGCTAAAATTTTTTTAGTAAATTTTTAACAACGGCTTGACAGCTCGAGTTTCTGTGAAGCATTTTCTCTCCTTAAATGAAGCGCAAAGAATCATGCAAAAATGTAAATGAAATACCTGGATTGTTTCCTTAGTTATGGCATTATATATCTTAATTCTTAATCATGTTTAGCTGCAATTGCGCAATAATCTAGACTAGAAACATTAAAATGCTATGCACTTTAATTCCTCTGAATTACTGTAGTGTAATTGTAGTATTTTTACGTCATTACGTTGCGACGTCACTGAAACCTCCCCATTGAAAAATCCTGCGTACGCCACTGCAAGTGCACAGCCTAGGCTTATGGCAAAAGCGCTTCAGTCGAAAAGTGACCTTTGAGAAAAAAGATTAATAATCGCACGAAATTTGTCTGGATTAGAAATAAGTTTATATAAAGCATATTGTATAAATCCGCAGCAAAAACGATTTTTTGCCTAACGTTTGGTTCGGATTCTTTTTTTATCAAACTAAATTTTTTTGTTTATGACAATGCTTTTATGCGTTTAATGATAAACCCTTGTAAAATGATAACTTCTCAATATAAAAATAAAATGGTTACCGGTACGTGAAAGATATCGCGTGGCGAACAAAGGTGCAAAACTTCTAACGTAAAGCAAAGGATTTTCAAGACAAAGGATATCACCTATGAGGCTATGCTGTATATGAACATGGCAGGAAAATAAGTTTCGTGCACCTAATGGTATCCTTACGGAATTAATACCAAATACGGTAAGAACTTTGATAGGCTTAGCGTAACTAATGGTGCACACGTATGAACTGTGCAAAACGAGGTCAAAAAATCTTTAGTAAATACTGATTACTATGAAACAATCTATAAAAACATTTTTTCAATTTGGCTTACAAAAATACCTTTGTCAAACCCATTGAAAATTCACTGCAACATTTATCGGAAAAATTATCGGCGATAATGCATCAATTACCGATATCGCCTCAAGAAATTGAAATTTATCGATTATTTATCGGTATCACCCGGGGCTTTTTGAAATTATCGATTTAGTTTAGAAAGGTTTATCGCGCGGCACTGGGCCTGCGGTACAAACTTTGAAGTCACTGTTTTGATTTGACTTAGAATCAAACTCCTAACACAGCCACTCTTGTTTTAATTGTTTCTAGTGGTGTCTCTCTCAGCGTTTGCACCTGAAGCGCTTTAAACTATGAATATTTCCACCGGTATCACTACATATTAACCCAAAAAAGGCGGGGTGTGCGGTTATTTCAGCGCATTAAAAAAGCTCAATAATTATATTATCAATAAAAAGTTGAGCACCACCCTAAGCCTATTTCAGACCACTCAGGGTCGATGTTAGTCATCAAATCTGACGGAGTTGACAGAGAGGTTGACGTATTAAACACCGGAGCTGGCTTGGAGAGTTCGATGCTCAACTAAATCATCTTCCACAATGCATGCACTTCACCATTATTAAACCTAAGTAGCACTGTTAGACGCCAAAAAAGAGTCGATGCTACAAATCGGAATGCCAGAACCATGAGTTTATAATTTTTTATGTGTTTTGGTTTGTAGCGGTAAAAACACAAGAAAGTTCAAAACTGTTAGCAAACATCACATTTTGAAAAAAACTTCAATGTAGTTTGGCATATGCTACACTCAAATGCAAAACGTAAAGTTTAGGAAGCAGCAAACTCATACCAGCATTAATTTTTCGTAAACAAATTTTTACAAAATAAAACACAGAAAAAATGTAATAATACCAGAATAAATTTCTGAAACAAAAATACCATAGACTTATAAGTATTTACGTCACATTACGTGTTGCATAACTGCAACAGGCTATGTAACGAGCAACAATAAAACAAATTGCAATGGTAATTATAATATTCAGGAGATATAAAAATTTAGTCCTTCTTTAAAATTTCCCACGAACCTGCTACTATGAAGCTATTGAGAAGTATAATTTGTCGTATAGTAAAGGCTATTAATTTTGTTTTATTAGCTATCACAAATTAGGAACTTTGAAGCCATATTCCTACTTTGCAAAACTTTTAGTACAAGGTTTCATTAGTACTCCTTGCAAAACTATGCCGGTACACTAAAAAACTAAGATCTTTAATTACTGCAGTTAAAGAACACAGTCCAATCATCCTGGCATTTTTCCGGAATTTAGTTAATCATTAAAAATTGAGTTGGAGCAAGGAGCCAACTCCTCTCTCATGCTGTTTCCACTCCAGTAAAGCCCACTCATCCAGATATCCAGGCTTTCCTTTGGACAACTTTTAAACACAACTATTGGCAAGCACTGCTTTGAATATAAGGTTGATGAAAACAATAATGACAAAAAATTTTATGGAATTGAGACTGCTCTTGGTCAGTAGTCACATAACCCTCAAGTCTCATTTAATTACTGTATAAAAAAACAACAACATTTACGTTGTATTCCCAAGGCAGACCAAGATAAAAAAACTTCGGCAAAACTTTCAGCATACAAAATGTAGCCATATATTCATAGTTCAAAAGTCCACTCCCTTGTCGTCCGAGAAGAATCAATTTTGTATTTGATTAATTTCCATCCTTCATTTTGCATCGCGTCCAAAAAAGCAATGTGTAGCTGCTGCAACTTAATGCCTGTTCTCGAATGGTAATCTCCATGGTGAGATTTGGAAATACTGTAGGAGCCATCTTTTCCCAGATTCGGATCGACAATGTAAAAAGTTGAGCACAGCGACCCTTCATCAACATCTTGAACTTTAAATCCATTACTACGGGATCCAACTGCTCCTAAAACTTTGAGGAAAGTATTCTTAACCACAGTGTCATGTCCAATTGTCACAGTTGCTTTGTACATCGATTTTACTTCAGTGACAACCAAATGAGGCATGATAAATTTTTTGAAGTAGCGTTGTCTAAAGTTTTTTGATAAATATCCTCGAAAAACCTATGAATTAAAGCAAAATTGTAGCTTCGTTAGCAAATTTCCAACTTCTGCAAAATTAAATTCATTACCTTCAGCTCATTTCATTCTACTTTTCCTTCTCTATTCCTAAAATTTTTGGTGTTTTTTGCAAGGATTTCTGCAACAAAGTTCACGACTGTGGCAGCGTTTCCTGAACTATTGGTCGTCACAGGAATCTTGGTGGGTAGTGAAGAGTTATAGAAAGCTTTGCTTGATTATACTGGCTGTTGACGTCGGCGGCGACTCGAGAACGGAAATCTTTAAAAAAAATAAAATACCGGTAACCCTGAAATTCTAATCTGCGAAGTTTACCTTTTACGTTAGATGAACAAAAAATTGCTACCCAAAGAATGACCATGACTGTGGCTTTTTACGCAAAGCAGTTTTGTACAGCTGTTTCCTGCGTTGTGTCATAACTAGGGCGATTTTAGGTCACAAAAGTTCCTTTTGTTTGCTGGCTCCAAATAACACAAAACACGTGGAACCAAAATTTCATACGTGTGCGGCCAGTATTTAAGAAGTTATGAAGTTACAAAAAGTTAACCTATTTATGTTTTTAGGCTACATTTTATTTTTTAGGTTACAAAGTATTTTGTGCTATTTTTTGCCCAATTTTCCTACTCTTTAATCTTTTCTTGCTACAATTAGAATGGATTTTCCTTTCTGCATGTTACATGAAGGCAGTTAGGTACTAAACATAAAGCCCTAAATTTTCCAGTAACGAAATGGCATCTTTGCCATGTTAAAACTTACTTTGAATTATATAACGCTTGCTTAAACTATTCTATTGATTAGTATTTGCTCAGAGCAATACATTTTTTTGAAAAATGAAGATTAGGCAGAGTGAAAAGCGAATGGACTGGTGCTTCTAACAAACTATCTTTTTTATAACGTGTAATGGCTAGTGAATCGTAATGCCGTATCTAACAAAACCCAAGTGGCTTTCACAGCCTACGGTGGTAACTTAATTTTACATTATTTTCTTTATTTTGAATGAAGGATTTATTTTAACATTCAATAGAAAACATATCAGCGGTAATTTGTATCAGCAAAAAGTGTGCTAAAATGAGTGTTTTTAATGTGAAAATCGTAAAAATCCATTGGCTGGTAGGAGCGAAGCACCAAGCCTCTTACACTCCGGCGGCCCACCGGTTTTGGCCAGTTCTTTTGCCAAATCTTGGGTGCGCCACTGGTGTGGAGTAACAGTAATTGCTGTTCTTTATAAAGTCACTTTTTAGTTGTTTTTTTTCAAAAATACAGTCACATTTTCAAGTTTTTTAGGTCTCGAAAAAATCGCCCTAGTCATAACAAACATATTTTGCTGTGCAGGTGCAATGCAACTGGCAGTTTTAGCGTTGACTTTGGTTGTAAAAACGCTGATGTCATTCTCTTCATCTTACAAGTGCGAAACGGTATTTATAGCAGTGGCTGGGATTAAAAGCAAATTTGAAATAAACGGCAACTTTCAAATTCTTTGCTCCAAAACTATCTCAAAATGAAATTAATGTAAAGTCCCATATGGAAAGTAGCAAGAAACAAGCTCATTCTTCTCACTATTTCAAACAATAAATTTATTTCCTCCATCAATGTTTTGTTAATTGAAAAAAGTTAAGTGGGTCGCCATAAACAAGCTGGGTAATAAGTGGGTCCCAACTCTGAAAAGTTTAGGAACACTGTGGTGTAAAACGTAAACGACTTTAATCAACAACATGGCCTAGCGACAATGCGCCTTGGGAGGAAGATCCTTCGTGACAAGCACAAATGTCGGATGGCTGCAGACTGGAAGATCATAAGCTGACTTTGTAACCTCTCTCGATGCACCGTCGAATTGTTACGTCTTAAAAAATATTTTTTTGAAAAACGTTGCCGCAATTAAATAGCAGTAAGGTCAATGCGCAGTTAATAGAAGTTTAAAAGAAGATAATTTATCGTATTTTCTCGAATAGAAGCCGCGAGAATTGGTTAAAAACAACAATAAAAGCTTGCCTTGAATAGAAGCCGCAACGGACGAAACCATTTCCTTACTGATACAAGAAAACAAAGCAAACAAATCTAACGACACGCAACACAAACAACTCAAACATTGTTTTTTTTTCCAACTACTGTATCAGAGGTCTTTTTCATCATTATCAATAACACTGATATCATTCAAGTAAATGCCATTTTTGTTGCTACCTAGTAATTAACACTTTCTCCGTTTGGTTTTGCTGAGTGCTTTGCGCGTACGCGATAGTTAGATTAACGGTAGGGTAGCACGTTATGACCAACTTATGAGTGTTTCACAACAGAGACAATGGAACTGCAGCTGATTTAGAGTTTGTTTTTCTATCACTTACGGTAGGTTAACTTGAATGCTCACTGGAGACTGGACACCAATTTGAAGACGAAAACGTTCATAAAAAAAGAAATTGAAGCCGCCCTCGAATAGAAGCAGCACGCCGCGGCTTCTATTCAAGTAAATACGGCAGTCCCTCAATCATAGGTGGCGGAACCGGGGTCCTTGGCCCCCCCACTTTTTTTTTCAGGGGGCCTGGGGGACCCTAATTTACGCGTTTATTTCTACAATATTGTCTCTGCATGAATGTATATAAAACTTAATAGGCCTACCATCGAAATTAAAACCCAGAAAAGAGCTTAAATCCAGAAATGTCTTCTTTAAAATTTTGTTTGTGGGGTGGGGGAACAGAAACTAGAAGCAAGAACCGTGGGTCTGAAGCCCACATAAATTGAACATGTCACATGTGGGCAGGCTAAATATGGATTGTAAGCATAGGGCCGGATTTACATATAGGGTAAGCAGGCTGAAACCTAAGGCCGCGGAGAAAATGGGGGACCTCATCACGAACAATGAAGACCTTTTTTTCTCTTCACCGATACCTTCAGAGGAAAACAGAACATCTGAGGACGTGTATACCTTTTTTTGCTCGTCACTATATCGATATTTTCAGTGAAAACAGAATACCTGATGACGTGAAGACCTTTTTTTGCTCTTCCAATCCGTGTGATCAAATAGCCTAGGGCCTCTCATTGTCTAAATCAGGCCCTCAGTAGCGTATTTAGAGGCGGGGCCATTGTGCTATGCCCCCCCCCCCATTTGACTCTGCCTTTGGGTAAACAAGAACAATACTAACGGTGCCAAGTGACTAAAATACGCCAGATTCTTTTGGTGGTTTCTGTAGCTTATGGCCAGGGGCGGATCCAGAAGGGTAGGATGAAAAGTACGCATCCTCCCACCAATCATTTTCAAAAATGTTTTTGATACATACAATTTTTCTATAATTTCGTACTCCTCGATAACTGTAAGCCTTACGTCAAAAGCACGCATTATTAAAACTGTGCGAACAAAATGTATCATATTTGGCGAAGCACTCAGAATTAGGGTCAAAAAATTTAAACACAATTTTCCTGAAAATTATTCAAAAAGCACTAAAATAGCCATTACAGCATGTAAATTTTCCAAAATTTTTCGGGGAAGTATGCCCCCGGACCCCCTAGAGCTTTTCTTGTTTTTCAAGCAGCTTCAAATTAGTTCTGCCGAAAAAAGACGTTGAAGAAAAGTGTGGAAAATATGCTGCCCCCCCCCCTTTTAAAATTTCTCGTTACGCCACTGCCGGCCCTGGTTGCAGGTGAAGAAAATCTGGTCATTGGTTTTGGGCCCCCCCATTTTAGAAATGCTTCCGCCATCGCTGCCCTCAATTCCACGAAACTTGACTCACAGAGCTTTAGATCAGTCGCAGTTTTTTCGGGTGGATCTGCAAGCTTAGTATACTCCACGTTCCATCACTAACGTGTAAATTGCTATAAGCCTATATCCGAGTTTGCTACACTAACTGCAGTGTCATGCATGCGCTGCGATTTATTTGATGTTGCGTTATGATGACTAATACTGTAGCACGTACGACTCTTACCACGGTAAATCCTCACATACATCAAAATAAAATGTTTGGAAACTTTTTAGATAGATTGACTGGTTAATCACAATAGCTTCGCGATATCAATGATTTAATAGTTATAGCCTATGCCCAGTGATAATAAACGTGCACGTTACATCGGATTCAGAACACGTTTACCGAAGCAAGCGATGTTATTCTCATGGCCAACTGCTATAGATTCTTGCAAACGTTCAACTGCACATTTGTTCAGTTTTTTGTAGCTTTCCTTTACTTTTTTTTATCTCCTGCACGGCTTTACATAAAGTATTTCGTAAATATGAAAAAGCTTAGTCATTATGCTGGGAGGGTCAGAAGAAAAATTATAAAATAATTTAATAGAAGTGGAGTGTTTCAAGTTAATTAGAACTTTTTCGAAATTTAAAGCGCAACCGACATAAAACAAAGTAATTGCACAAACTACATACATAGTTTCGGACGAAAATGGAAGGCACGCCTCCATATGGGACATCGAGACAAAACCGCCTCAAATTGAAAACAAATTTTCATGCCATAAAATGTTTTGCGCGAGTCTTATTTGCGATGCAAATTGCAGTGAAGAAAGCTCTGACGTCAAACAATGCTTGCATGCCACAGTCGAAACAGTGCCAAATAAAAGCAATTGATGACGCATGTAACGGCATCATCATATTGCCCCTATTAAAGCTCAGTAATAAGACATTTAATTGTTTAGTCTGGCCTTCATTTTACTACAGCTGGTTGAGCCATTTTCTCAATAAACTGAAGCATAATTGCGAGGATGCTTTTACCCTTGTGTGAAATGAAGTATCTCACTGTGTATTTTAATTATTCAACTGAAAATTCAACAGCAGGCTGGTGAGTTTGCGCTTTTCGATTCGACATAGGCTGCCATCAGCTTGGAATGGTTGCTAAAGCTAAGCTAACTCGATTACTTCTCAACAAACTATACAATTATCTACAAAGCCTTTGCATTCTTCTTTCTCCAAGTTTGTTACTTGCTTACTTCAAGTCTCTTATTGCATTGTATTAAATCTGCTGTACAGTGTACTCAATTAGTTTGATTTTCGCTTCACTGATTAGCGATTGTAGTGAATGCGACGACATCGTGTTTCTTCGTCGGGTCAATGCAATGAAATGATTTACGTCACAAATTCGCGCAAGCTTTTAACAACTAAAAAGGTATAAGTTACCTTTTTTATCTACGCGTTGTATCGAAATGTTGCAAATTCGTTTCTACTGTACGATGTTGATATTAAGATATATACTAAATAACGTAGCATTTTTAGCGGGTTTACAAGCCAAGTTTGAGATTTCATCAGCAATTTCCAAATCAATGCGTAACTTCAGCCGCATAACCCAGTAACCACCATCAGTTAGCAATTTTTACGTAGAGTCACTTCCCGACTTACGAACATTCGCACACACGAACATCGCAGTTCGTCAGCTTACATAGCCTTTTTTTGTGAGATTTTTATCCATAATAATGCTCGGCGGTTCGTATACAAATCAACACTCATTTATATTTCATTTCAAGTTTTTTAAAACCACTGACTCAGAACCTTAATCCTTAAATAGGGTTCAGTGTTTAAATACAGTAAACATAGGATGATATAGTACAGTAATCGGCAAGCACAGGGCCGCGGCCCGGTGCCGGCTTGCAGGGGATTCGGTACCGCGCCGCGTACTTTTCCAGATTAAGCGCTTAAAAACATTTTTGTTACGTTGGAGTTTAAGATCCAATTGCTTTCGGACGTTTTGTTGGATTTGATTGCTTGATTTTTGCACTTTAGGTGCGTGAAGACTTAATTCGGTGCCTAAAAGTGTTTTCTAATGTATGCTTTGAATGGTGTTTATTCAAGCCTTATTGCATATTATGACATAACACGACAAAAGGCAATAAAATCTAATTACCTTTGTTGTGTGTGTGATGTAACTCGCAGTAATTGTTGTGCCTTTGTTGTGTCAGCTGTGGTAGGTTGATGAGGGAGATAAGTAAGAAAAAAGCGTCAGAAATATTACAGCAAAAAATTGAAGTCCGAATTAAAGTATATTATTTCTACTGAAACTTATAACTAGGGCCCGCTAAGTCAATAAAGTCAAAAGTCTTTAGGACCTTATTACATGATCAAACTTGTACTAACGTTTGTTTCAGGCCTTCAGGAGTCTGTTTTGGTAGATTTTATAAGTCAAAATAAAGTCAAAATTTTGTATAAAGTTAAAACTGTTCAAAATTCTCTTCACCAAAAATTTCCTAATTATAACCCTTACAAAAATGAAAAAAACGTAGACTTTTTTGTATTTTCTTTGAATTTTTGAGCTGCAGCTATTAAAATTTTATACGCAGTTTTATTTGATTATTCCAAAATAATAAGTTGAAATAGTAAAACTGCGTGCGGTAATTGAGAAGGAAATAACACTTATTATGCATGAAATGTTTGTAAATTGCGGATTATAAACCATTTTTAATCAAAAAAGTGCAACAAGACATAAGTAATTAGGCAAAAGCGGTTAGGTCAAAATAAAGTCAAAATTTTGCTAAAATAAAGTCAAAAATATGTTTTTTTAGGTAAAAAAAAATGGCCCTAGTTATAACCTAAAATATTACAGTTTTAAAGTTTTATCATAGATATTTTTAGTCTGATAATAATGAGTGAAAAACAAACATCTTTGCTGAAATTTTTTGAAATAGGTCAGCACCATCTCAAGAGCCCGACTTCGATGATAAGGGGCCTACGACATTGAAAAACGTTAAGGAACACATTGTGGGCATCGTTGAGTGCCATCATTCCAAGATGGAAGAGTGTGGTTGCTGCAAAACAAGCTTATGGTTCTCATTGAATTATTATTGTAATATGAGCTGAAATTGTAATAATTGCTGAATAATTATGTTTATTTTTAAGGTCGGTCCTTGAAAAATTTTCCGACTTAAACCAGTCCGTAATGAGAAAAAGTTTGCCGACCCCTGGTATAGTAGACTTATTTTACCTTCACAACAATAGTAACTAGTTATTGACAGAACCTTGTTCACCTGCAGACAGAGGATATTACAGGCTGGCTGCCATTGACCAGTGGTTCACTGGTATGCAGTATATCAAAGTTCGTACAGGAGCGGTGCACCGAGTGTTCAACACGTTTATTCACAGAATCACCGACCGACAAAGTAGGGATGTTTGTATCAAAGTTCGGACAATGCGCCGATGTAACCTACACTTACTGTGCACACAAAACCGCATTGGATACGACCTTTGCCAAAACTTTGACTCACTGGGTCGTTGGGAAGTGAATTCAACCAAAAAACAGTTTTACGAAACACTATCTTACCATTAAACGTATAGCTTTCTCTTGCAAACTCTCACTGTACAAATAGATTTCTATCTCTCATTCCTAGCAAACTTTGTTTCCAATGACAAGTTTCATGCCATGCCAACTGCAAATACCATGCTATGCTAAAAGAAAATTTAGACTAACGTTAATGCAATGATGTATTAATTGTTTCATTTATATTCTGTCTACAGCTGCTGGCAGCTACAGTTCTATTTCAATAAACCAGTCGCGTTAATTACTCGATATAACATTGACATCATATTCCGTAATAAACGCTTCATGACTATTTTGTTATATTGAATATGCTTTTAGGAATCTACCTGCCCACAATCTTGCATTTTTCAAACACCAATTACTTTTAAAATGTTTGAAACAAGTGTTAAATAAATAATATCGTTGGTTTCGACTGCTGTTAGAAAGCTGTTATAGCGGTAGTTTTGTTTGTGGGAAGTAAGTTCTGTCTTTTCAATGACAACCTAATACATCATTGGCTTTTACTGAATAACAAATTACCAGAGCAACATGCTATTAGCAAGTCTTCGACAGTACATAATATGCTTTTATGAAAAGCAATAACGGTGACGCTTTTAAAGAAAGTAAAATTGCCTTTTAAAAGATAGCTGAAATGTCCGAGTGGATAGGAGCGTATTTAGGGGGAAGCATTGTGGCATGCCCACCCCTTTTGATTCTGTCAATAGCGAAACTAATAGTGCCAAGTGGCTGAAACATGCCAGACTCTTTCGATGGTTTCTGTAGCTTATGGCCATTGGCCAGGGGCGGATGCGGAGGGGAGGATGAGGGGTATGCATCCTCCCACCAGCCATTTTCGAAAATGTTTTTGATGCTTACAGTTTTCCATAATTTCGAATTTCTTCGATATCAGTAAGCCTTAAAATATGGAATTCACTACCACCCGAATTAAGAAATCAGTCCTTCACAGCTTTTAGATTAACATGAAAAATCATCTTCTTGACAACTACCAGTAATTGTGAAACGTATTTTCTTTTTTACGTATTTAATGTTATATTTTTTGTAGTAGGCTACCACACGGAAGCTGCCGCTTAAGCGGCTGCTAAAATCTCTGGGTGGCTGCTTGACTCGAAGACCTTAAACCAGGGGTGTGCAACAGGCGGCCCGCACGCCACTACCCGGCCGGTCAAGCCATTTAGCCTGACCCTCATCAACACTCTTATTTTCCCCATCAAAGCATAGAATCATAATCCGACAGTTTAGGTTTAATTAGAGAGACGAAATATCTGTTTCGTAGCATAGCGCAGTAATTTGATTATGATTGTACGTGAAGTAAGCATTTTTTCGCTCTGTGGTTTACACTGGTTCACTTATCAGCTGTGTCTGGAAAATCTACGTTACATGCAATGTCTTACTCGCCATAGAAAGGAAGTGGTGTTAGCCGCCATTGTTTTTCAGTTCATTTGTTATTTGTGTTTTGTCTCAGATGGCCGATATGACGTGTGTCTCTGTAGACTCGGGTTTGATTCCAAGTCCAGTCAAATCAGAGACTAGTTATAGGTTATCACAGCTTCCCTGCTTGATGCTCAGCAATAAATGGACGGTGTAGAGAACAAGCCGGCAAGTTTACTTGTGTCGTTGGGAAAAGTTAAAAACGAGTTTCTACAACCTCTGTCAAAACTCATGTTAACAAACTAATCAAGAACAATAAATTCTAAAAGTCCCGCCAAAATGTAACACAAATAACATTTCACATTGTGAGAAATTTCCAGTTTTCAGTTCGTTGCATAAATGGAAAAACTAAATTTTTGGTGTGGCCCAGCTGGATTTCTAAGTTGTTTATATCGCCCATCGACAAGAAATGTTGCACATTCCTGCCTTAAACGGTCACTTCGCAGTCTCCCTCGAGGTTTCAGTTGCATATGATTTTGATTTCAACGTTATATTTTGTGCTTTTGCTTTTGTGTTATTTATCTAAATTCTTTGCTTCTGTTACCGAGAAATAAATTACCTACCGTACACCTTAATCAGGCATAATCGAAAATGTGCGATAAAAATGCATCATATTTGGCGAAGCACTCAGAATTACGGTCAAAAAATGAAAGAAAATTTGCCTGAAGTTATTCAAAAAGCACTAAAATAGCCAATACAGCATGTAAATTTTGGACCCCCTAGAGCTTTCTCTTGGTTCTCAATCAACTTCTAATTTGTTCTGCTGAAAAAACTACGCTTGAAAAAATGTGGAAATTATGGGCCCCCCTTTTAAAATATCTCGCTACGCCACTGCGAGTGGATAAAATTACTGCCTCTGTGGCAGTAGATTAGAGGTTCGATTTCGCGTCGGGTCAAACCTGTGATGCAAACGACTGGAGTGAAAATCGGCAAGGATTTAAAAAAATACACTGCAAACCAAAATGGGTAGTGACAACCCAAAAAACTTGGGTAATAAATTGGGTAGACTCGTTGATACACCCAACTTATTTAATTGGGTATATCTTATATTAATATGGGTATATCTTACCCAATTCATGTACCCAAAACTGCCAACTACAACCCAAAAAAACGAAAGTGAAATTACTCATTAGTGAGACCCAATTGTGAGTCTCGGGAATTCAAGATCTACATTAACTCTTTTCTTGCGCCTGATACGACTGTACTGGATTGTTCCCTATGCGCATTTCTTATCTCAGCAGATTCATATGTACTACTTCTTGATTCATATACAAAACAAGAAATGATGAATAATTTTTCTTTAGTGGCATTTACGCAAATACGTCATTTTGGGAGTTTAATACCCAATACTTTTTCAATTTATAAATTTGTTTTTCTTATAAATGCTTATACCGTATGTAACAATGCGATAGTAAACCACGTGGCAAATCAAACTTCTGTTTAAGATTTTTGGTTAAGATGGCAAGCATTTAACTTCGGAAAACATCGTTACCAGCCTCCTAAAAATTATTTTGTACACTCATCAACCGTTTTATAAGAGCTTATGTGTGAACAAGAATTATGCATGAATGCAGAAATCCAACAGGCGTGCGGCTCGCAAAAATTGGACATCTGGACTGGATAATTTTGAATGATATTTGCTCTGCTGGGAGTAGAGTAGAAGCTGCTTCATATCTCAATATTGATACCCCTAATTGTACCATTAGTTAAAACAGAACCGGCCAAAAGTAAAACTTTTGTAATTATAGAACCGGCTGACAGGAAATTTGAATCCCTCCATCGCTTATAGCATCTCCATTTTAAGTTCTTACCCTGGAATGAATTTAAATTTTTAACTTGTTGCGTAGTAATTATCTATGTACAATAATCTCCGGCGATGTACTAATTTACTTAGGTACACAGAATTGAAAGTTGGGCAAAAATTAAAACAACCCAATTACGTTTTCGAAAGTTTTTGGGTATGGTTGATTTTAACCCAATTATGTTTCGCTTACCCAAATAAAATTTTTGGGTTTAGCTTTTAAATCAATATTTTTTTCGCGCTCTTGGGTAAAAACGTTTTTGCCCAATATTTTTGGGTACTACATCATAAATAATTGGGTGTTGGGCACTTTTACTCACTTTTACGGACTTCTACTACCCAAAAAGATTTGCAGTGTACTTATCAACTTCTGGGGGGCTTCAACGGGTGCTTTGCTTTTGTATGTCCAGAAGTCTTGATTTTATGGAGAGAAGAGATTCGTATGTTGAAAAAATGCGTAATTGTGATTTGTTGGAAATTGTAAATTTGTGTTGCTGGCCTGTGGCGTGATTGTCATGAGTTTGGTTTGCCTGCAGACTATTGCGCAGCTTTTTATTTCTTGTGTTTAGTTCGAACTGCACGCCTGCCACACCAGGCCTTGTAAACTGAGGTTATTTTCAAATTATATTGAACAGAAAATTCAACGGTAATTTAGGGACACTGCGAAGTGAGCTTGCGCTGTTCGAGTCAGCAGCCACCCGTTAAATATGTCAAATGCGATCGGCTCCAGCTGCGAATCGAACCCGTCACGTAGGATCTGTCACCTGCGCCCGGTACCGCTAGGCCATGTCGCTGACAAAAGTTAGCTCAGGGGGAAGCATTTTTTTTACGGGGGGGGGGGAGGGGCCAAATTTTTTTGTTTACTCCCTAAAATACCATTTTTAAAAAACAGTCGAGATCAGTCTAAGCATGCAAAATTTAATTTTTTTTATGTAAGGGGCAGTTGCGCACCCAGAATTTGGCAATTTGGCAAGGGAGGGCACAACCAGGGGGCACAAACACGGGAGGGCACAACCAAGGGAAGGCACAACCAGCCGCCAACAAACTTTTACGGCTTTTACAAAAAAAAAAACACTCATTTTAACACACGTTTTCATCAAAAAAGGCTTGCAGTGAGTGCAGTCATCATGAACAATGCAAAAATATCTTCACAGTGTATGTCTACAAGCAGAACCTCGACTAAATTAAGTGAAAAGAGGCTGCAACTATTATTAGTTTGAAAAATTATAAACCGAAAGTTAGGTTTTAAACTTTATTACAGGGCAAAAGAGGGGGGCATGGCACCGTGGACTTTCCCTGCGTGCGCCTATGGTACGGCCTAACTAAATTATTACCGATTAATAGGTCCATGTAAGTTGGAACTTGGAACAATGGCCGGTTGGCGTAGTGGTAACGATATCGCTTCCGGTGCCGGAGGTTTGGGGTTCAATTCCCCCGCTGGTAAAATTAGACACAAAGTCGCCAACGGCTCGCCACCTCTGCGACGTTTTTTCGGAGTTTGAAGCTATGTCGCCCAGGCACTAAGCCGCGGAGATGGGCCACGCAACTCGTTACATGCTTGGGCGTAATATGGCGAGTATAATGAAGGTTTAATTTTGATTTGCACAAATGTACAAGAAAAGCTAAAATGTTTTACGCTAAAAGATTACAATTGGCTGCTAGTATGTTGAAAAATCACAACAAAATTACAACCAAATTGCTTTAAAAAAACGTCACACTCTTTAACCGTTTATAATAGAGGTAATCGTGTGTGTTTTCTGCCTAATCTTAGAACAAATTCATCCAAATCAATTTTCTTAGTTCTAGATTTTTCTAAAGCAAGCATTACAAGATTGCGCTGCCGTCCGTGAGTCATTGAACGCCTGTGAGGAGTGTCAATACGCGACAAAGCAGAAAAACTGCACTCCAAAATTACGACACTGCATCCAAAAGTGGCTACAGCACGCTTTTGTTAGTAAAGTTTATGTAACAAAATGTTACTCTCCTTCCATTTACTTTGTAGGCCACCCGAGTGGATAAGGAATATGAACGTCGGTGAAGTTAGGGTTCGCCAACTCCACACTCGCTTTAATTTCTCTTTTTAAGTGCTGACTTTACCCGGCTTATTTGCAACTATACTGACTACCGCGGGTCTACCCAAGTATGACCCGGTCGTCATTAAGCTGCTCTGATTATTTAATTACTGTAGTCTCGCTCTTCCCGAATGTGCGAGAGTGGACCTTTACGACACAGCGGCTTTTACTTGAATAGACCCACTATACTGTGTACTGAGGGGCATATGGGCTGCCCGTGCACATTTTTAGCACTGCATTGTTGGTAATTAGATAAAGAAGTAAGCAAAGTAGCCTATATCTGACAGGGGGGCCTGACTTCCCTGGCCCCCATCTAGTTACGAGCCTGTGCCACGCAGTGCTTTGCATGAATCGAGATAAGACGTGGTGAGCAGTTCTTCCATTCAACGCTGTACTGTTTAACTTAATGTTTAGTTTAACGAAGTGCAGTGTAACTATTTTATATTTCTATTTTTTATGTTTAGAGGTAATAGCTTACGTTTAAGTTTATTTGAGCCTAATAAAGGTCAATTAATAATCGTCATAATTTCATGTCACCGTATTTTGCAAAATTCGGTATGTGGAGAGTGGAAAGTCAAAATAACTGTCTTTTAAGACAATGTTTTTTAACCTTTTTTCAACCACCGGAACACTTGGTGTATACAAAAAATCTTGGGGAACATCAAAGAGATTATAAACAAAACTGAAGTTAGTGGTTCTCACCCGGGGCCCGCCACGAAGCCTTCGGCGGGGCGTAACGAGCAGAGGCTTTTACCGAAAGGCTCTTTATCAATTCAAATATTAGCTCAAGGATATTAAGCATTAACAAATCTATTACTAAACTCATGCAGCAATACTATTCTCTTTTTTTTTTGGAACAACTCACCTACTATCGGTACAGCAGCCTGCTGCAAGCTTACCTTACACACAGCGACTGCGTTTAAAATAGCAAACATGACGACTTATTATTAAGTAACAGATGACAATCACTGCGACGATACCAATCGCTGTGATCACTGTGCTTTCATTAACTCGATTGATTCCACATTGTTTTTTAATTGTTTATTCAGAAATCGATTCATCCATTGCAATAAAAATTGAAGATATATGACCAATCAGATTAATGGTAACGTCGTAGTGAATGGTTAGTTGCGCTCCGCTCTAGCGTTATGCTGTGCAAAGCAAAGGAATTTTTGCGGAACACCTGACGGTCTCCTGCTGAACACCAGTTCTGTTTTTCGAGGAGGTGTAAAAAAGAACAGACCAATCACGGTTAAACTTACGAACGCTATGGACAAACAATTAATATTCCGATCGCTAAAATATCTAAGAAGATACAATGAAAGCAGACGATCACTAAACCTAGATTCAGTTTACATTTCGGAACATCTTCCTAAACAATTCCACGATGAACGCAAAACTCTTCTTCCTATGTATAAAGAAACCAAAAAATGCAACAAAAAAACTTATTGGAAAGCCAAAAATGGCCATTATTCTCTTTACGTTGACGGCAATAAAACTGAACTATGAACTCAGCGTGTACCAGCAATGTACTCAGCATGTTAAAGTTAATTTAATCGATTTTGAAATTGCAAAAGTTTTGGTTGTTCTGTTAAATGCGTCCCAAGTTTATCTTGACTACCTATTTATTACGACAATATGCTGTATTCTGTATTCGCATTAAATATTCTGTATAATAGTTGTAGTGACGCATACATTTTCTCCTTTGACTGTTAAGCTGATAGAGTTTACCATAAAAAGTATTGTTTGAGTGTGCAATAGATTTGATTTTTTTGCAAAACTGGATTATACAGTATTTGCTTCAATTTAAACGCTATGTTTTAAAATTGTCGTATCCTGTACCTTTGTTCCAAGACTCTTACCCGGGTGGACACTTGCCAGAGTATTGCAATCTTTGCTCAGCTTGCAAATTTTGATAGCTTGCTGCAGCTTGAAACTCTTCAGCTCAAAATTTTGTTTCTGCGCCGTCAGCAAGATGTTCATTTGAATGGGTATCCGGTCGGGCGAGTGTCGGTATACCGAATTCATTTACTGCCTCATTTACAGCGATGTCTGTCCACGGCATGGCAGATTTGCGATCTGAGTTGAGTGTGTCTCTCTTTTACTTGCATGAGCGCTAATTTTAAAATCGCTTCAAGTCAAGCTGTCACCATTGAACATGTTAAAATTAATCTTGAACAACACAATCTATCTGATGCCTTGCATTCTTCACTTTTTGCTAATATCAATCCTTGTGAATACCATAACCTCCTTAATGAAGATTTACATTACGAATTTCACAATAAACATTTCTTCGCTTCAGGCACATTTTGATGAACTTAACGAATTTCTTTCAAAATTCTCTCACCCTCCTCCATCGATCATTTTCTTAACTGAAACTCGAATTTACAGTAACCCTACAATAAACGTTAATATCCCTGGTTACACCTTTCTTCATAAACCCACATCAACAAAAGCTGGTGGAGTAGGAGCATATGTTTCAAACAATCCAAAATTTTCAGAAAATGAAACGTTGAATCTTAACATAGAAGGATGTCAAAATCTCTGGCTTGAAGTTGAACTACAAAGGCAGAGACCCAAACACATTTTTACAGTAGTATACCGTCATCCATGTAACAACAAACCACATTTTTTGAAAGCATGGATGAAAAGCTTCAAAGTTTAAATCGAAAAATCACAAAAGTACTATTGATGGGCGATATCAATATTAATCTATCCACTAATACTACGCTAACTTCAGATTATATGCGCCTGTTACACAGCAATGCTTTTTGTAACCTAATCACCAAACCTACACGTGTGACGTCAACAACACAAACCATCATTGATCATATCTTAACTAACGATAATGAATCAATAATGACACCCGGTGTGCTGTCATACAAAGTCTCAGATCACTATCCTATCTATTGCGCAATCAAGAATATAAATAATAATAAGCCCACCAGTGCTTTTAATAAATATTCATTTTGTAATACCAAAAATATTGACGGTAATAATTTTCGTAATGATCTGGAAACCGCCTTAGCACCCTTACTATTCAACCTCATGTCGACATCAGTTTCACAAGAGACATTAGATGAGCGCTTTAATGAACTCTTATCAGCTATATCCTATGTAATCGATAAACACGCCCCAATTCAAACAGCAACCCGCAAACAAAAAAAGCTTCAGAAAAAACCCTGGCTAACCAAAGGTCTTGTATAATTTCAATAAAAACTAAACAATCTCTTTACAAAAGTTACTTTTTAAATGGTAACGATTTTGAAAAAAATCATTACAAAAAATATGCCAATAAACTAACGAGGATAAAAAACCTCTCAAAAAGTTATATTATAATGATAACATCACTAATAAAAAAAATTATCCAAAAGAACTTTGGAAATTCATTATCTCCGTAATTCCATCAAAACGTTCAGCTAAACCTCCTCTAACTAAATTAAGTCATAATGATTCTTTTATACAAGATCCCCCTGCAATGGCAGAACTGTTCAATAATTACTTTGTTAAAATAGGTGGGACAATAGCAAGCTCTTCTGCTAACAAGGTTTCTAGTGATTTTAGGCCCTACCTGAAACATTCCACTCTCCAAACTATTGTATTAGACGCCCCTCAATCTGCCGAAATTTATCACCTAATCAACACTTTCAACCCAAGTAAAGCTAGTGGAAAAGATGACATCCCTCCTTTCTTTATTACACTAGGAGCTGAAGTTTTAGCACCTTTCTAGTCAGTGTACTTCGGATTTTGTTTTGAGCTTGGCTTTTTTCCCAGCACTTTTAAAACCGCTAAAGTTGTCCCAATTTTCAAATCAGGAAATAAACATCTTGTCCAAAATTATCGCCCCATCTCCCTCCTTTCCTGCTTGTCAAAAGTATTAGAAAAATTGATAAAATCTCGCCTTCTGAAATTTTTGACAAAACATAAAATTTTATACGACCTCCAATTCGGTTTTCGTGGAAAGAACAGTGTATTGCATGCACTCCTACACGTAACTTCTTTTAGTTATGATGCTATACAAAATAAGCAAACTACGGCGCTACTCTTAATGGATTTTACAAAAGCTTTCGATACAACTGTATCCCACGAAATACTAATGCATAAGTTATATTACTATGGCATACACGGACCTGCGTACGGACTAATTGCTAGTTATCTCTCACGCAGAAATCATTTTGTTGTTGTTAATAACACACAGTCTTTTCTTAAACCCATCAATATTGGTGTTCCGCAGGGGTCCATACTAGGCTCACTACTTTTTCTCATTTACGTTAATGATATATGTAATGCAACTAACTGTAACTCACGACTATTTGCGGATGATGCATGTTTTGTATTGAGTGATATTTCCCCAAAGGCGCTTGAGCTTAATTGTAACGCAGAATTACAAAATTTATTTAGCTGGTGTGCAGCAAACAAATTACAAATAAAACCAAATAAATCTTTTGCCATTATAATACCTCCTAAAATAAATGCCCCTAGTATAGATTTAAACTTAAGGTATGAAAACAAAACCATTACTTGTTGCAAGTCATCAAAATACCTTGGCGTGACGTTTGATAATTAACTTAAATTCAAAGCTTATATACGTAACATTGAAGGTAGAATTGCTCGATCAGTTGGCATTTTGACCAAACTCTGTCATCTCTTTCCTTCCTCCGCTCTTCTTCTTCTTTATTATGCTCCTCTTATTTGGTCTTCACCTTTCATTTGGTCTTCCAATTTGGGGAGCACATACCCAACATATATTCAAAAACTACAGCGATTGCAGAATAAAGCTATCAGCATAGTCTCTAATGCAAGTCGTAAAACTTCTGTGATTCTTGGCAAAAACAACACCAAGACCTTCCTTCGGCTGTTATTTTATTGAGATGGTACCGGTCGTGCGCCAAAGAAAAAACTGGCGACTTTACGGTTCCAAGAGCAAACATAGATGTTAGCAAGAGCACGTAAAGAAATAAATGACACAAGGGGAGGGAGCAAATTGCATTACCGATGAACTCAAATAAATCGTTATAAATAGAAAACAAAAACTCCCTCCAAAAACACAAATACGAAACGCATACACACAGAAATCACTTGCACCTGAACATATGAATATACAGTCTCTTAAAGAGCATTATTTTCTCACGCATCAAGAAATATATTTATGGATTTACAGTATTACAACTTATCCACGGTTAATGCGTGCAGATCAATTCATTGTTAGCATAATTATCGTTACAAACCAATCAATCAATCAATTTTCTGGACCCGCTTATCCATGGGGGGTCGCGGGGGCAGCAGCTCAAGTTGGAGCCTCCAAGCATCTCGATCCTCTGCAACATAGGATAGATGCTCTGCTGGGATGCCAAGGCGAGAGCAACTAAGATCTTCTACGTAATCTCGCCATCGAGTTCTGGGACGGCCTCTAGGCCTTCGACCAATCGGTGTTGAACAGAGCAGTTTTTTGGCTGTTCTTTCCTGGGACATTCGTGTCACATGTCCATACCAACGCAATTGCGATCTTTCTAGTCGGAGAAGCAGCGATTCGATGTTTAGAGATTCACGAATATCTGCACTTTTAACCTTGTCCAACAAGGTCAAACCGCTAATTCTTCGCAAAAATCCCATTTCGGCTGCTTGAACTCGAGACCTCACTTTCTCATTCATGATCCAACACTCATGGCCATAAGTCAAAATAGGAACATAGACCGATCTGAAAATGGATAGCTTTGCCTTGGTGCAAAGCTCCCGTTTCAGTACCACAGATCGGTGGAGCTGGCGCATTACTGCACTTGCTTTTCCGATGCGGATATCCAATTCGCTATTTTGTCTGCCGTCACTTGTGAATGAGACGCCGAGGTACTTGAATTTCTCTGACTGTTTTAGTGGTACTCCATCAATTTGGAGAGAGCACTGCTTTGGTTGTCTGGACAGGCACATGGTTTCTGTTTTTGTTGAACTGATTTTCATTCCGGCAACAGAGCATGCATCCGAAAACCTGTCTAGAGCTTGCTGGAGACCATTTTGGGTAGAGTCGAGTAGCACAAGATCATCTGCAAATAACAGACGTTGTACAGTGCATTCACCGATCTTTACTCCGCTACAAGACTCACTTTTCTTAACTATTCTATCCATATAAATAAGGAACAGAATAGGTGAAAGAGAGCAGCCTTGCCGTAGTCCCACACTTACTCTGAAAGGTTTCGTCGTTGCACTGTTAACACGAACACAGACCTCGGAATGCATGTACAGCGACTTAATGGCAGTTAGTAACTGGCCATCAATGCCATACTGCAACAGCACCGCCCAAAGCTTGTCTCTAGGAATGCGATCATATGCTTTTTCAAGATCAACAAAACATGCATTGACCTCTTTTGCATATTCCCACGACTTCTCAAAGATTTGCTGCAAGGCAAAGATCTGATCCATTGTGCTTCGGCCAGGACGAAAGCCACACTGAGCATCCGTTAGTTTAGGCTCGACTATTTCACGGCATTTCTTTTCAAGGCATTTGGCATAGACCTTACCCGGGACACTGATGAGAGATACGCCCCTATAATTGGTGCATTTTCTCATGTCTCCTTTCTTGTGGATAGGTATTATCACACTAGTTTGCCATTGCTTTGGTGCTTGCCCAGTACTACACGCCACCTTACAAACACGATTTAGCCAACGAACACCATGTATGTTCATTGCTTTTAACATTTCAGGTCTGATATCATCCTCACCAGGTGCTTTTCCAGTTTTCAATGATTTGATTACTGCATTCACATCTGCTTCGGTTATCTGAATATCTTCCCCAACCTGTTCTTCGTGAATTTGTATCGGTGTAGCATCAACAAGGTTTAAAAGATCACTAAAGTACTCTCTCCACCGATTCAAAATAGCATCTTGATCTTTCAGAGTCACACCATTTGAATCTTCGATAAAGAGAGCGGCTCGAGATCTTTTTCCACGCAAACGGCGAATGGTCTGCCAGAACACTTTGTTTGCCGTTTTGAAATCATCGTCTAACCTTTCTCCAAATTCCTTCCAGGCTCTTTCCTTAGACAGTTTAACTTTTGTGGCTGCCGTCTTACGTGCTTCAGAGTACTGCGAACGAAGTTCAAGTGATGACTTATTTGCAAGCCAGGCCTTATAGGCCACTTTTTTCGCACGAATAGCTTCTTTAACTTCTTGGTTCCACCAAGGAGTTCTTTTCTCGCTACTCTTCGTCCCTCCAACACGCTTACGTCCACAACAGTTAGTAGCGGACGCAATGACTGCTGTTCGAAACAAACACCACTCAGTTTCAATGTCTTCAGTAGAGGTCGGAAGTTCTTTGAACTTAGATGCAATGTTGTCTGCAAATGCAGTTCGTACCTCTTTGTCAGCCAATGATTCCCATTTGATTCGATAAGTTTCTCGTGGTCGAAAAGTCTTTCGTTTTTTCAAGGGTTTCAAAGCTTTCAAAGTGCAGACAACTAGGTGGTGATCAGTTGACAACTCAGCCCCTCTTTTAACACGGACATCAGACACGGTAGAAAACAAGTCCGCCGAAACGATACAAAAATCAATCAGGGAGCGTTGTCCCAGAGAGTCTCTGTACCAGGTGTACTTATGAATTCTTTTGTGCTGAAAAAATGTGTTCATTATGCACAGCCCATTGGTGGCACAGAACTGCAATAAACACCTTCCGTTCTTGTTAATGTCAGGGTCACCATGTTGCCCAATAACACCTTTCCAGGTTGCATTGTCGATGCCCACATGTGCATTGAAATCGCCCAAAAGGACAAGGGATTCTGATGAAGTTGCTTTTCCCAATGCAACCTCAACTTCCTCCAGAAAGGCTTCGTACTGTGATTCTATGTTAGGTGCGTACACCTGCAATATACACAGAGATCGCTCCTGCAGCCTTAGCTTTAGAAGACAAACCCTTCCTCCCAGTGGTGCCCAGTCAACGACACATTCAGCTATGTTGGGGCTCACAAGTAAGCCAACACCAGCTTGAGCAGACATTGCTGCATCAACACCTGAGTAGAAAATTTTCTACCCACCGTTCAACTCGACAGTTCCAAAACCCCGGCGCTTTGTTGATGAAATTCCCACAACATCAAGGCGATACTGTTGGGCTTCGCAAACAAGCTCCTGCTCTTTTCCTGTCAGTGACGAAACGTTCCAGTTCCCGATAGCTAGATCCCGGCAGTTTGGTCCAACTCGAGTACGTTTTGTGTGCGCTGCCCCCATTTGCCTCCCCAAACGCTTAGCGACTGCGTTGGTGGGTTTCCGGTGACGGTCAGCTTGTGGGGGAGACTGTAGCTTATTTTTCGAACGAGTCCCTCTGCCTAAAACTCGAACGCGGACCTTTTTATCCTGCGCGCCGTCCGATGCAGCATGAATATTGTTATTACAACTTTCCATTTAGCTACAGCATTGGATTGCTACTTGGTCTGTTTCTCTCCTTCGATCTTACCGCCATGGGTGACCCTGATGGAAGTGATTAAACACTACCGACGGCGTTGCTCTAAGGATCATTGAAAACTCAAACCTCCCCACCACGTTAAGGTGGCAATCCATAGGAGAGGATCGTTACAAATGACTTACCAAATCTTTGACTCAACAGCCGGTAATCCAAAGCATAAATATAAATCCAACAATTCTCGCCCAATCAAAAAAAAAAACATTCACTAGCCGCACCCTTATTCTTATTCAAATAGAAACAAAAAAAAAATAAAACATTAAGCCAAGTAACAGTATTTTTAACCTTCAAAAAACTCTACCATAAAAAAGAAAACAAACTCTCTCCCCTTAACGTTTTTCAGAAAGTCAGTCTTGTCTCGACGCTCACAGTCTCACACCATACAACTGCAAGCAGCCAAGCACGCTTTTTTCAATAATACTTTCAATAAGCCAAGCACGCTTTTTTCAATAAGCAAGCAGTCAACTACGCAGGCGACCTTCAGGCAATCAGCAGCTTTGCAACCAAAAAAACACGATCATTTTCACAAACCAACTTAAAATCTTGCGATTTGAACTAAGAGAAAAAACCTCGCGTTCGAAACCTTGCGCTTAAACAAAAAATCTTCGAGCTGCAAGTATAACCTGCTCAAAAAACATATCAGGAAACCCAAATCCCAGAGTTCGAAACCTTGCGCTTAAACAAAAAATCTTCGAGCTGCAAGTATAACCTCATCAAAAAACATATCAGAAAACCCAAATCCCAGAAAGTTGAACTGAAATATGTAACACTTCCGTAACTCCGCTTTACAAAAAATATGGTGTTCTCAAACTCACTGACCTATTTAATTATGAAAAGACCAAAATTGTGTACCAGTTTTCTAAATAAACCCTTCCCTCACATCTTAGTTGCCTATTTGACTTGCTCTCTACCGTACATGAACGCTGCACTAGATCTAAAACTAAGCAAAATCTTTATATTCCTAAATTCTCTACCTCCCGGTGTCAAAATTCTTTTAAATAACAAGGATCAAAAATTTGGAACTCTGTAACTACTGATTTAAAACAACAAACTTTCAGAAAATTCAAGATCAATTACAAAAATCTACTGCTCGAAAGTTACCATTAAGCTTCGCTTCTACTTGTCTTTTTTTCTATTTTTGTATTGTTAATTATCAATTTTTTTAGCTTGTAATTTCGAATTGACGTGTCAAACATTGACAAATTCCAGGGTGGCTGCTGGACTTGAAGACCGTAAATGGTCCCTTCGCAGTCTCCCGTCGGTGATGCTATATCTTTGGATTAATTATCGACAAAATAAACTGTTCTGTCTGTCTATCTGTCTGTCTGTTCTAAGACTACGTCTTCGCTTACAAACCTTTTTTCGCATGAAAACGGGGTTCGAGCGAAACGCTACATATGCTCATAGCATAACTTTTCTGCATTAAAAATGTCTGCATAGCTGCACTTTTGAAACTACTCTCCAGTCTACTGTAATAGATGTTTTCATAGCTACGATCCTCGATGTGTACGATTGTAATCGGGGGCTGGGGGCAGAGCCGAGCCCCCAGCCACCAACTTGTTTTTACGGTTTCACGTACAAAAACACTAATTTTGGCAGATCTTTTTACGGAAAAAAGGCATACAGGTATATGCAATAAATGCAATCATTATATGAGAAAACGCAAAAATATCTTGGTAGTCCGTGTCTAAAAGCAGAAGCTGGGCTAAAATAACTAAAAGGCAGCTGCAACCACTATTAGTTTAAGAACTTGTGGACTGACAGATAGGTTTTAGCAGCTTATTACAGGGCCAAGAGGGGCGCCATGGCACCGTGACTCCTCCCCCCTGCGTGCGCCTATGCTGCTACCACACCGCCATTGAGGCTGCCATGGCGCAGCGGTTGAGAATATGTTTAAACCAATATTAAGACCATTAAGTTTGTGTCACAGTCACATTAAGAAGCGCGCTTATAGGACCCCTCCACCATACGCTCATGATTGCGAACCGAGTAGGCTACTATTTATTCAATTAATTTTGATTTGATTTTTTAGCAGAGCGATTTTTTTAAAAAACAGCCCAGCCAACGGCGCTACAAAATGAAGAGTTATATGCAGTTTGTGATCAAGGCATCAAGCAGTTGAAACCCTAATTTTTCAATTTCTCAAATTTCAATTAAGAATTGTACGAAAACGTCAAGGACTGCAGTTCCCATGCTCGAAAAAAAAATGATCAGGAGTACGTCTAGTAATCCAAAAGTTTAGAAATGGATTAAATTTTACTTTATTACCAAGAGTCAGAAAATAATTCAATTTTTGCTGTTGCAGTGTGAAAAATTTGGGGCAGGAATTTTACATTATGTGTTTGGGTCATGCAAACACCATGCCAATGATTTTCTGTCTAAAAGCAATGTGCGCGCTAGATCTAATGAGTCAGACAAACCATTTTTCCCTCTTCGATATCAACAACACGACACCGAAAAAATATGCCATCACACTCTGATTATAGCACTAGATCACAATAGCGAGAGCCATTACAAATTATCGATTAGTTTCATATAAACAACTTAAATATGCATTGTGCTCCTCCAACCCCCTCCCATGCCCCCCTAAATTGTCTCAAAGGATGGAGACGATTCACGAAAATGACTTTTTTGGCAACAAAATCGGCGAAATCCGTCGAAAAGCGGAAGTTTTGTATCACTGGGTCAAACCAATGACTTTAAAATAGCTATTTACAGCTTCCCTGTTTAACGCTCAGCATTAAAGGGGCAGTGTGGGGAACAAGCCGGCAAGTACCTTTGTCTTTGGGAAGGCACAAAGCAGGATTTTTCCCTCTAGAGTGGTAGACAGGCAACCGGCAATTCCTTAGCAAGTTGTTACAGCGCTTTGATAATTAATTTTCTCGTGATAAAAATATGAATAAATAATTACGGTATGCAAATAACAAACAATTATTAAGCTAATGAAATTTTTAACACTAGAATTGTCCATTTTGTATTAATCGAGAAAAGCTGAATTAATTGCAAATTGCAATCAGGCCTAGCGTCTAAAACACGAATTGATTCCTTGAAACGATGTGTTCTTTATCTTTTAGTTGCGATTGAACTTCGGTGTGTTTCTGCGAAGATGGCTAGTTGTACGCCTGAAGTTCATGGAAAACCACAAAATCGTTTATAAAGAAGCTTCTTCTTTAATATACAGTACGTATTGATTCAACAATCGTGGAAATCAGTATTTCAAAAAGTGCTCCATAACTAGATTCAGTTAGAGCGAATATGCAATATCACCACAATTAAAAGTAAAATGTATTAAACCCAACAGTATGTTTTACCCAAAAGGGATCATCAGGGGTATCTTATTCAAATAGAATTGAATAAGAGTAAGATACCCTGATGATCCCTTTTGGGTAAAACAGACTGTTGGGTTTAATAAATTTTACTTTTAACTGTGGTGATATAGCATACGTATTGATTGGTTAAAAAACTCTGGAATTAAGATGTATTAACTTCCGTTGTATTCGAAGTTAACTTTCCTATTTATGCACTTTCGTCATTGTTTCGCTAATGTTTAAGACCTGACTGGTTGAATAATTCAGACAAAATCAAAATTATTACAGTTCTTTACGTGAAACCAAACCGGTAAAAAAAAAAAACAAAAGAAATTGTTGTAAGAGAGCGAAATCGTGACATTACAAGCTATTATTTCTATAGGCCTACCGCTAGTTTTAAGTTAATCAGAAAAGCATATTTAACCTTAGACTAAACAAAACCAGTAAGTTAACAATTTCTTGCGGGATTCGCTTATTAACTTCTGCTATTTTAGAGGCGTAGTCAGAAGTTCCCTGTAGAGGGCGGAGAGAGCGCTAAATTTTGAGAAATTTTTTTAGACGCACTTTCTTTCGGCGAGTGGTAACAACAAAATAAATTTGAAGTAAATTGAGGAACAAAACTGGCTCTAGAGTTGTCAAGAGCATATGCTCTCCGAAAATTTTTTAAAAACTTGCATAGTTATCATGAACTGCATTCCAAAGCAATTAATGACCTGGTCTTTTTAGATAGCTTGTTTCACCAAAAGTTGCAAGGGGGTAGTTATTATACTGTAGTTAATAATATTGTCCCCCACTAAATTTACAGTGTTACGCAACAGATTTAACTTTACACTAGGTGCTGTGAACCTGCGGTTAAAGATATCAAATTTCAGAAAAGCATTGAGGTAACTACATCTTGAAAAGGAAGAAAAAGAAGGCCACATTAAATCTCAAAACTGGACGTTTTGACAACGTAGATTCAGCTGTTATCATTAGCAGTGTAAGCAATGTACTGCCTTGCTTTTCCAAAAATTTTCGGACCTGCATGCTTCAGACCCCCCTAGAGTAATCACTTCTTTGGCACTAACAAAGTTTCAATTTTTTAGGTATGCCCTACTTGAACCGCCCTAAAATAATTATGTCTTCGGCAATACTTCTCAAAAATGCATGGACAGTTAGGACGCCTATACCCTAATGCTGAGATAAAACTTAGGGAAGGGGAAAATATTAGCGCTTTGCCCAGTGCCCATGTCGTAAATTTTGCAAAAACGATAGACAAAAATAACAGCAATTGCTGACCGTCTTTGTTTCTCATTTTGCTCGCTATTAACTTTGCTTTCCACCCACACCATAAGATGCTGCGAGTAAAAACTTTTCTCTCAAAATCCTCCCCTGCAGGAAATTTTTGCGTGCGCCTCTGAACTCAGGCTTACAAAAGGCAAATGCACAAAATTAGCCCAATTATTAAGAGTTTCCTAAACCCTAACATGACACTGGTCAAGGGCTCGACTCTTGCCTTTACATTGCACACAGCTTCTTGTGAGAAGTTGGAGCGGTGGAAATGCGAAAAAACAAAACACTTTTGTAACACTATTCTGAATAATGTGGCCAGCAAAGCCAAACGTAAAATGAAGTTTTTGTTCGTACAAATTAAAAGCCCTCTCGAACAACCCATGTTTACCTACAAAACTGATGAAGTCCTAAGCAAGTACTTTGGTTATCGCTATTCTTCCCTGTTTCTTGCTTGTGCCTCCGCTCTCTTTCTATATCAACAGCACGAATAAAGCCTTGTTACTAGGCCTACAAGTAACTTACAATTTGCCTGTTTCCATGTCCACTAAAAACGTAGGCTTTCTTAAAGTGGGCCGGGCTAAAGACAGCTTTCTGAAGGCCCACTTTTGCAGACTATCTCTTAAAGTGCGGCCCGGAAAGCCCAATACTTTTCAAAAATTAGCCCACAAAAAGCAAACTTTTACCTGCTCGAGCAAAACCCATGGGCTGAAAGCCAACAAAATGTGGACATGGAAACAGGCTAATTCTGTGGTACAGAATTTCAAGATGGTATGAAACAGAAGATTCATGTAATTTCCCAAACCTTTACATCTGACAATTTTCAGCGGGTATCGTCAGCATGAAAATGTATGAGCCGAATTGAATTTGGCTTCTTCATTCCACCTACAATTAACTTATGCCGAAAACGTATTAAAATACACGAATAATAGACGATACACTTGAATGTTCTTTGTTGAAAAAATAGAAAAGTAAACGAACAAGCAGCTCAGAAAATAACGCCACTGCAAAGACAAAAAATAAATAAACAATCAAACATAAAATTATTACCGTACATGTTTTAATAAAATCAATTGTAAACAAATCATTTCATGCAGTGTCTCAAAACAGACGAATGGGTAGAAAACGAAAACCAAAAAAAAAAAAATAATAATAATACAAAAAACACGCTGTGTTCATTCGGAAAGATGTTGTACATTGTGAGAGACCGCATTTTTGTTCAGTGTAAATTAGTTTAATAAAGCGAATGTATCTATAAAACTAACAAATTGAATTCACTAATATGAGGGAGCGCTTCCGTCGGAAGTTTCCTTGCCATACCAAAGTAACACAATCCCGTTCTTTACCTCAATGAAATAGGTGAGCCAGCCCAAGTCAAAACTGAAATAGTTTTGGTTAACATACAATAATTAAACAAAGAAAAACAACAAAAGTGTCTTTTGTGTACACACAAAAACGACCTTAATAGCAGCTCCCTATTAAAAATACAGTTTTTCATTCAAATGTATTTATTACCTGTAACAAAAAAAAAAAAAAAACAAAAACGGCCGCATAATAATGATATTCCATCGTTGTAACAGTTGTTATTGCAAACAAGCGGGGCTGCGACCCTGCGTACCTTGAACAGTGAGATTTAATCAGACAATTGACACAGTGCTAGAAAAACCCGTGACTGGACACCGAAGAGTCCGTACTGTCCCATTGCGGTTTCAATGCCAGTCCGTTGATTACAGTTTACAGTAAATGAAAAAAACTTGGTATTTGACGTAATAGGGTCAAAGTTTTGGCACGGACACTCATTTGAAAAATTTGCAGCATTTGATCGTTATTCAACTTATTTTTTCATAAACAGAGTCAAGTTTACAATTAACCTGCACACAAGTAAAGTGGGCTCAAGCTTTCCGCATTCCAATAATTCTTGATGTCATAATATTTATTTTTTGACTAATGCGTCAAAAATTTTAATATGATGCAGTTAGCCAGTGGACTTTTGCCCACTTAGAACGGCAAGTGGACAGTGGACAGGGTAAATTTAATTTCACCAGTCATTTTACGAAAAATCGAGCTTTTAACCTTCACTTCAGATTGTAATGTTGCCTCAGAGGACGAAGGGGACACGTTGTTAAGAGAAAACGAGTATCTTAAACTTTCGTATTTCTTGTTCTTTTTCATTCTTTCGTAGGCTTAGCTCTCAAAACAATTTTTTGGAATTTAACCAGTTTCACCGCATATGTACAGTACAACCGGATCAATCCTTACCGATTCACCAACTGATGTTTGCAATCAAAAAGCAAAGCACATCTTAATGTGGCTACAAGCATTTTCTATCAGCCAATGTCTTATAAAACACAAGCAGCATAAGAATCGGTCAGTCACTTGCGTTGCACACTATCTAAGGTAATTCTTTCGATAAAAAATTTGTTAAAATTTCAAGCAACAGAGCATCAATTTCTTTCGTTGATTGGATCTTCAGAAAATTCGGATATTGTGGTAATTGGAAACAGTGTCCGGTTTTCAGGTCTCTCATTTGGATAGGTGTTGCTTACTTTTCCGGCTAATCTCAATTTGGCATTTTGAAATTGACTCATACCATTGTGATAGTTCGGAGTGGAGGCATAATTGGAAACGGACGGATTATGAAACGGATCTTTATTTATCAAAGGTTGACTGGTAACATCGTTGAAATCAGTGTGTTGTTTATCTAAAATGTATCAATTCAGCATCATTGGTAATAAAATTTCAAGAATAACTGAAGTTATTTTCACATTATATTGCACAGAAAATTGAACAGTAATTGAGGGAGACTGGGAAGTGAGCTTACTTAATCGAGTCAGCAGCCACCCGGTATTTATGTCTCAGGCGATTATGGGCTCTAGCCGTGAATTGGACCCGTAACGTAGGATCTGTTACTTGCGCGCGGTACCACTATAGGCTTTCGCTTAACATTATTTAGAATAATGACAAGACTCATCTTCATCAGTTGATTTAAAAACACTTTGCACCTAAACCAGGTAAGTTCATAGTTAAATCTCCTAAACAAACTAGAAATTTCCATGATTATGATAAGTATAGTGGTTCGCTATTTCATTCAATATAATCATTTAGATTAGAACTTCCATTTTAGGTTTCAATTGTGTTGAAATTTTGTACTATCAGCAAAAAATTGTGAAAGTAATTTGATAAAGAGCACAGTGAGGGAGCTTTGGCTATCACAACTGAATGGTAACAGACGAGAAATAGATACCGGTATGCAAAGGCATCGAAACTTCTGCACACTGCGAATTTGTGTTCTTCCAGTCAGCAACCAAATACGCATGAAATACGATCGTATTAAGCCGTGAATCGAACCCGTCACGAAGGATCTATACGATAGCTTTCGGGTGGATCTGCAATACCATTAAGCCAGACCCCCCCCAATGCGATATGAGTGCAAAACTTCGGTAAAACGATCAAGTAAATGCAAATGCATACCTGGTCTTGGCATTGAAGGCAATCTTCCATTGCTGTTAATTTTCGCATTTCGCAATTGTGACGATGTTTTGGTCGGAGAAGAGAGATGAAATTGCCAGCAACTGGACGCAGTACTCATGTATCCACTTTGCTCTGAGACCGCACTTTCGGTGGGGGAGGAGGGGCTGGGATAATCCCCATTTTGGATTTGCAACTTATTCAAAGCACCATTAATTTCTAATTTTAAAGCAGGTGCGTTTTTAAATTGTCTATTTTGTTGATTATTGGCGGCAAGATGGTGTCGTGGCATTTCGGAGTTTGCTAATCCATGATTTTGAGGATCCATTTCACCGTGATTTTGATTATAAACTTCCGTTTCCTTGCTGCTGGCGGTTGAATTTCCGATTCCCTGAGCTCTGCTACAGTTTGGCGCTTCTGGAGGAGCTGCAGGCAACAATGCACCTTGATCATTGTGATACTGGATGCTGGTAGGATGAGAAGGGGAGACGTTTGGATGTTGAGATGCAAGAGGAGAATATAAATAAGATCCTTCTCCAGTTCGTTGCACATGATTTTGACCAACCTGAAATTCACAAGTTTAATGAAAATAGTTTCATATATTCAAATCCAATAAAAATTTTGAATGCTTTAAATTCAATAGTTTAAACGCTTTAGCCCGTGCTTCAATTTTGCGACAATAGCTTCAGCAACAAGCCCTCTTCAGTTTCGTTTTAATAAACATAATTTTAAAAAATTTCCCATTCAGAAGGGCCATTGCTGATAAAATGCAGGAAACCGCCACTGACAATTGTATAATGATTAAGAGAAAATGGTGAACAAAACATTTTGACAGCGTGTAACGCCAGACTACGAAATAAACTTTCGCACTTCGAGTCTGCAGCCACGCAGAGTATGGCAATTAATGCGATCTGTTGTAGAAGTGAATTACTTGGGATACAGATTCCATATTCACAGATTCATCGGATGAATACAATGGAGTGGAGTCATGTTCACAAGAAGATTCCCGGATATCAGATTCTGATCCATATCCGTTCCCCAACGACAAATTCATAGCTAAAAAAATGCGGAGTCAATGAAATTGGCCGTAGTCTAATGAGTTGAATCGCCATGTCTGTAAACCTCGTTACCTTTAGCGTTGCTTCGTGTTTGGTTGTAATTGGACGGAAACATATCTGCGCAAATCTTTGGGTCCTGTTCGAGTTTAAGATTCGAGTGCGAATTTCTGAAATAGGATCAAAAGTAAGCTCACTGTACCGAACGGTTAGTTCACTTGCCAAGCACATCGCTATCAGTGCGGAAGGTCTGGGGTTCGAATCCCGGGCTGGTCAAATAGAGCACAGTGTCGCCAATAGCTCGCCACTGCTGCAACGTCTCTTCAGAGCTGTGTTGTCCAGGCGCTAAGCTGCGCTGATGGGCGTCGCCACTCGTTACACGCTTCGACGTAATACCGCAAGAACAATAAAGATTTGATGTTTTTTGTAAGCTCACTGTTGAGCAAGCACGGAACGTTTATGTAAACTCTTCTTGCCCACCTGCTATGTTGATTGTTAGATGATGTGTAGCCATGGAATGACTCTTCTCTGATCGGGGGAGTAGGGGGTGCAAAATGAGACGTTTCATCTGAACTTAAAATTGAAACAAAGTCGAGGTAAGAAATGACGCAAGCACACTTATCATCATAATTTGACCATTGCATAGCTTCCAATTCTTGAAAACAAAGTGAGTTCCAAACACGCGGTGCCGGCCCAGGCATCAGCTGTCTGCCAAGGTTTGCAGTTGGTTATGTAAAACGTTTTCAGTAAACTAGAACTTGTGTAGTCAATGCCATATTTTGTTTTTTACTGTAAACGTCCCGTTCTTATTGCTAAAAAATGTTAAGCGAAAAAGCAACAGTTGGACCCAACTAAAATGCAGTTTCAGCTCAATCACAAACTAGGAACAGTACCTTTTAAAGATAATACTATTCAAGGATTTCACTTACAATCCATGTTCATATGGATGTTGGGATCCATGGAGTCTGTTGGTTGCTTCAGTTGCTCGATTATTAGAGATTCCAATCGCTGAAACTTGTCTCCTGGAGCTCTGGCCGGATTTATTTGATCTGTCGCTTGTTGAGCGGATACCGCTGCTGCTACGACTTCTGCAAGAGAAAATCTGGACATAGACCAGCGTCTTGTAAACCTCTTGGGGCTGCTACTACATTGTCATATACCTCATAGAACTCCACATGTAAAGCAAGTTGTAACGTTCAATTTAAATGGTCGTTCAAGTGGACAATCATATCGTATTCAAATTAAATGCACGGATCTCGTTTCAGGGTTTCATGACCTCCGTAACCGACTTACATAATACAAAATGATATTACAACGATGCCTACACAACTCGGGGGGATTTGAGGAATGACGCCTCGCAATGTGAACAGCTAAACACATCAGCATTACTTCATTTTAAATAGACGATAACAAAAAACAAACGATGCAAACATGTGCTGCCACTAAGCCTCAGGAACATACTAAGGTTTTCAAGAAACTGATGCACTTGGTAACTCCATCGCCAATTTACGGTATTGATGGTACCCATTTTTACTATCGTTACCACTTACCAAGTGAGCTTTTGATAAACCGGTATAGGCATCTAAAACTCGTGCTCCAAAAACAAAATAACTCTCGGTGAAAATTATTCAATTCATGTATTTTTTCGATAGTTCGTGGACTTATGATGCGTACAGCCCTAGCATGTGTCAAAATCTTTGTAGCAAATAAGCGAGCTTTCAGCAACATGGAAGTTTAGTAATAAATTCAAAACAACAAGGTTCAACAGTAAAGCCGAACTAACTTGTCACTTATTCCAGTTCTGTGAGATAGGGGTGGGCTAGGTGGAGAGGGGAAGGCTTCATAACGCATGTTAGGGGGGTCCGTGTACCCATTATTCTGCTCATCTTGAGGTGTGCGCATGTTACTGTAAACATTCTGTTGTCTGTCACAAAAATGAGGCTGGCGTTGTCCTGGGTACGCAGTAACTTGCTGCGACGAAGACACATTCGGCCTGTAACAAAAATAACAAAAGTTTCAAACCAAATTTTCATTATACACGCAAGTCGCAGTATTACGCTGAAGCGTGTAACGAGTGGCGGGGCCCAGCCCATCTCCACGATAAAGCGACAGGGCAATACAGTTCCGAAGAAACGTCGCAGCGGTGGCAAGCCGTTGGCGACAGTATACGATTTGACCGACCCGGGAATTGAACCCTCGACCTGTCACGCCGATAGAGGCGTCTTGAATCACTACGCTAATCGCCCGGTTTCAAGCCCACCCAAAAATACTAAAACATCAAAGTAGCGCACAGCGAGCAAAATTATGTTTTTTTTTTGTTAAGATAAAGTCGAAAACTGACTCAAGGGTTTTAATTTTTTTCTATTTTAGTTTTGCAACACTAATATCGCTCCTACAAAGTGATATCGATTATAAGCATATGAGCTTAACGAAGTCTGGCTATGCAGCGTCATATCACTTAGAATGCACTGCGATGGAGTTAAATTGCTTGGTTGAAGCGCAAGCTAGCAGTTGAAAGACTGGAATCCATACTCGGTCAAGTCAATTCAAAGACTTTAAAAATGGTATCCATGATCACCTGGCTCAACACGCACCTTTGGTAGAATGAAAAATAAATGTTTTCAGGAGGAAAAGTAAAGCTACAGTAAATCTGAAAACTGGACATTTCGACAACATAGATTCAGCTGTCATCATCAGCAGCGTAAGCAAAGCAGCGCAAAACCCAAAGAATTTCTGTTTTATCCTGCCTTGCTTACACTGCTGATGATGACAGCTAAATTTATGTCGTCAAAACGTCCAGTTTTGAGAGTTACTGCGACTTCACTTTTCCTCTTAAAGCTACTTTTGTCCCGTGATATCACAACGTAAACAAATTAATATAAATAATTCCTAGAGCCGCAAGACCTTATTTATGAAAAAGGATGAAAAGAGATAACGAGAATTGAAAGAGCAACTCTTACCTCGAAAAATGCGGATGAATATCATTTTTGTTGATCAGCTGATCTGTTACGTAGGAAAAGTTTGTGGGTGTAGGATGAGCGACGCCTGGCGGATTATTTGAAATGTTGCTCGTAACTTCGCCGTTTCTAAAATAATTAAATCTCCACTTAGTAATTTTTAAAGAAACTTTGCGTTTAGATATCACTGTCACAAAATAACCTATGACATGTGCAGTAATATGAACAATTAAAAAGTACTACACAAACAAAAATAGAAGTTATGGTTACAAGAAATAAATCTCATAAATTTTTTATCCAAAGCATGTCACCCCATAATGGAAAACTTTGAAAAGTACTGCTACTGGCAATCTTGGCAAAAATCGCTGCTATCCCAGTTTGAGCAAACATCACTCGCTAACTCTTTGCTTATCTGTAAAACGTTAACGTTGAAAACTTTGATTTTAGCTAATTTAAAACATTAATTTCAATTTCCTACTTTGCGTTGTAGCTGACAGACGAACCACTGTTCATGTGACTAGCCGCAGATATCATGGGTATTTGCTCCGACGGAAACATTCCGTTGTCGTTGGAAACCATATTGCGGGATTGCTCACGTTGGTTGGCTGACGTCATCACAAAATCGTTGCCAAAAGAACTTAAGTCTCCGCGCCGTGAACCTGTAGAAATTGAAACAATTCCTGAATGACGCAACATCCTTGGACCACACTGCACCGATAGTTACTTACTGCTTCTTGTTTTCGAAGCTCTTTTTGATTTCTTGCAGCAATATATTACAACAATGATCACCACTATTATCAACACCAATGCACCAGCAATGCCAGCTATCACAGCTGGTTGCGTCAAGATGGTCGCCAGATCGTTAGTGGTTCCTGGACCAGCTGTAAAGACAAGATATTGAAAGCTAATTAAAGTCGCAAGTGCAGACAATCAGGCTCAAATTAACAGCGCCACTAAAGTGGTACGCCTAAAAGCACATTAATACCTAACAGACGAACAACCTTTTCCATGCTGATAAATTGAACAACTGAATACATAATCCGTAAACAGACTCAAAGAATACGGGGAAAACAAAGTGTTTTCCGTTCAGCTAAACTGGAATGACTTTGAAGAAGCAACCAAGTCATGACAACGAGCTCACAAAATTTCACAACTCACTTCCAATTATAATCGTTTCTTCTTTGCTTGATGTTCCGATACCCAATTGCGTCGAATATGTTAACGTTGCGTAGTACATAGCACCAGAACGTAAGTCATCCAATGTAATTTGCGTAGTGCTTGCATTTACGTGAAGAGTTTGGTCAACAGCGCCATCTCGCGTATGATACCGTATTGCATAACCAGTCACATACGTCGCTGGTAGGTCATCAGGATGCTGCCACTTGCACTTAACTTTGTTTTCAGATATTTGAATTGATAACACAGGAAGTTTGGGAGAGACAACTGAAAATATTTTCCATTAACTACGAAAAAACTCTATCAATGCCACAAAAATATATTTTCGATAAAACTAGACAATTGCTCATGAACAAACGTTGAGCTGACTGGTTCAAAGAAAATCTATCAGTTACTCACGCTTATTCAAATAGAAACAATTTTATGATTTTACTACAATACTGATTGTACACGTTTGTTTGAAATTGTGTCTGTACCCTTACACTTAGTAGATACTGTAGAAAGTGTAGATGCACAACAGTAATTCTTTTTATAATCAACGCAACGCAAGGAGCAAGTAAAGCGTCTAATCACATCCAGTTTGATTAAACAAAACAATCTAAAAACATCATGTTCATCAAAGACCCGATCATTTATCTTGAAACACGCCTAGTCGGCAGTTGTACTTCAGATTTTTTCTAACGACGAAGACCAACTACAAGTTTGAACACAAAAAATGCTTTGAAAAAAAAATTGTTCCGGCAGGTTAGCTCGTTAGAACGCGCTATCAGTGCGGGAGGTCTGGGGTTTGATTCCCGGGCCGGCCAGATGTTGCCAACGGCTCGCCACCGCTGCGACGTCTCTTCGGACCGGTGTGGCCCAGGCGCTAACTCGCGGAGATGGGCCCCGCCACTCGTTATACGCTTCGGCGTAATAACGCGAGTATAATGAAGATTTGATTTTTGATTTGGCACGACGCAGATAAGTAAGCAAACATTGACAGCTCAAATTTGTTAATAAACATTATAAACGGCCTTCCGAATAAATTAAAACTTCTGTAAAACTTGTTACTATAAAAAATCAACAAAAATTACATTACAGTTACACAGTAAAGAAACATTATTATTTACTTAAAATGACAGTAAAAAGCAGTAACAGTGTCTATTAAAAGCGTTTTGCTTGTTCTATAAATTATTCATGTAATTTAAATTTTGAACATGAACATAGGCGGTAGATAAATTCATTAGTTTCACTAAGATGAAACAAAGCATTTATCAAAATTAAGGTAAAAGTTGTAACACGACGAACAAATCGCTGTAGAGTTTTGAACAAAAAAGATGATTTTTATGAATTGCTAATGGCTGTCGAAAAACTTATAGTTCGTTCATTTGCCTTTTGAGAGTATGTTTGGCAAATATCCAATTTTAGTTGGCTGTAAGACCAGCGGATCGTGGTCTAGTTTCTGCGCCATAATCGATTTTTTGATGTCATAGTTAAACAAAGTGGTGATGGCATCGAAAAATTGTGTACCTAGGTCTATGAGAGCTTCAATAGCTACTGTTGTAGTAAGAAAAAGCTTTTCGCAATGGCCCTTGCTCATAAAGCTCCATTTGGTGTAACTGGTTTAAATTATCGCAGGTGTCCCTCCAGTTGCACAAAGTAATTTCAGATCGTTTCGGCGGTTTAATACAAAAATACAAGGATTTAAATTTGAGTGAAATTTAAACGTGGAAACCCTGCTAAAGCAAAGAAATCACTCATCGACGGCAGACACAGGAAATCCAGTTAGACATTTCGGATTAAAAGATACAACTTACTTCCTTCAGATAGGGATACAAACGTTATAGGGCTGGCTGGACCGGCACGTAGGCCTTTTAAAGGCCGAACACGAACCTCATATTTCTGCCCGTATTCAAGACCGTTGAGTTGCGATGATCTAAATGCAAACAAAAAAACTTTTAAACGAGTTAGCAAACCAAAATAACAATGCGTATTGTAACGCCTGAATTCAAATAAACAAACTTCCATAAACTGATAGTAAAAGTTAGGAACTCGAGTTTTCAAGAAAGAATTAAAAAGTTTAGCCTACATCAAAATAGGGATATTTCGGCTTTGCTGTATGGTAAACTTTGTACTGTAGTTTTATTAAGTCTGGTTAAAAAAAGTGGAAACTTTAATTGGAGGGTGGACTAAACCAACACAGCGTTAACATGGAATAAAATTAGGCACAAATAAAAATTGTTAAAACGGCTGTCCTGTCCCATTGCCTTAGAGGTCCACCATCTACGGCTAACCGCTAATCCGTTACCACAAGTTTTCAAATGGGTGTGAACATTAATACTGCGCTTACCTCAAGTTACAAGCAACTTTCTTAGTAATTGAATTTTCGCTTGAAGTTGTCGCTTGAGCAATAACCATAAAACCATCAATGACATCACATCCGCTACTGGAATTCCACATTAATGTAGCACTTCCGGTATCAGATCTGAATGCTTGTGTTACGTGAATCAACACAGTGTCCAACCTACGGTCTTCTGCAGGAGAATTTGACAAATCCGGATCTAAAAAGTCCAAAAAATCATATAGATGAACTCTGAACAACGAACTTTGAGCAGTGGCAGCAGTGATAATAATACGTAAAGGGTGCAGAGAAAAAGCAAGACACGTTACGCTACGTAGTGTCTTTTATTTCCGCACCTCAACGCGATACAAATTACGATACGACTAAGGAATTAAAACGCGGTACAAGAAAAAGGAAAAAGCAACAAAACGATTAACTTTGTGGCATGCAGGAAGGTGAAAAATGAGATAATAAAATACAAGAGTGGATAGAGTCGCAACACCCAGAAATTCCGAACATGAACGTAAGGCTTAGTCAGGTAATAACCCAAGTTAAAACGATAAAATATAACAGTTGACCAACGTCCATTGTGCACATATCACAACAAATTCGAAAATGATAAACCCTAACAATTTCCTTGACGAACAGTTTTACGGAATATTCGATGTGGCTTAAACCAAAAGTTGCCGAGGTCTGCTAATCCTGGAAAGTGCTTTATGAGAGAATGATGGACATGCAGACTTATAACGAAAATGACAAGTCAATGAAAGGTACAGTTTGGCTAACAAGAAGATCTAGGTTATATCAGTTCAACTTTCTTGCCTTTTGTCCTCACGTATTCCGAATGCGAACTAGGACCACTAACTCCTCCTCTATTGGCACTTCTAACCGAGAAGACGTAGCTGGAAGATGGGAGTAAATGCTCCACCTTGTAAACGGATCGGAGCACCGGAGTAACTCGTTTCCACGAACTTGAAGAACTTTCAACCCTAAAACACATCTTCTTGTTTAAAGAAAGCAAATTTTCCAGAAAAAATCGAACTTTAAATCAATTTTTTTCACACCCACACCTTTTTCATTTTTTAATGTCGTTCAATTTGACATTTGTTGTCGTTTGAGTCGCTAAACTGATTAACAACAACATCAATAAACAAATTAAAAGCTTTTGGTGGAAATTAAGCGCAGTCTTATCGAAAGGTTGTAAAAGATATGTTTATTGCTTACGTTTCCGACATAAAACAATATTATAGGCCAGCGTAAATAAACACTTTTTGCTGATGTCTTTTCTTACGTAATACATAACTGGAAAAACGTGCAAAAACGCATAATTGCAATAACATTAAAAAGAAAACTCAACCACGAAGAAGCAAATTTTTTTATTTAACTAAAAAATGATGCGTTCTTGCGGAGACAACAGCTTTTCCAGGCTAAAATACTATTATACGCAGCGACTGAACTCTTATTTAAACAATCTCATACATCTTTGCACGTTTATCAGTGTGTTTAATGGAAGGGTTTGATTACTGGTGAATTTGCGGTTATTGGTCAGTGATTTAACATAAAAGATATCACAACCAGTCTGTGTTATCTCAAAATAGAAGAAATTCTTATCTTTTACATTTGTCTTTCCTGGCTTTCCCTATTCGCGCTGTTAAGCCGTCAAAAAACTAGTTTGGCTTTGTTGCACTTTGATCTTGTTATCTAGGCAAAGCCTACTTAAGAAACAAACAATTTATACCTAATTACAAATAGTAATACTAACGTTGTGCATGCACATTGTAATTATACATCATTGCAAGTATGTTTAAGCTAATAATATTCTGTGTAATTAGTAGTTATTAATTTCAATTTCATATTTTAGAACGTGATGGAATTAAAATTAATACAAAAGTATCAAAAAACTTGCGCTAAAAAATCAGCCGAAAATCATCTCTTTTAGACTCATTTTTAAAAAACTTAGGGCTGAAAAATTCTTTTGAAAAATAAAGACAAGCAATTATAAAACTGAAAAACCGGAAATAAAGTAATGTGATATATTTGATGGTGAACGCTACATAAAAACCGAAAGTTTATTCACAGTGGGGTATTTTTGTTAGCAAAAACCTACCTGTAGTATTCGATAATATAATGGTCAGTTAAATCATCATATTTGGCTGGCGTCCATGACAAAGTTATAGTTGATGACGTCGAATTGACAAAAACAGGTTTTCCAGGGACTGAAGGGAGACGCACTTGATCCAAAATAACTGAAAAAGAAAAACCTCATTTGACCGCTGATTTACAAAATAAATCTTTTCTTGATCTCTAGGATTTAAACCTTTTCCAGAAAGAGCAAATTTGTCTTACCTGCCCCAATTTTAATCCAAGCTCTCCATTCCGTAAACCCATAATTGTTGGTCGCTTTACACGTGTATAGACCGGCATCTGTAGACTAAAAAATCAAGAAAGATTTAGTTTCATCTGCCAATCATTGTCAGTTTAAGCCATTAAACATAAGCTCAAAAATCGACTCAAAACGCTGGTAAGCAAACAATGACAACCATTAAATTTTTAGTTTTGAAATTTCTAAGCTGTTAATACACGCATAAAGATCGCTGTGTTCATGTCTACACAAACAAACATAGAAATTAAAACTCGCAGTTGGGGCTGTAACTGAGAATAGGAAAGAAATGACAATAAAATTTTGATTGGCTTCAAGGCAATTATTATTCTGGCCGGAACTATCTCTCAAGCGATAACAAAAGAATTTGAAAAAATAAGCTGAGTGGTGACGTCTGTCATAGATGTACCCAGCAACTCTTGAATTATAATCCCATTGCACTAAAAAGCAATAGCCCAAGCTAAAAAAATTCATCCTTCAAAAAAGGAACGGTTCCAGCCAAGAATCGAACTCCTCACAAAGAAGCAGTAAACTGCCCGTGGTACCGCTTGACTATTAGCCTGCTTCCATGTCCACTCAAAACGTGGGCTTTGTAAACGTGGGATGAATTCAAACTGGACTCTTTCAGTCCACTTTTTCCAGAAGCCCTTGCTTATTAAGACCAGTTCGTTACTTGCGTCCAAAAAGGCCGGCGATTTGCTGAAATTAGCCCTAAAAAGCTTGAATCCACCTGACTAGAACAAAGCCCGCGGGCAAATAGCCCAAGATTTTGGACATGGAAACAGGCTAATTTTCGCAAAATTGCTTCATTATTACGATCCACAAACTTAAGTTTTTGAAAAACGGTAGCTAGCTCTTGATAACGAACCATTAAGGTCGATATTAGCAAATCGGGTGTTATGTTTATTTAGAGAAGATAAAGGCAGAACATAATGTGACATTTTGCGACACTTCCTTCGTGTTATCTTCAGGGATATCTAAATGCACTCGACTCATCATAGAAAAACACCGATAAAAACTTTGACCACCATGAGAGTTCTAATAAGCTACTACCTTATCACATTGACTAAGTTAATCCTCTTCTATATTCGAAATAAATCCCAAACCATTAGGAGGTAGCTGGCAATTATACAATCACGCAAAATAACGGATGACTATCATAATAAGCTGCTGCGTAAAGTGACGTCAGTAATAATATCAATACGTCATCCTATAAGCTATTCTCGTTCCCTCACTCTTCATTAATATTTTAAATGTAAAACTCGAAAATCTTATTAATTTAAACAAACAGTGTATTATAAAGACATTCTTTTACTTTAAACTAGACTGATTTATTTATATCTTTAGCACTAGTTTTCAGCTTCTTTATGCGATCATCTTGAGGCATCATGATTGCAAGATGGTGGCTCAACTTCTTTTCAAGGTTTGTTGTTGCATCTTTAGACAAAATATTGACGATGATTTTTGATGGCGGATCTTTAACTTAAGGATGCTAAGCAAGCAAACTCTTTTGCAAAGACTCGGAAACACTGCAACATAGAGTCGATCTGTTCCATCTTTCTTTCACGTTATTTCTTTCACCATTTTTTAGAGAAACCAATCAATTTTTACAAGAGAAAAAGGACCCTTAAAAAGTCAAATTATTCTTTTTTAACTTAAGCCCCTATAGAGGCATACCCGTTTCTCATTTTCACACAAGGGTGGCATGAAGTGACAACTTACCTGCAAATTCGTGATTTTTAAGCTTCCTGAATGCAGAATTGTTATTCTTGGCCGGCTGGATCCGGTTTCAACCAGTTTGCTGTCTTTCCACCACTCTATGATTGGACGAGGATTGCCTTGGGAAGAACATTGCAGTACAACAGTTGATTTTAAAGGGGCTGTTTTGTTGGTTGGTACATGATTTAATTGAGGGGGTGGTCCACTGGAACGGATGGCTGTTAATTAAAATAACTTAGATTAGATTCTATATTAATGATAACTTGTGAGGTTTGACTTGAACTAAAGACTGAGTAAATTTTATAAAACAAAAACTACCCAACTATTCCGGGGTTATAAGACGAAAGATAAACAATTAATGAACAAACAAAGAGCGGGTGGTTAGTGCCAAATCGATTCCATTTTACACGTTATTGATCAAATTTGAGCTTCTATTTGCGCGAATTACAAAATAAGAAATATCTACAAAAATTTAGACAAAATTTCACCAGTATGACTTACGTAGCACATTCAGCTGGACTTCAACCATAGCTGTTCCAATTGTGTTAACAGCCTGGCACCTGTACATTCCTGCGTCTTTTAAACGAGCGCTGAAAAGAACCAGGTCGCCATTGGCATCAATCAATACGTGACCGTCTTGATAAGATTTCTCAACAAACATTTCATTTCCTAACAAAACAAAAACAAACAAGTAGCGGATGAAATAAACAAAATTGCATTTCTGCAGCTGCATCAATAGATACAGACTATTCGAATTGAAATTGGAGTAGCTACAATGAGAGACGCAGAAATAAATGACTGCACTTGCAACAAATACAGTAAACAAAAACCTAGGAAAATACAAAATGTTCTTTCAGTGACCCTTAAAAAATACTTGCAATAAACAGATGAAAACCAAGTTTTTCCAAACTTAATGTGTAGCAAAAATCTAATTATGTTTGTTTCTGAATTTTTAAACGCGTATAAAATCGTTTCTGAGACAACACATTTCAGTGGTTGAATATTTTTTTATCGGAAAGTTAGTAACAAATTTCAAAAAATACACTAGATTTTAAAAGTAGACTTTATTAATTTGAGTGCCAAAAACTTTTTGACAAGCTGCCTACTAACCGTGCTGATCTCGCCACACAATAGTAGGACGAGGGCTCCCTTCTGCTCTACAAGGCAAGGTAACAGTTTCACCAACTTGCATTGTATTGTCTGGAATCACTTCCACAATCACCGGCTCCGCTATAAAAACAATATTGTGAAATGGAGACAACTTTCACACCTTTTACGTATGGATAGGCTACAAGTAAAATACTTTCTGCATAAGAATACGGAATGGCGCACAGAATATTAGATAAGATCCACTTGCAAAGTAAAGCTTTATTAGGCAGTGTTACTTTTCGAATAGCTAGGGGTTTGTCACACCTAAGCTTGTGTCGTGGTGTAATCACCCAGTGCTGCATGACGAGAGTAAAATTCCAAATAACAATCAACTCATATTTTTTGTAATCATCCAGGTTTTTCAAAACAGACCCGCTTAGGGTCACTAAAATCTGGGAAATATGAAGGAAGCAACATTTTTGATTTGGGTTCCCTATCGATTTCCATTTCGGACACCTGACAATTTGCTTTAAAAAAAAAAACAACTCAAACTAAGTGTACATTTTTACGTCAAGGTATGAACTTCTCGTCCCTTTGCGATTGCATGCTTATAACAGCAAAGCAACTGTTGGGCGTTGGGAGAAACAAGAACAAAGTCAACTAAAAAGCAGTTCACAACTGCAGTCAATCGATGTTACAAGAAAACAAACAAAAATTTGAGAAGCTCCTCAACTTGTTCTAAATCAGAAAAAGTCACACATAGGAAAGAATTTTCTGGTTTATCGAATCGAAGAAAGATCACAGAATTCGGCAAAGCGCTAATTCAAAAAAAGTTGCTGGCGGCAGCGATATTGTGCCTGGGAGCAATTAACAGCCACGCGCTTCAATAAAAGTATTACTGGTTAAAAGCAACCAGTATTGCATAACGTAATATCAACTAAATTAGAATTAAGTATACAATGCGTATTAAATCTATCACCAAAGGATTCAAATTTAAGCTAATTATGGCATCAATGGACGGATAGAATATTTTTATTGGTTCTGAGCATTTTTAATAACTTTTTCTTTCGTGTAGGCGAAGAAATGAAAACAGTGAATTGTAAAATAGTGGTTTCCTTTTTAAAACAAGTCAAATTAGCACCAATATCGTTGTCACGCAGTGAGAAATACTCATCATGATTTACGACTATTATAATACATGAAAGTCCAATTCAGAGGGAGTAGCATCCCACACGATGGCCCGCTGGTCTTTGATCAAATCTATCAGGAATATACCGCAAAGCACGCGACAGGCTATCGATCTACTAAAAAGCATTAAACAATATCTGACGTTGCTACGTATTGTCACCAACATAATAGGGTTGGGCTGAACCGTGCCGCACGCACGGTTACACAGACCTATTGTCGGATTGCTTTTATCTTGGCGCATTTCCTGTAGTGTTTTTCGCTTTTTTGTTAATACATTACGTTGCAACTTTCTTTGCTAAAACACAAAAGAAACTTGTAGAAAACATTGGATTAACTTGAACTTGGATCAGATTAACTGATTATTTGTGGAACTGATAGAAATTTACTGGACAATTTGAAACAAATTTGTCGGTTTATCTCAGATGTTTAAGTCAGCAGCATTGAATTGGAAAAGTTAATTTGTGATTCAGTTCAACTAAAAAGGTCGATTGGGTTCACCAAGATACTAACCCCCAACATCACTTTAAATTTTCTAATTTGAAACGCAAACTTCCAAAGTGAAAATTGTTTGATAAAAAAGTTTTCACACTTAGCTGTAATAAAAATCCACAAAAACTTTCAACGAGTTACAAGATTTGATTTGAAAATACTTGAAACCACAAAAGCGAACTCTGCAATTCGAAGTTTATTTTTTATGATCAATTACTTCGTTTATGAAAGCCGTCTAGAAATTCACTGACCATTATCATACAGTAAAAGTTCAAGTAGTAAAACACAAGGACTCTTTAAATTCTTAAGTAAACTTTCCAAGTATAGGCAGACCGAAGTACAAGGAGAAAGTCCCGATTATACAATTAAGCAAAATTTAACATTTTTTGGATATCATTTACTTTTTACATTTAATTACCTGCTTTTAAAAAATAACTGTTGTAACTGCAAAATTGACGGGGTTTCTGCTAAAAGTGGAACAACAATTCACTTTTCAGAAATTAATGAAGAATTAACCCCAAAACAACCAAAGGTAGCCACGTAAAATTGAAGTGGCAACTATACAGATTTATAGCTCGTATGTCAAATAGGTTTTCCCCGTTTTGAAATTCGAAGAGCGGGCTTGAAGTTCCAACTTTACTGAAGTGCACCGGCATACCAAAAACAGTAAAAATGGTATCCACGAGTCAGTTAAAGTTAAGCTCTGCATAAGTTGGGTAGAGGATTGAAATTCGAACAGAGTTACGAAACCACAATGCAACCAATCAACGTTGGCGAAGGAAATCTCTTCATGGGTGTAAAATCTCGCACATTTCGATGAGATAGTTTTTAAAGCGGAAAAGAGACAATGAATAGTGCATTGAGGGAGACTGTTGTGCGTAACGTGCAAGGCTGAGTAAGCGCTATTTGCAATGTGTAAGTAATGCGCTAAAATCGCTGGGACTATCGCTGCCTTTAAATTTCATTAGGATTTCCTTACCTTGCACAGTGACAGAAACCGACCCAGACACTCTACCAACTCCATTTTCAGCAGTGCAAATGTATTCACCTTCGTCTTGCAATTCAATTGAGCCAATCCGCATTACTCCGACATTTGAAACGACAAACCTTCAATTTTAAATAGGATTATCGTAGTGAGTAACACATAACATCAGCGAGACAAAATATTCAAAAAATACATTGCAATTGCCAAAAATTAAAGCATCGCAAAAACGGATGAAAAACGAAATTTATTGTTATTACTTCATAGGCTTAGAGAGCCTATTGTGATTGTTGAAAGCTGGTTCTTGTTGATCTTCGATAATCAATTGAAGTTATTTTCACCTGTCAGAGAGGGCTTCTCCATTTTTAGACCACCACATCCTTGGAACAGGGTTGCCATTCACTTGACAAAAAACTTCCGCAGATTTCCCCACACGGGCAATTAGAGTAGAAGGTGACACTACAACCGTTGGTGGTTCTGCGCACAAAAAATAATTTTTGAAAAATTTTGTTGTAGCAAAGTGGAACTTGGGATTTGGTTGCGCTGGCCAGGCGCTAAGCCTCCGAGATAGGCCCAGCAACTCGTTACACACTTGGGCGTAATACCGCAAGTATGACGAAGATTTGATTTTGATTTACCTAAACCATTCATAATTAGTAAAACGCAGCCGAAAATTATTCTGCGTTTCATTGAACCAATTTCCGTGAGCACAAAGTCAGTACACGTAAAATACTGACAGATATCATGTAAGTGTCAGTTATTTCGCGCTTGAATGGAAGTGTCAAGTGCAAGAGCAACTTTAATAGATTACGCAGTCGCAAAATCTCGACAAAAACGAGAAGATTGAAGACAAAACAAAAGTTTCGTAAAATGTAGATCCATCAGGGACGAAGACATTTTAGAAAGCGAGTCAGCTTTAACTTAAAATACTTAACGCTGAAAAAAGTAGTCGGAAAAAGACAAATGTGCCGTGAAATCTAACACCAGATGCTGTGTTCTTTGTTGATGAAGAACGTGCAATTAACTACAGAAATTACACTTAATTGGCCAATTTAACACTTAAATCCAAACACGACGTAATTACAAAGTAGTAGTGAATTAATATTACATCGCGAACAATTCATGCAATAAAACGCGTCGAACAAAGACATTTCTTAAAAAGTCTTAACAAAATGATCTACAAATTACACAACGAAAAAAGCGCATCTTTTGTTATGTTTTTGACCATGTTGAAAGCAATTTGCCGCAAATATTCTCAGAATGAACTAACTTGAGAAAACAAAAAAGAATGAAAACTACATAAGCTATTTAGTGAAGTCAAATGCGATTATTCTGTATTTTGACAACAGATGGTTATTCAGTCTCAAGAGAAACATGATGGCAAAATTTTAATCCCAACTGTCGCAAAAATTGGAATAAAATGACTAAAATATGACAAATATGCTGCATTACTGCAAATCAAAATAAAGCATATTAAAGCAAATCCACAAATCACATAATTAAAATATCGAAATATTTCTTCTATATAGAAGAGATAGTCGTGCAAATACAAGCATAGGTAGGCCTATAGCCAAGACCAAATTTCAATTTTTTTACTAAGATAATTTGTATTTTTGATTTAAAATTAGTTGTATTTATAATTGCAATAACAAACAACGAAAACCGGCTCGTGGATTGTGAGATTTGGCAATGTTACTGAGTAAAAATAGGAAAAAGTACTATTCTTTTAAAAATAGACTTCGATTTGCTTAAAGCTACTAAAATCTGGGAGGGTTATTACAGGATTTTATGGGTTAGCGAGCGATTTCTCTCGCTAATTCTCCTCGGAGGAGAAATTCTCCGAGCGGCAGCCGAGATAACGAGCTCGCAAAGTTGGGATTACAGTTGCGCTCGCAGAAAGAGCAAGCTACTCGGTAAAGCCGAGTTTCTCGCTAACTGCTCGGTGTGTATAGGCTTGTTGTGAGATGCTAGACTGGCAGCTACTGTTTGCTGGCTTGCGCCTAGTTTAGTGCCAAAACTGTGCTAGTATTACAAAGTTGGGATGGTTCTAACTTGCTTATAGGTAAGAGGGTATGCAGTAATGGTATCTACAGATGCATAGGCTGATTGTGAGGTGGTAGACTAGCAGTTGCTGGCCGTGGCCTCACACAGTTGCTTGTGGAAGATACCATTACTTCAAACCGTCCGACCAATGCGCCGACTAAGTTTGCAGCCAACGCATGCTTGCAATAGGCCTAATAGTACAGTTTTAGCACTAGACTAGGCGCTAGCAAGCAAACAGCAGCTGCTAGTCTAGCACCTCACAGCAAGCCTACACCGGTTCATCTGTAGACACCATAACTACATAACCTACACTCTTACCTGTAACCCAGTCAAAACCATCGCAACATGGTAAAACTGGCACAGTTTTAGCCCTAGACTAAGCGCTAGCCACTAATCAGCTGCTAGCCTACTAGTCTTAGTTTGATGTGTATGTATTTGTATGTTGACTATGCTTTGCATTTTTCTTTTGTTTTTTTTTATTTTTGAAAGTCTGATTTTTCTGTTGACATATGTCATGTTTGAGATAGAGAGTAGCGACTTCATGAGCCTTTGGCTCTTAACTTGCATGCATGAATAAACTTGAACTTAAATCCACCATTTCACAACAAGCCTGGGAGTTTCATAAAGCTCTAGTTGTGTCATAAACTAGATACTATAGCTATTATGCACAAACTATGACCTAAAAAACCGCGCTCTGCCATGGCTAGTTGTGTATGAAATTGTCGCTCGGTAACTTAACGTGCTCATTTTTTTTCTCGCTACTTGCCGAGCGAGTTCGCCAGCTCGGAAAATCCTGTAATCCCGAAAAACGCGTTAGCGAGAAAAATTTTTTTACCGAGCGGTTTGAGAGCTCGCAAACCGCTTGACGAGCATCCTGTAATAACCCCCCTGGTCAAGTACTTCACTTGCATTAACCTCCCACAGCTGGAATAGTCTATGATGTTAATCTATTCCGTGCGGATCATAAGAAACAAACGATTGACTCGTGAAAGTGTACAAATTGAGTAAAACACTCATTCTGCTCTTGTGTTGCAAGACAAATTTAAGCAGTTAATTTTAATAGGAATTCCAGTTGTAAATTGTATAAAGTCTAGATCTTCCTTCAATATATTAAAAAAGAAACTGTGGTTGAGAACATGTTTGACCAATGCCATTATTTTAACTAAAGACATGACACCGCAGTGTTATTACTTAACCAAAGTGATTTAAAATTCCTGCAGAACAAAAACAAAAAGTTTTCTTCAAAATTTGACACTAAACTGACAGCTGCATCACACCTCCGTGACAAACGCATTTCCAAAAAACAATCCCTATTTAAATGGATTAATTGGCATCTTTCGATTACTCTCTTGTCGCTAAAACGTTTCGTAGGAACTTGCACCAAACAATACAAGATAGTACAAGTGATAACCGAATTGTTTCTCAGGCACAACACACATCTAGCAAACGCGAATGTTGCCAAAAATTGAGAACCAAACCGGAACCGAAAAGCCGACTCTTAGAACTTAAGCTCACTTGGTGTTTTTTTCAAATACAGTTGATTTTTCGGTTCAAACTTTGAAAATAATCTCACTTATTTTATTCTTTACGGTATGAAAACAAGCAGCTGCAAATGCACAGACTAGTTCTTACGACCCAGCAGTCTGCTTGCACCTTGTTTAGTTTGAGCCTTACAAAGCCGTAATAAACCTAAAATACCACAAAGCAAACGTGGTGGTATTGCCCGCAATTGACACTATTTTAAACGCAACTTACTCCTTTATAGCCTAAGCTTACGTAGATATCAGAAACCCAACCAAGGCAAAATTTAACCAGCAGTAATAACATTAATACCATTAGCAGCTCTTAATCAAAAACAACACTGGTTTGAATTCAACATTGCCTATAAATGAACGTGTGTCCGTAATCAAGAAGTGCCTAAAAAGGGAATCTACATGATGCCGTTTGCCCAAAGGTTTGATATTGGCGTTTTCCCTAAAGCCTAGTAAACCCTTGCTTAGTTGCGACCATGGTTAAACGACATGACGAGTTACTGTTGCACCGGATCCTATACAACTGTATCTACGCAGTTGTGCAATGAAACTAAAATGATGGAGCCGCTTTCCAAAGTTCATACTATTATCAGGGGCGTATCCAGATATTTGAAAAGGAGGGGGGGCATTTTACAGCCAAACCAGCAGGGTCGGATATAGTGATGAGCAAAAAAAAGGTCATAACGTTCGCAGATGTCCATTGTCCAATTTTTCGCCCAAAGACAAGTGAAGAGCAAAAAAAGGTCATCACGCCCGCAGATGTCCCGCTTATTGTCCTTTATACGAATATCACCTTTACTTAGTGCATTTGTCTGCGGGGAAGAGGCGGACCTAGCGCCCCCCCCCCCCCCCCTGGATACGCCCCTGACTATATCTCTGCCTCTTACACACTGGAAACTAAAAGTCAAATCATTATATTCGCCTTCGTGAAAAGCGTTTAAGGTGTGGCGGGACTCATCTCAGTGCCTCAGCGCTTGAAAAACACAGCTACCAAGAAACAACGCAGTAGTGGCAAGCCTGTGTCCGATTTGACCAGGCGGGAAACAAAACCTCAGATCTTCAGCACCGACAGCGAAGTCTTTAGTATCTATGCCTTGTTGTAAAGTAACCCCAACAAAGACAAGCCTGTACGGCTCAGTTCCATGACATAACAACTAACCTTGAACCATTAGATAAGCTGCATGACTGATCTTGACCCCGGCGATATTCGATGCCACACACTCATATGAACCGGAGTCAGACATTTCCAATCGAGAAATAAATAAATCCCCACTTGGCAATATCTGTTGAAATAATATTGTGCAATATTACATGTATTGTATAACTATAGCTGGCTTAAAACTATTGATTCCGTATTTGTTGTAGCATTGATCCACATTACATAAACATGATATTGCAAGTAGCTACGTTTTCGTAACTCCAAAAATCACTAACACTGGCTTAGACTCAGCAAAATTTGCAAAAACAGGAAAGTTGTAACGCTAAATATAAGTTGCTTTGGGCTGCTTCATGGAATTAACAGCTGCATGGCACAGAACATCAGACCAAACTTGCAATCAAATGATTTTGAGCTTAAAACATGGGTTCGAAACTTTGCTGCTGCGCTCTTTGGAAAGTAACTTTTAAAAGCTAAATAATTCAGTAGTAAGAAAACTATCAAAGTGAAATAAAAATCAACTAAACTAATAGGAATATAAACGTTATAAATAAAATTACCCCTTTTCTTGCAACTGCACCTATCGACACCACTGATCTATAACTGTCATCATCAGAAGTATATACAAGGCAGTACATCAGTTAAAAGTGGCTTTATCTTTCTTTATTAACCTATTTTCGTCCCATTTCTACCGTGTACCCTTTTTTTTCCTGCAAAGGTTCAAACATTGCGCGGTTTAGTCTTAAAATTAATGTTTAAAAATATAAAATTAAAGAGCAGCAGTCGAAATTTATTCATACAATGCATGCCACAAATTTGCAATGGAATACAACTCTGTCGTTTCCAGTTACTGCATATTTCAAAAATCGTTGAGCTTTGATATTTGGGAAACATTTCTCGAATCAAAAATCAAATCTCCATTATACTCGCGTTATTAGGCCCATTTCCGCGGCTTAGCGCCTGGGCAACACAGCTCTGTGTTACCTTTGCAGGCAACACAGAAACGTCGCAACGATGGCGAGCCGTTTGCGACACTGTGCCGATCCGACGGGTGCGGAAATCGAACCCCAGACCTTCGCATCGATAGTCTTTATCTCCTGAGCTAACTGACAGGGAAATATTTCTTATCAGAAAAAACAAAGTTTGTTAGTTAAAAACAACAGCGCTGTGGGGTTTTTGACTTATTAATCACAAAACTCAAAAGTCAGTGCAACTATAGATGTTTCTCGTTCTACCGGGTAAAGATAATGACGTTTAGTCAAAACACAAACAAGTTAAAGTATGCCTATTATAAGAACAAGGTTTTCAGTAAATTATGTCTATTTCTTTTTTCATTTTCTAATTTCTGAACATGTTTTCGAAAAAAGGAGTACATTAATGCATTTTGATCATAAAACATCACGAGTTTAAGTAAACATATGAGCTCATTAGGCCGTAAACGTAAGCGCTACTTCTTGATTTGATAGTGCATTGCTAGTCGGTGATTTTTTATGATAAGAGAAAACATTACGAAGAAAATTTAACATGATGTTTTGTAAAAACTTATATGAAAAAGGCTTAACTGCCTTTGATGTTAACAGGAATGTATCAGAGGTAGGCAGAGAACACTTTTAACTTAGTTATGAGTCATTCAAACTACTTTACAATCGCACAGCAGCTAATGTGGTGAAGCAGCGCATCCTGGCGTAATTTAAATCGAATAATTCAATCTGTCAAGACACAGCGTGGCATCAGAATCGAGTTGCTACGTGAAAAATCAAACGAAATTCCTTAAGTTTTTTGGTTCAAAAACAACCAGCCAAAATTTTTAAGTTCGATGAGTGGTTAGTGGTTACATATCCTGCTTCGAACCAATCACAAGCTTGCAATAAAGAGATCCTGTAGTGGTCGCTTATCAGCGCGATGGAGATACTTTTGCATCGCCGCTTATTGCTTGAGTTCTGAAACTTGTATCAAAACTAGTGACACACATAGGCGTATGAAATATATTTCAATACAAATTAATTATAGAAACTAGTTTGTTTGAAGTTTTGAAATCTACGGTTGTCGGCATTGAATTTGCGTGACATCCGAAACGGATTTTGTTTCATTGGATCCTTACCACTCCTTTCCGAAATCAGCCACGGCCCACCACGTTTTACTGACTCAGTGCGACTAAATCACCCATCAACAACCACATACCAGATAGGTGTCTGTTTTTTAAACGTGATGGAAATGCGCTAAACGCCACGGCCCAACAGTGTTGCCAATTTAGCGGAAAATTTTTGCATTTGGCGGACAGTGGATTTTTAGCGGATTTTCATGCAAGTGTTGGTGGATTTTTTTCAAAATCGCGGATTTTTAAAGAAGATTTTACAATGAAATATTTACCAAAGTCCGTGAGTCCGTTGTACGGTACGGACTTTGATATAAAAGTGCTCAATCCGCTTCCAAGCTACTTTTCAAAAAAGTAAGCATAGGGGGGTGCAAGTGGCTAGCAAAGGGCTGTGGCATTGGAAGTTGGAACTGCAAGTTGTTCATTCTAGTGCCGCATCGGTGCTCTGTTTGCTTTGCCAGATTAGCAAGTAGCTTTTAACTTTTTTTGTAATAGTAGTGTTGTAGCAGATGGTAGTAGTCTAGTTAGTTAGCAGGGGTAACAGGGTAAGAGGTTAGATCTAGTATCAGCCCCCAGGTTCAATTAGGGTTAGGTTAGGTTAGGATTAGGTTCGGTTAGAGTTAAATTTAGTTAGGGTTCGGTTCGGTTAGGGCTAGATTTGGTTAGAGTAAGGTTATAGGTTGGGTTAAGGTCATAGGTTAGGTTAAGGTTGGCAGACAGAAAAAGCGTGCGGGCTTATTCTAGATGAGACCCGTTAGCAGCTGGTTACCTCATCACATTTTTACATCAAAGACTTTCCGGTGTTAGCCAGTTGACTTAGTCTGCTTCTACGTATAACTGAATCAATAAATGTTTTAAAAATATGCTTTGGATATATTTTTAAGGCTACAAGGTACTGCACAGTGCAACTAGTGAGAAATACAGAATTATGCTGCTTACCGGTATGATTTCATAGGCTTTTTATGTTACCAGTACAGAATAAATAGTTTACGAAATTATGGGTTACCGCTAATACGGGTAAGATTTCATTTAATGATAAAGTTGTGATTGATTGAAGTAGCTTCTAGTGTGTGTTACCGGTACCACTATAATTATGGTACCGGTAATCGCAAGATGCCATAATTTTATCAGCTACTTTGTGTTATGAACAAACCTGTGAGAATTGCATTGGCTCTCGTTGTTAGTAGTGTTCTGTGTTGCTGCGTTTTTGAAAATTGCTTGTTCACTACTTTGGTTGCTGTTCTTTCATTTCTTTTGACATTCTTTTGTTTCAACAGGTATATACGTTCAACAGGTATTCAACAGGTATGACTATTAATTTATGTTTTTAACGTTTGAAATCTCGTGTGATTATTCTTGCTGATATGTTATAGGTCAGGGGTTCTTAACCGGGGATAAATTTACCCCCTGGGGGTAAATTTTACTCACCGAAAGGGTAAATTTACTAAGTTATAAGCTAAAGCAAACTTCAATTTTATGTATTAAAAAAGTGATAGTGTTACACTGGGGGTAAATCATACTTTTTTTCATTCGGCAAGGGGTAAACGAGACAAAAAAAGTTAAGAACTCCTGCTGTAGGTCTTGATTGGATGAAAGAATTCGTAACCAACAAATCAAATTTGGTTGCACAGCAAATTTGAATTTTAGCGGATTTTTTGGCGGATTTCAACCATGCACACAGCGGATTTTCAAGTATGATTTGGCGGGGGCTTGCCTTACAATAGTGGCAACACTGCGGCCCAACACATAAAAATACCATTGCCGATACACTACACAAATGAATTTATCAAATGTGTAAAATGTGTTAAACAGTAGCCTACAGCTACACACCTGTACCCTGCTAGTGTTTCTAACAGGCTGTGAGTCCTTCTTCCAGCTTATAAAAGGTTCTGGTATACCTCTTGGTCCTTCACATTGAATAGCTGTTGATCTACCCACCGCAGCAATCGTATCGCTCGGCTCTCTACGGAAGTCATCACGAATGTCTGAAGAAAAAAAAAGGGCAAGTTTAAATGATGGAGCGTTTTGTCAAAAACTGTAACAAAGCACAAACGGTTAGGTAAAACATCCAAACAAAAAGTTGAATGTGGTAAATACTTTGTATGAAGCTTTTATGAAGTTTATTGACTTTTATAAACGTGAGGTAACCAAGAATTACATTTAAATTATTGCATTGGCTTTAGTAGAAATTGAGTGTATTGTGATATGTTTCAATTCATCTCCTTATAAATAATCTCTTCAATCATTCACAGCTAAAACAGTTCTTTGTTATTTTCTACAAATTATTTAACACTTCAAATGCGTTTTTTTCCACTTGTCCAATGAAACGCGCAAAAAAACTCATTACCGTCAATTCATCTTGAAAAACGATAGCAATAACGAAACCCCAAAACGCTGCAATGAATGCGAATAACTTTGAAGTACTAAGCAATCTTTATTAAAACTTTTCTTTTATCCGATTATTTTTAGCGCTGCTCAATGCTTTGAGTCATGCTGTTTATTTCCCTATTACCAAAGGTACATCGTATATTGTTGGAGTAGGTCAATTTGCATTCAAGATAATGCTGTAATGCTGTTGGTTTTTCAACCAAGAGGCTATATTTTGCCATCAAAGGTTGCCTGCAAGAGTTCATAAACAAGAAAATCGTGTAATGAATTCGATTTAATCATGATCCACCATAATGATGCAAACAGAGTAATTTTCATATAGTATTTCAAGAGGTTTGCCCTAATTTTACAACCGTCTTCTACTCCACGGTGGTTTTACGTCATATAATTAGTTGTAGTTATAAATAGGTAAGAATATGCGCTAGCAAGGCGTATAAAACAAACAAGCTGTTATGAAAAACTTTATACCGTATTTTCCAGGGATGGATCGTCAAAAAAATTGATTTGATGAAATGACGTTACTTGAAATGTTAAACGACAAATAAATTCTTTAATGTTGTTTTCTACTATCTTTGAAACTAAAGTGCAAAAGGTTAAATTGATTAAAATTTTGAAATTTGGTAGCATTAAACATTTGCATTTTTTGTGGTAATTTTGGAGTAAAGCTTTATCATTTGTTTCCATTATACTTAATTCTGGCAATAGTTGATAGTCGTGTCAAACGCCGGAGTGTAGATTTAGGCACTTTTCTCCAACCTACGATTCATTGATACTAAGTGAAAAGTAGCTTAATCAAGACTTGAAAATTAGTTTTAAAAAATATGCTGCAAAGAAGCAGCCCTGCACGTAAATCTAAGTCAGAAAGTAAGAAAAAATTTCAATTTGTAGCGGTGAAACGTGACAGCTGGTTACCTGACACTGAGGCTTAATGAATCCTAAATGAGCTGTCCGTCACTTGATTAAATAATGAAACTCAAAAGAATAGAAAGCTCCTGGGATATTTACATAGGATGGAAGGTCATTAACTGAAACGAGAAAGCTACTAAATCTTCATAACATCTAAGAAGCCTTTATCAAGTTTAAATTAGTGTCATTATACCATTATATTACGTCACCAGCTGCCATGACGTTAGTGACTGCGATGAGTGCGACCGATTTTAACCACTAGCAGCAAATCTAACGCATTTGGTCTTAAACTAGTTGGTGCAGACATTTTCTCACGTAAATTTGAAATATAAACTTATAAATGAGCTAATTAAAATGAGTATGAAACGTTATCAAAGTCATTAAGAAATCGTTAAATCTAAGTTCCGAAGTTGAAGTAAGTTTGAATTAACATTCACAAACCAACAATGTTCAAATTAAAATAACCAATTTCTCTCATTTTTGGAGCAGACATATTATCCGCAAGAACTTCCGTTTTAATTGATGAAAAAGCTCACTATAAATAAAATATGACCACCAAGTAATCGACTGGACATCTCAAAATTGCGTTAGCTGTGCTAGGAATATAGATTGCTCGCGTGATTTTGGTTCGCCTTAAAAAATATGTTTTGAAATCCAAAAATTCAAAAAACCAAAAGCGTCGTAGCAAGACTAGCCTATTAACTGTTGCTGTAAAAAAAAACCTTAGGTAAGATTGCTGATGAACAGATTTTTTTTAGAACATTCTACACCTGAATAATGGAGAAGAATGTTATTAGTTTTTCACATGGAGTAACGCAAGGCTCGTTTTTCGATTAAGCCTCTTCGCTAAAATAGCATTCTTTTCAATCCTTCAATAAACATAGACTTTTGGCGACTAATAAAAGTGAATTTTTTTCGTCGCAACGGACAAAAACCTCTTGTAGATACGGCCGTTTACGTATGTCGTCACAAAGCCTAGCAGCCCGGTTAATCCAGTTAACGGGGATAGAGATTTGGCTAAAATATTTTGATATAGGCCGATAAACTCTCTTGACCTTTGACAGGCAAAAGAGAATGATCAAAAACAAATTTACTATCGATTAATAGCATTGATTCTAGATTTAAATACGTAGACTTTAGTTATTAAAACTCAACCCTTGTCATATCATAAAGCAATCCATCAAATCTATGAATAAAATAACTCAACCAACTGCTTTCAAAGAACAATATGTAACAAGCTCATCATTTATTCTGCTGGTAATGCAAAATTCCTGCAGACGTCATCCTATCAGCTTTCGACACAAAACGACTTTTCGACAACTTTGAACAGCAAAAACCCTCAGATCCAAAGTTTATAAGCTTTACGTTATTTCAAATAATACAAAAGTTTACACATATTGCAATAAAACTCTGATTTATACGCAAAGAAATGAGCGTTGCCTTGCAAAAAGATGGACTGATATCAAAATGTGACGAGTAACTTCACAAACACTTAAAACGGTTAAGCCTCCAGTAAGACATTTTTGGAAAAAATGCAACCAAATTGCTTGAATTTGCTCCATCAGATGATATGCATCATGCAAACGCAATGCGTAATGCCATAGTACCCTCTCGGCACTCTGTGCCAAAAAAAAAGCAATGACTTCACCGGGTCATCAGTGGCAGGATTTACAAACATTGACGAGAGAAAATCCAAAGCACTGATTTTAGAAAACCTTGAACTTTGAAAAGTTGCAAGCTCGTATAAACAGTAAAATAATATTCCAAGCAATTACCGGTCAACGCAAGCGCAAGAAAAAGCGAACGAAAGTGTACACCATGTGCTAGATGTCAAGCAAGATTTCGTACGGAATGGCGCAGAAAATTTACCCAGCCCTATTTACAAACGCACCGTATGCCGCTCAAAAACCAATCACTATAGTCAGGGGCGCACCCAGCAAATTTCAAAGGGGAGGGGGGCTCTAACAAATCCTCGATCCTGCACTCAGGAGTGGATCCAGAAAATTTTGGTGGGAGGGATGAAATTTTAAATTAGGTTGAGTGTAATCAAATACAAAGACGATTAACCCAAAAAAAGGCGTAAAAAGCCCTTAAAAATGCTTTCATGTCTGCGACGTGTTCAAGAAATTTATTCAGAGAGGGGGCAACCAAATTTGCCATATTTTCAAGCGTGTTTTTTTTCCGGCAGAATTGTTTTGAAGAATATTGACAATAAAAAAGGCTCTAGGGGGGCCGCAAAATTTTTGAAGATTTACATACTGCAGTGGCCATTTTAGCAGTGTTGGGAACGAGTCGCTGAAAGTCGAGTCTCGAGTCAATGATGTCGAGTCCCGAGTCCGAGTCTTTTCGCGCAACGACTCGAGTCCAGTCAATTTGCACCACAGACTCGAGTCAAGTCGAGTCAGTTTATATGCAGACTCGAGTCTCAACAAGTCTCGAAAGTCGACTACATTTTTATGCGCGAAATAATGCCATTTGGCGTAATACCAGAGCTGCCATTTATTTTGCTACACGACCTAAATTTGCCGCAAGCCAACTCAAACTATAGGCTCTTAAATATATCGTGCATACACGAAGCTTTCTCTAAGTCATATTTTTTCATGGAAATAATTAAATTATCAGCTAGTAGTTCGAGTCCCGAGTTACTAAAGTCGAGTCTCGAGCAGCGATGACGGAAACATTTCTAAAGTGGAGGAGGGGGGGGGGGGGGCAAAAACCAAAGACTAGATTTTCTTCACCAACAACCAGGGGGCGGTAGTGGCGTAACGAGAAATTTTAAAGGAGGGGCATAATTTCCACATTTTTTCAGTGTCTTTTTTTCGGCAGAACTAATTTGAAGCTGCTAAAGAGACAAGAAAAGCTCTAGGGGTGTCCGGGGGCATGCTCCTCCGGAAAAATTTTGAAAATTTACATGCTGTAATGGTTATTTTAGTGCTTTTCGAATAATTTTCAGGAAAATTGTGTTTAAATTTTTTGACCCTAATTCTGAGTGCTTCGCCAAATATGATACATTTTGTTTGCACATTTTTAATTATGCGTGCTTAAGGCGTAAGGCTTATAGGCCTAGCTATCAAAGAGATTCGAAATTACAAAAAAAATTGTATGCATCAAAAACATTTTTGAAAATGGCTGATGGAAGAATGCATATCCCTCATCCTACCCCTCTGGATTCGCTCTTGGCTAAAAGCTACAGAAACCATCAAAAAAATCTGGCGTATTTCAGTCACTTGGCACCATTAGTATTGTTCTTGTTTACTGAAACACAGAGTCAAATAAGAAGGGGCATGGCACAATGGCCCCGCCCCTAAATACGCTCCTGAGGGCTAGATTTCGACAATGAGAGGCCCTAGGCTATTTGATCACACTGATTGGAAGAGCAAAAAAAGGTCTTCACGTCCTCAGATGCCCTGTTTTCACTGAAAATATCGGTATCGTGAAGAGCAAAAAAAAAAAGGGTTTACACGTCCTCAGATGCTCTTTTTTTCTCTGGAAGTATCAGTGAAGAGAAAAAAAGGTCTTCATCATTCGTGATGACGCCACCCATTTTCTTCGAGGCCCTAGGTTTCACCCAACTTAGCTTATACGTAAATCCGGCCCTATGCCTACAATCCATATTTAGCCAGTCCACATGTGACATGTCTACTTTATGTGGGCTTCAGACCCACGGTTCTTGCTTCTAGTTTCTGTTCCCCCTACCCCACAAACAAAATTTTAAAGAGGACATCTATGGAATTAAGCTCTTTGCTTTTAATTTCGATGGTAGGCCTATAAAGTTTCAAATAGGCCTACATTCATGCAGAGGCAATATTGTAGAGATAAACGCGTAAATTAGGGCCCCCCTAAAAAAAGTGGGAGGCAGGGATCCCCCGTCTTCCCCCCTTTTCGCCACCCATGCTTAGATGCTACCAATCGCTGATTTGCCTCTCATGTGTTAAGATGCTCAATTTGACATTTACAAGCCGCAAGTTAATTTCTTTTACTATAAGAAGATTACACTTTTTCCGTTCCCCCACTCCACAAACGAAGTTTTAAAGAAAACATTTCTGGATTTAAGCTCTTTTCTGGGTTTCGATTTCGCTGTTAGGCTTATTAAGTTTTACATACATTTATGCAGAGGTATATTGTAGAAATATACGCGTTAATTAGAGCCCCCCCCCCGGCCCCCCTCTTCCGCCACCTATGGTCTCGAGTCGAGTCCGAGTCATTTGTATATCGACTCGAGTCTCCCCAACACTACATTTTAGCACTTTTTGAACAATTTTGAGGCAATTTTTGTTTAATTGTTTGCCCCTACATCTAAGTGTTTCACTAAATATGATGCATTTTGTTCGATTTCGATTATGCGTCCTTAGAGCGTAAGGTTTATTGTTATCGAAAATTATGAAAAAACTGTATTCACCAAAAATATGTTTGAAAATGGCTGGTGGGGGAATGCATCCCCCACATCTCTCCTGGATCTGCCCAGTGCCCATGCTCGCACGGATAACAATGTCTCTTACCACTACGCCAACCAGCCGATTTGGCTTCAGTATGATGCGAGGCAAATTCTGTCACAGTTGTTTTCTGTCACGTACTGCACTGGCACAGTTTGGATACTTCACTTTACAAACAAAAGTTCGGTTTCAAAAGGAGGGGAGGGTTCGACCCCCTAACCCCCTTGGGTGCGCCACTGATTATAATTACAGATAAGAATTAGCAAAGGTAAAACAACATCGCTTTTACGTAGCATACAGTACGACTGCAACGTCTACCATATATCATTTTCCGAATTTTATCTTACCGCATAAACGCTTTCAAAAAAGTAAACTAGCACACGATGAAGGCAGAAGATTAACAAAAAAAAAATCAAAACGTACCGCAATTTATTTTATAGCAAAAGCTAACTATTACGCTACACACCCGCTGGTTAATGCCAATTTATTTCTCATTAACGCAAACATTACTTTTCGAATGGGTTCCACAAGCAACATAAGTTCCTAAAAGCGGTTTAGCGTTTAAGCTATTGGTGATACAGCAGCAAAGTAGGTTATTCAAAAGAAATGTTGCAAATCCAAGGTCATTCTCTTGTACACAGTTAAACGCCTTATTGCAAATCATTAAAGCGGCTGGCAAGATAGCAGATGGAAATGAAATATTTAAAATACATTCACAAAACATGTTTTGCTTGAATTTCAGTCAAAAAGACCATTTAGTGAATAAGTTTGTTTGCGTCAAAAGCATCTTGAAAACCGAGCTGAAAGTCTTTCCTTATGTACAGTTGCCAAAGAAAGTGCTCATAAAAATAAAAGTTAAATCCCAGTCAAAAAGTTTCGCTACATTTGGGAAGACACGCGTGTGGCTAGTGATCGACCGGGGCCTCGGCCCTGACCCTGGCCGGGGATGCCATTTTTGCACCGGTCCGGCCCCAGCCGGGGGGGGGTCATAAAAATTGACCGGGGTTGAATTTCAAATTTATTTACCGTATATTCCGGCGCATATAAAACCTTTAAAATGCAAAAACCCACCCTTAAAAATTGGGGTGATCTCATACAACGAATATAAATGTCATATCTTAATTTTTACATAAGAATTTTTTATTTTATGTGAAAAATGCGTTGGTGGGTAAAAATAAAGTTCGTCATGCACTAATGAAAAGCGTGTACAATTACGAAAGCATTACGTAACACCATTGACGGCAGTTACGTGAGGAGTGAGGATGCAAGTAACCTGCTTAGCTATGTATTCTAGACACAATATAAAGCATTGTATAAACCCTGGCCCCGGCCGGGGTAGGCGCAATTCCCCGGCACGGGCCAAAATTGTTGCCCCAGTCGTTCCCTACTTGTGGCTACCTGTTGGTAGCATAGCCCCTCTGATTAATGCAATTATAAGCTGAACAGCTTGCCAAATCGAATTAATTTTTATCAATTTTAACTTGCACAGCATTATTATCTATTTATACATGATGTTCCAAATAATTACAGTACATGCGGTTTTACGCAAGTGAAAGTATAACAAAACGTACTAGATCCATGGGACAAAAATTTTGTCTTAAATTGTATTAATGCACTTTTTATGGCAAAAAATAGAGCTACCAAAATTAATTGAAACTCCCACCGAAAACAGTGACCACTGACAAGTACTAACTGCAAAAATATGTTCATCTAAAAACAATCTATAAAAATCGACTTTTTGTGACGTTGAAGAGCCAAAAGGCTAAGCACAGGTTTATTTGTAAACATAATTGCGTTTCAATGTCAGCTGCTACATGCTACTCTTGGTAAAGGTTAATAAGAACACCGAAAAATAATTAAAAACCATATGCAGAAAAATATTCGCTCCAGATTAGTTTTACAGAATTTTAGCCACATAAGCCGTTACTAAGACGTTCCAGTAATTCCGTGAAACTACAATTGGCCTCAGTTGAAACGATTCCATTGCCTATCATTACAATTATGGATTAGTATAACAATATCAAGAATTTTCATCAATGTTGTACAAGTCGAAAGGTTGTCAATGCATTCTAACCTAGCTTATATTTAAGCCAGCTTAGACGCGAAATCCAAACAAAATTTTCAACCACGTGCAAAAAACCCAATGTACAGAATAAGGTAGGCCGAAGAGCTGTACTTCGTTTATGCACAGTATGTTCATGTGAAATGACAATGTTATTTCCCAGTAAAGCCAAAAAATATATTTTGACGCGAGAGAAAAGCTGAAACCAGTAGAGCAAAAACAAGCGAAGTTTTTCCCAACAGCCACCACAAATAAATTGACTGCAGAAGTGTTTTGGCAACAAGTCTAAACGATACCGGAACCGTAGAATATCCTAAATAAGGGGAAACAATGCTTGCAGTAAAAACATATGCAACGTAAATGATGCAGATGCACAGAGTTAAAATGTAGCGAAATTCTTGCAATCTTTATTTACAGCGTCCAAACTGTGCACTTGTTTTGGTCCAAAACACTTTCGCTAAGGCAGGCAGGCCATTTGCGGATGAGCAGCCAGCCAGCAACAGCACAATAACATCATGTTTTGTCTCGACTTGCACGCGATAGGTTGCCTTTTGCGACTCATAAACGAAATTCGATCTTTATTAAACACAGAATTCCAAAGTAAAAACGCACAGTCGAAAAATATTGCGCTGAAATTTTCAGCTTCAAGCATTCGGTATCTGAAGCAATTCACCTGACGGTGCCCTCTACAAACTAGCCACGGCGAAGACAAACAGATTATCACCAACTGGTTACGTGTTGTATGTACTATTGTACTGTAGGCTACATCTTACTGTAATAGCGTCCAATCATTTACGATGGACATTGTGATGCGCTAAAATAACCGCCGTCCCACATCTTTACCAGTAGGTACAGACTTATACCGCCATTGTACTGTAGTTCAAACAGGAATTACTTTTTGACGAGGTGTCCATCAACCACGACAACAATCGGATAAATTATTCAAATCGAGTTCTTGGCGTAAAGCAAACATATAAACAATTGGACTAATCATTTGAAATTTGTCTAAACAACGCAACAGCATTGGCTGAATTAAAAAAGCTAGCCTGCAAAAGACAAATAGGATAACAGTTTATCCCACCGAAAATTTGGCCAGCCGCGAGATGCACTGTTTCAATGATAACGGTTTCCAAGTAAATTCAACGTCACATTACCAGCGCCATGGCCTAGTGGTTAGAAGCGTTCGCCTTGGAGGCTGGTAGACTGGGTTCTATTCTCAGTCGGGTCAAACCAAAGACTTTAAAACTGGTATCTGCTGTTACACTTGCTAAACGCTCAGCAATTAAGTGTAGCACTGAGGATGAAATGAACAGAGAATAAAAATACGTCAGTAAATTCTTGACAAAATTTAGTCCTGGCGCTAAAGGACCTAAGTAGTTATAAAGCGCCATAAAACCACACAACAACAACAACATGCTCTCAAACCATAAAACTGATAATCTTGTGACAGACGCGAATGTGAAACAGTACTACGAAACTGCTAAAAACTAATCAAGAAAAATTACCGGTAGATAAAAGTATTGATGGCAAAATGGCATCATATTAAAAAACCTGGTACGCTTATTGCATTGATCAATTAAAGATAGGTAGGCACAAAAAAACTTGCGTCAAAATTTTTTGGAGTTTGTACATGACCACCGAAAATCTGCCATTATGTAAAGCTCACAAAACAAAGCAGTGGATGTTAGGTTTTGGCTACGTGTCAACTATTCAAATGCAGTTTCCGTGACAAAACGCATTGAAGGCAAAGCTTAAGATTATGAAGCTTTTCGTGATAGCATAAACACCCTATAGATCAAAACCACTGTGACTAACTAAACAAGAGAGAAAATGCATGAAAAGCAGATACGTTTCTCAACTCAACGCTTGTTATCTTGAAGATACAGTACCAACACTGAGTTAAGTGTTTTACACGAAGCTACTAATTGGGTTCACTTATGGCGCGAAAAAGGTATATTTTTCACTGTAACAGAAACAACCTTACAGGGAAAGTTTAAATACTGAATTTCGATGAAATCTGTTATAGTGAATATGAAAGTTGGAGCAGATGCAGAAATGAAACTGCTTTCTGTCATTTTCTTTGCGCAACTTTGGTACGGTTAAGCGGAAAGAAGTACAATGAGGTTACACTTGGTGTCAGGAGGTGGGTCTGATTGTGGAGGTTTAATCGGCACAAAGCTGATCTGAGCTGAAAGAAATGGTTAATCTTTGATTCATCAAAGTTGTATCAGCACGTCAGTCAATTGATGTGCTAGATGTTTAATCCTCTGTGATGCACTCTTAGATGCTGACAACGTGCAATTGAAGATTAAACGAACTATTTTGAAATTAATGGGCCAAACGATATTTGCTCATTGGTTCGAAGCAGCATTAGTTTGATAACCACAGAAATCGAATTTTGCCCGAACTGTGATTATCTGCTGAGTACATTTTTGCGCCACAACAATATTTATGTAGGCATATTCTTAATTTCTTGATCTGAAGCAACAAAAACCCAAAATATATCGTAAAACGTTAATTTGGGGTTGGTTAAAAGCTAAAAGGAGAAGTCATGTAAAATTAGTCACATGGGAAGATCTAGCTAGAGCTGGCAACGAAATTTGAGTCGTCAGGCGTCGGCGAATTTTAACGGATATTAAGCTACGCAGGCTCCTCGACGGTGCTTGTTTTGTAACGGCTTGATAAGCACGGTCAGAAACACACTTTCGCCGTCTTCATGATCAAAATTTGCCTTTTTCCTTTACACACACTTATGACTACGTATGTTTACAGTTGAGGCAAGTACTTAAGCAAATTCCTTAGTCACCAACTCTACGAGGTTGAGAAGCATAAGTAATTATTGTGACACTGCCAAAGAAAAATGCCATAAAATCTTTTTTATTCATGTATTTAGACGAATGAGAAAAATACTACATTATGTTACAGGATTATATCAATGATTATAAACACACAAATTAGACAAAAGTTTACAGGATATTAAAAATTCGTAGAAGTGAATATTATTGAATTTCATTCCATTATAAACAGTCTCCAGAGATACAGCAGCGATAAAACCAACTTGAAATCAAATTCACATTAATTGTTTTTGCGCGCGATTGAGCCTAAGCGTAATTATTGTTTATGTTAGTCAGGGTCACATCCGTGAAATTCACACTGATTCAAAAAGGTTATTTTATTTATTGACTTCAGTATGTACAATTATCTAGGGAGCCCTTATCAAGCCTCTGCAAAGATACTAGTGCGATATTCAAATCGCAAATCATGCGTAAGCTAACGCTTTGACGATCACAAATGTCGCAGAGATATAGCATATCCCACAATCACCTTCTGTTTCTACTAACAAAAAATGCAGCAATCGCTAAAAATAGAAGCAAAACATTATTTTGAAAAGTTACTACAAAACAACTTTCAGCTATTACAAAAAGGACTGGTTCATGTTTATCGCCCGCTCGTCCGGGATATTTACAAACGTTAATTTTGATACAATTTGCGACACATCTATACTCTGAAGGCGTAGCAAGTTTATCAAAGGCTCCGCGCAAGGGCTTCGGAAACTTTACAGTTGCTGGCAACCACGTACCTTAAGTGCACCCTTAACCTGCACGTTGAAAGATAGATAAGTGCAGGCGAAGGCTGATACGCATTTTGGTCGTGTAGGATAAAGTTTAGCGAAAGCGTTGCTACACTTAAAAATATGTATTGATAAAAACTATACCTTAGTATACGAGAATGCAAATACATGAGCCTTTCCTCTTTACACGTAACCTCTTCGTTTAAATCACGGATTTTACGTGCTTGCGCGCCTTGCAGTATCAGAGTTCCTGCAGATTGATATCAAACGTCTCCGCCCCATAAAAAGCTAGAGAACACATTAAATCGACACCTAAGGAACTGCAACATGAGCTAGGCTAAGGTCGTTATCACGCAACACCATAAGTTCGACTCTGGTTACAAAGATTTTTTGTTCAAATTATTTTTCTGATTTTCTAGACATCATAAAAGTTCACCAAGAACTGAAAAATTCTTTCCATAGTAATATATACTTAATTCGAAGACGCATGTCTATCATAATGATAAATTTTGAAAAAGTATCAATCTCTAAAAGACTGAATAAAACGCATAATTTTTCGGATGGAAGTTCGGATAACCATTAGTAAGAATAGGCGGTTTCTTTAGCTTAAGTTGTGACGACTTGGCAACTGTAAGTCACAAAATGCAAAAGGACATTCTTATGAAAAGTCAAAGAAACAGTAAAAAACAGATAGGAGAAGCTATTTCTCAATCATTTGAGGGAGAGAGCGAAATCTTTGAGTTCGCACTCATCCGAAACATGCGTGAAAATGCGACCAGCTACAACGTGAATAAAACCGTCACCAAGAAACTGTAGTGAGAGCTCAGTATCAAGCCACATCACCGACAAGTCAAAGTATCGCAAACGTAAAAATATGACCTATTTTCAAATTTTGATTTATACTGCAGGGTTGCTTTTGATTGGCTGTTTTCATTTGCACACCCGATCTATTAAAGTCAATCAAAAAAAATCACAGTCTAACTATGTGAAATATAAACAATTTGAATCATTAATCAAATTCATTACTATTTGCTATAGTGTCGCTAAGTAAGATATATGGCATTTTATATGACAAGCTGTAAATACGAGACAGATGTGGCAAAATTATTTGTCACTGAGAGAACGATTTTGTTACAAAAGTCTAAAGAATATAGCATTTTTATACACAAAAACAAACAAGTTGGTCTATTTTCGCTGGGGTGGCTAATTAGTTATGCGCAAACGGAAAAACAGTCATAAGCCACCGGAATCCCGCTGGTATATGGAAGCAAACCAGCAGCAATTTGTGATCAATCATACCGTTTATCTCCAGAATAGAATTCATACAACGAGACTGATTCATAATTTAGTGTCTGGTTGGAACCAGCAGTTATTTGTGAATCAGAGAAGACGCGAGATAAAAACTTCGATAAAACATAATTGCCTCCATTTTCCAATTCACTAACCTCCCAAAACCTTTTCCTTTTTTGGCTTGGTAGTGACTATAGTTGTTTTACTCAGTTATATTTGTTTGAGCCACAAAAAATATTTGATTTCAGTGATTCTTCGTTTCCTGGGACATGTTAGTTTAGCACAACATAAAACATTGTAATAGGAGAAAAGTTTCCGAATGTGTAAATTCGGATTAGGATGAGTTAGTAAGACAACACGTTACGGAACTTTAGAAAGACGATGAGTAAAAAAAGGAGCCATAGTTGAAAAAGAAGAAGACAGTAACCAATCTATCTGCGCATTACAAAAAACAGTAGATCACGAACATCAAAGAATTATGAACTGTGGAGGCAGATTATTGCACTAGTCATTACATTAAACCGCTTTTTTTTTGTTCTGATAGTTCAAGTTTTTAAACGCACTGACCAAGTGACATCAATTCTTGACAACTTACTGTACTGCGCACATAATTAGCACATTAAGAAAACGAAAAGGGTAAGAAACAGAACAGATTCATTTTTGTCGCACGCTACAAACATTATAATACATTAAATACAACGATTTCCAGGTTTTAAAAAAATGCGTGGAAGTATAAAGCCAACAGATAGCTGCAAATAGACCAGAGCTCACGCACAACTTATCAAGCTTTCATGTAAACTTGATCAGAGTTTTTGACAGTAGAAACAAAACATATTTCCAGATATTGAACACAAGTCCGATTTTGCATATTCGATCAAATTTAATAGATGCGAGCTTAGGCCGCGTAGCTTACAGCAAATCGAGACAATTGGAACGCGATTGAAGTAATAAAGTAAACAGAAGACGATCATATTCTAAAAATAAATAGAGATGTTATTAAGACGCAACTTTTCATATAGATAAATCGAGACTTTGAAACCTAATGATTTAAAAATACTTTCAATTGTTATTTTTTAAGCGTTAATGCCCGTGTAAATCGTTTTTTAAACGCAAAAATAGGCGTTGAAAAACACCTGTAAATCGCTAAAAAACAGCATGTGAGTTACAGAGAGGCCAGCCGGCATTTAGCATCTTGTTTTCACGATAGCCTACGCGTTTATTAAAAGAAGCCAGTCATTAACAATGAGACAGTAACACATCATACGCTACGAAAGTGTACACCTGCGATACCCTAATGTAGTCATGACAACGGCCCATAGACAGATGGATAGATGTAACTTTCAATGAAATGACGTGAGAAGCAGCTTAATTTTATCCGAGAATGGAATTACGAAAAAGTGATTTTTAAAATAGTTCAAACAGCGCAGGTGCTTCAATCTACTGTACTTAAGCGAAAGATCTCTCAGAAATAAAGGGCTAAGTGACATTAAAAAAATAAGTATGCAACTGTATTAACACTTTTGATGCAAGAATTCATTCGCTTACAATACCAAGTTTTTAAGTAAAACTCAACCGTATTCCGAGCTGCTGCCTGCACAATTATTCCTTTAATCATTCTCACATCAAACTTTTTCATAATATACGTTTTATTTCGAAAAAAGGGGCAGTGATAGGTGCAGAAATCGGAATTGAGGTGAAAAACATTTTCCAACATAAACCCTCTGCTTTTTTGTCAAGCTATAGCCAGTCAATCAACGCCTTAAGTAAAAATACAGTATATGTAGATTTTTACCGTAATTTTTAAAACTTTTGTTTACAACATCAACTAACTTCTCACAAAGATCCAGCAGTATACAGTTACAAATACAGTTAAGATTTTAGTTTGGGGCTAGTTATGCCGCTACTTTACATAACACAAATACACTGTGATAATAGCTAAAACAATTCAGCGATGCGTAAAAAATTGGATACTAGCAGAAAATAGGCAAAACACTAGAACATAACTTTATTAAACCGAGAAGATTAAAGTGGGAATTTTTACACTATTATACTAACACCTAAAGGTTTTCTGAAGCTGTAAGCTCCACTAAGCGGCGCTCCAGCTAAAATAAAAAACGAACAAGCTGATACCAGACCGGTAGCTTCTAAAATAACAATATTCTTTTCCGAAGAAAAACAAAAACAACAAAAACAGTGAACCAGTCACACAGGCGTTATGACGGCGAAATTTACACTTCTTCACAATTAAGCTCCGTGGAAAGTATACTTGATGCGCCAGCTCGAACGACGACAAAGTCTTTGCTATGTCAACGGATTACATTAATTTTGTAAGAAGTCAACTAAAACCACGTAGCGCAGTGATGCATACTAAAACAACTTTGCATCAAAAAACTCCAGATTTTGATCTTGTCCAATATAGTTTAAAGTGTGATATCATCTGTTATAGTCAGTTCGCCAATACAGACGATTGTATTGACCTGTCAAATACTTTTAATAAATCGAATGATAAAACAGTAAAGTTTGTTCAAATGGAACAACTTGGTCTACATTTGACAATAGAAATAAAGCGACGGTGTTTGCATAATTCTAATAAAATCCCACCCGTACACAAGACAAAAATGCCGTAACACTATTTGACAAGAGAACAAAAACTTTTGTTTGGAGTATTTAATACTTTGTTATAAAGAATAGGGCACTTGTCATACAATTTTTCGCTTTTTTAACGTGACAGAGAAAGGTTTAAAATCAAATCTCGCAAGAAGCACTAGTAGTATTCCCACGGTGAAGCAAAAGCACAAACTAAGATGAAGCTCAAGCCCTTTTTTAAGCAAAATGTTATGTTCCAAAACTAAAACCACTAGGGATCTAAAATTTCAACAACTCAATATTGTTAAGGAGGAAAAATAAAGCCGCTGTAAATCTCAAAACTGGACGTTTCGACAACATAAATTCAGCTGTCATCATCAGCAGTGTATGCAGGGCAGTACAAAACTGTAAGCAATGTATGCAAGGCAGTACAAAACTGTAACTACAAAACAGTACAAACCTTTCATACACTGCTGATGATGACAGCTGAATTTATGTTGTCGAAACGTCCAGTTTTGAGATTTACAGCGGCTTTATTTTTCCTCCTTAAGCTATTTTCGTCCCATATTTATTGTATTCCGAAGAATATTGTTAATATTATAGGAACCCGATTTTCATTTTTAGGAACCGAAATCACCCGTAAACCGCCTTAAAAACCTGCTTAGACACAAGAATTACATTAGTTTAGCTTCAATCTTTAAATAGAAGTTTGCTTTCACCAAGAAGTTTCGAGGATTTACTTAAAAACTTCGTTCTTCCGGCAAGTCATCACAAATACATAACTTAACTAAAATTTACTCAGGTTTATCATTAACGTTTCGTTGGTCCTAGCGACCAACATCATCAGAATGTTTTAAGGAATCAAACGAAAGCAGTAAACGCATACGTCTAAGCTTACAAACAAACGGACAAAGCAAAAAAGTAAGGAGTCAAAAGTTGACTATACACAGTAGTTACTGTAAATCCCAAAACAGTTACCAATCTGGGCAGATCGTTTGATCAACATCACAATTATTGAAATCAATAAGCATTAAAATTCTTCCAACACTTGTCGGGAGCAAACTGATGTGTGCTAATGCTAAGGTTAAAAGTTGAACAGAATTTTCATCTGGTCGAAAGGTAGCTGCTAAAACGGAAAACAGAAGGGATATTTGTAGTTAAACAATACCTTTGAAAGATCTAGTAATAACAAAAATGCACTCGCGGTAATAAGCACGCCACTTCAGTCTGAAATGCGCTTTCTAATTTGTGGCCCGCAACACCTCAAAAAGGAATTTTCAGTTTAATATTTTTACTAGCAAACAATCCACATTGCTTCATTAAAATCACTTGATCTGTTCGCGGGCAAAAATTTTGTTGGTCAAAAAGGCCGATAGAAGTGAATTAGCACAAGTCAAAATATTCTGATGGTTATTTTAACTTTTTAGTTGTTCACTGTAAAACGAGTGTATAAAAAGTACCACAGCCAATTTTCACATCAACACTTCGTTCTGCTGCAACAAAAAATCGATAAAATGAGTCAGTTGTTATGACTTCGCTGAGACAGTAACAAGGCTTAAAACACAGGGGTGTCTTAATAATTCATTATTTTTTAATGAGCAACAGATTTTCGCCTTCCTATTTAATCAATAGTAATTTCAGTCTCAGCTTATGAGACATTTTTCTCAGCTTAATGTGATTGACACTATCGAAATAGCTGGACATGCTTGGCAAAGAGTACACTGGTAGAGATTAATGCACAAAAAATGACACTAAATCTGACAGAAGTTCACCGCACGGAAGTACAGGCTGAAGCGGATGGAACCTCGCATCCGTTGGCATGGAAAGGAAGAAAAAACGTATTATCGGCATTACAGATAACTCAAACAAAACAACTTCAAAAAGAGAGCAAAATTTTTCTTGTCAAACGACGGGGTTATTACATAACCTCAAAGCCGCTTTTAACATGAAATTATGAAACAGATTTTTGCGATTTAAAAAACAATTTGTATTTAGCAAGACGTTGGTGGTGGCTGCGTTGTTTTAAGAATTAGTCTAGGAGAACCACCAGCACGAGGTGTGGTAAAAACATTATTTATACATTGTATCTGATCACTACGACCAAGCTTACAAGAATTAACGTTAGGAAATTTAAATATTTAGAAGTAATCGGATTCGAACAAAAACTTCAATGTTATACCGAGATAAACATGAAATTTCGTGCTGAGTGACACTTTTTAAAAGACAAAAACAATAATTACAATCAAACACAAGATAAAAGGAGACTAAAAAGTGTCAAAAAATCACAAGCCACTAAATCAAAAGTGACAAATTGATGTGGTTTTTAAAACCTAAATTCATAAAATCCTAGTCAAAAAAAAAATTTCGTAAGAACAAATTAATCCAGACTATAAAAAAATGAATCACAAAAATAAGCAATAAACTCAAGTGACTAGTTTAAATATATTGTAGTTTTGACCATATTTAGTGATTGGAGAAATAACGTATTGGTAGAGGTAATTTTCGAACAAGAGAGAGCCGTTTTTGACACAATTAAACTAGATTTGAAGGCAAAGTCTTCCTACTTCGATTTTTACATTGTCTACTTTAAGATCCGGTTTTTAAGGCGTTTTAGTTGGGCTTAAAGAACTAGACGTATTGAAAATATTTTGAAATAGCCTCGCCTTTTCTTCACACGGTAAGATACAACGTCAGATTTTAGTCACTAACAAACACCATAGAAAAAGTAGTCCTATACGAATTTCAACAAATCACGTTCCAAGCAGAACCTCATTTGAAAACTTGGGTTACAGGTAACAGTTCAAACAAAAATAAGCAAAATTAATACTTAAGGACTATCAAGTAGTTTAGCAGCTAAATGCAACACTGACGTAGTAGGGATTGCTGAAATGTTTTAAAACCTAGGTATTTTACGAATAATCAGGAAAAACTAACTCGTTTATTTTTTTTTTTGGGGGGGGGGGTGAGCGGTGGTGAACAGTGCGATTTTTATAGCTAAAAGTTTTTACATGAGTATTAAAGTTTTGAAATTTTGAAATCGAAACTTTACTATAAAATGTGATGCAAAACCTCGTAAAAGGTAAAAGTAAGGAGCCTTACATTTTTGAACACGAAGTTGATATTTGCAATCTTAGCTGTCTGGGTCGTTACCAAGCAAGAAATCTGCAATTTTATTCCCATTATCATCGCTAGAATCTGATAACACAGCAAAAATTGTGATTAGAAACCAATTTTAAGAAATTCGAGCTACTTGGCAACATCACAAAGCAATATCAAAATTGGCTGCAAATACGTAATTGGTTGGTGATATCATATCAAAGTTGTTTCATGGTCCTTTTATACAATGACTGGAAAATTTTAAGTCTAGCCCAGTCGTATCAAGGATGAACGCTGTAACTCGCTTTGAGTTAGTCCAAAAAATTGTATGCGGTTATAAAGAATATAAACGATCGCGTATTTAAAACCTCATTTAGTCAATTACAGTCTGTTTTCAGTCACTCCTAAATACCCTCAAGGCTAGAACCGCAGCTAGACAATATGTGGGAGGGCAACCAGGGCCCAGATGCCGTTAAAAGCAAAAAAGGAACACACGTTGAAATCTGGAACAATGAAGTTTTTTTTGGAATGGATCAAAAAGATATACCAGTAGGCCTATAGTCATACTCAGTATCTTTCTATGGAACTGGGAACAGAAGATATCTCTATCGAGTCAGGGCTAAATACTGCCTCCTCATCGAGTATGCCAAGAGATACTCAACCTTTAGGGAAGTACCAACATTTGAGAAACGAAACATCGTTTACATCAACCGTTATTTTGATCTTATCTCAAGGTCACTGGATTAGTCTCGCTTTCTAGACTGAGTCCAATCACTCAGGTTGGATCAGCTGGCCTTACGCTAGAGTGGTGGACACCTTGGAAGAAAAACTTCTCTCTACGGATATGAAGGTAATGGATGTTCCACCTTCTTACAATTCAATTCTTACGACTTATAGCAGACACTTTCCTGCTTGACTAATTTGCAGCTAGCCTAACCACAAGTTTCACAAATGTAACCCAAGGCCTAAAATGCACTCTACTGTACCTATATGCAGCTGCAGACGCGTTTCGACCTTATTAGGCATTATCAGTGCAGCGTAGCAACCTCCCGCCTCAACCTAAAATAATCTGCTACCGGTAACTTTTGCTACAAATACTATTTACTGTCTAGTCTAGAAAATAGGCAAAGTGGCCAAATTAAAGGAATTGTTTATGATGTGATAAAGAGCCTTGTTCTAAACAATTTGCATCTCCCGAAGAACAATATTAGTACAGCCACTTCCGTTTCAAGGAAACGTTTCTAACTCGAACTTGTTAGTACGTCGTTCCTATTGTTATGAAGGTAAAATACGTCTACTATTATTGTATATTACTGTACCATCCTACACTTACAGTATTTAAATACTAAACCCTGTTTAAAAATTAAAGTTCTAAGTCAGGGGTTTTAAAGCGTTTGAAATGGAATATAAATGAGCGTTAATTTGCATGCAAAATGCATTACTGTGGATAAAAATCTCACAAAAGGTTATGAAGCGATGTTCGTACGTACGAATGTTCGTAGATCGGGGAGTGACTGTATGTAATAAGGTGTAGAGCGTGAAAAGTTACTCCACTTGAATGGGCTGACTTACTACAGGTCCATATTTTATTCCACGAAGTTTTTGTCAAATTGACAAAAAAAAAATAATGCATGATGTATTAAAACCACACGATGACGTTACGACAACCTTTAGCTCTACAGGTTTAGAGTTATGTCGTAACCCTTCATACCGCAGTGAGCTAAATGCTAATCAATCAGGAACGTTTTGGGGCAAATTTTTAATTTACCATAACTTAGCATGCATTTAAAAATTTTCAGTGTCAAGTTTTACTGCTATACATTACTGTTATTAAGCTTGGTAAAGATTTTTTCAACCTGTTAACTTTGTTTTTAAAAATATGACCGGCAATGCAAAAGCATATTGTTGCAAAATCATCAGATGGAAATCTAAGAATTCAGATAACGCGACATTATTACTTCAGGTGACCTAAATTTAAATTACCATCACGCCCACAAATTAATACTCCAAATTTTGAAATACTAGCACCTTTAAGATTATAAATCATAGCCGAAAGTGGGAAAAGCATAAACCTAATCTGAAACAACGCTAAGTTGAATCCATGAAACGTTTCAGAAGATCGTGTAATTCGTTTAACAATTTATACCATAATGGGTCAATCAACTTGACTGGCAGGTGGGCGTAAGGGTAAAGACATCACTATTGGAGCGAAAGCTTAAGCATCAATTCACGGGCCGGTTAAATTCGACGCAGTGTCGCTAACGGCTCGGCACTTCTGCGATGCTTCTTCGCAGCTGTGTTGCCCAAGCGCTAAGCCATGGAGATGGGCCCCACCACTCGTTACACGCTTCGGCGTAATACCTCGAGTATAATGAAGATTTGATTTGGTTAAATCAACAACTTTCATGGATTTTACTCATCGTAAAAAGTTCCTAGAAATAGAAAATTGTCATGAGTTTCAATAGGAGAACCGAAGTGACGAAATGATTTGTGGATCAGGTGACTACATTTTAGTAACGCAACACACAAATAGTCGAGGTATTACAAAGCTGATAGGATAGTCTCTCCACACAGACTTAAATTAAACGAGTTTTTTTGTGTTTTGTATATGTTTGCTTTTGCTTTGGCCAAATACTGACCGTTTCTGGGTAACATCTATATTATCGTTATCTACGAAATTGCACGTTAATAAATAATTGATCTAATATAAGGTTTGTTTGTTCAGTAAGGTGGCGAAAAATACAATAGATATTAAAAACTATCTTTTTGTTTAGAACATTACAATTAGATCAATCAAAAATATTACTCCTAAATGGATCAAAATCTTATAAAAGGGACTAGGTGGCTCTGACAAACAGGAGGTTATTTGGAAAAACACGTAACTTCAAACATTAATTAGCTTTACTGTAGGAAGAAATGGCCTGCTGTAAAGTTAACGACTGTGAGGTAGTTTTACCAAAACATGCCAGATGAATCCAATGCTATTTTACGACCACCTTTGTTATGAGTATGATGAGAGACAAGGGCCAATTTGCAAAACAGTAAACGGATACTTAGAAACGGAAACCTATCAAATATATCGACTCACTCACGTCATAGTCGTAGCTATAATAAGAACGTAATATAGCGCGCTATTTTCATAAATTGCGTCTACTTTGCAGTTAATCAGGATGCTGGATTGTTATTATTTCTAATTGCTTGAGAAAAAATGCTAAATAATAGTTATTTCAACGAATTATGTAATTTCTAAAAGATTTACGCTGTTGCTACAAATGTTCTTCAGCTTATTGCAGAGACAAAAATCGACTAAAATAAGGTTATTTATAACTTATGACTTCAAGTAAAAACAAACAAAGAAAAGAATAAGAAGTTTGTTCATGAAAAACTTAGATCTACAGTTCTGCATTTTCCTGCTAACAAAATGCGGTTTCAAAAATTAGTTGAAATTTATTAATAACCTGCGCTTTTTCACCATAACACTATTTCCGACATTTTTGCTCCATCAAACCCAGAAAAGTTAATACGTAAATGCATTTGCCAAGTTTATTTCTTGAAGGGAAAACCATCAATCAACCATATAGCAAGTTAAGTACAGCTTAGATAGCCGAGTGGTGAGAGCGTCTGCCTCCGAAGCTGTAGACTTGGGTTTTGATTATGAGTCGGGTCAAACCGATGACTTTAAAATTGGTATTCGTAGCTTCCCAGTTTAACGCTTAGCATTAAAGGGACAGTGTGGAGAACAAGCCGGCAAGTTTACTTGTTGTGCCGTTGGGAAGAGCACTTGGCGGGATTACCTCATCTTGATGTGGTAGACACTAGACAGATGGCTGGCAACTCCTAAGCGAGCTCGTTATAGCGTATTGATCGCTTTCTCGTGATAGGAGGATAAATATGCAACTAAATACAAATACGTAATACAAACTTCTGTATTCACCAAATTAATTCGAGATCAACTGATTAAAATTCATAGAAAAACTGACATAAGACTACCAGAACAGGAATACCGCGATTTCCACAGAAGACCATAATAAGTACCACCAAACAATAATTTTTCAATTCCACAAGGTAAGATGAAAAACATCACGCTAACGCGATTTTCAATTCTTTTTGAGACATATCAACACAACGATGCTTCTTACTTGCAATTTGAACCGATGCGTTCCGGCTAACTGCAGTCCCTAGATCGTTTTTAGCAATGCATTGATATGTACCGGTGTTCGGCCATTTTCCCTTGCTTGAAACAGAAATAAAGATCAACCCTCCAGGATTCATCTCCACAATTCTTCTTTCTAAAATAAATATACATGATTTGAGACATAAGTAAGCAACGCCATAATTTGTACCGTATTATCTTCGATCAAAAAAAAAAAAAAAAACTCAAAGTAATGTGCAACTAAAAAGATGAAAAAAGTTACTCCAACCAATTTTGCAGAGGTTACTGCATATACCGCGTACATGACACGCATGTTTGCCCTTGCGAATTTTAGAGTATAATGTAAATTGCACAACAGACAAAACAATTTACCGAATATGATTTCAAGATTTAAGCGGTTATAGTATGGAAAATACTTTATCAACTGGAGGCACCCAATCCTGGCTTCGACATCACACTTAACAATTCATTCTTAATGCTGGTCTTTTAAACCTGTTAAATTGGTCAACGGCATATTGTTCCTTCGCCAAGTTATGATTGGATTTGGGTATCCATCAGCTCGGCAATCTAATCGCACAACGTCCGAGCCTTGCACGATTGTACTGGACGGATGTTCTGTGATGGTGGGTTTTCGTGGAGTAGGGGATTTGAGTCCAAGTGGTGAAGGGAGTTTCTCAAGAGATCCCAGTTTCTCTTCGCTTTCCGCTATCCCTAAAGAAAACACAAAACCATGTTCAACAAATCAAAGAGACAACAAACAAAGCACGAAGTGCACTACTAGGCGGTTGGACCGATTCGGCGAAGAAGTCGACTTTGAAACACTGACCGTTCCTGACTCGAACACAGACCCCTAACTCCAAAATTAACCCGAGCCCTAAACCAAACCAAGTCCCAACACCCAGTCTTAAGCCTAGCAGGTCACGTTGAGGAGGTCAGGGCAAAAATTTTGTGGCAAAAGTGTTTATGCTAAAGCTGATGTTACTCTCTATGGATGCAATGGCTGCTGTTTCGTCTTAAGATGTCACAAACATTCAACAAAAAACTAATCTCAACCAAGTAGCTGTGAATGATTTAGATACTTTTAAAAAGGATTTCTTGTTCGGTTGTTTCTACTTAACTGTACCTTGTGATAGTTTACGCATATACTCATATGATTTAATAACAGTCAAAAGCATAAAATTATAAAAACTCACTACAGACTGTTTCCCCCTAATGGGTTCATCAGGTGAGGTTCTACAGATTAATTGAAAGTTAAATGATTTAAGAGTTTCCTCGCATTGACTCCTCGTAAAAAAATCTCCGTCTCGCTGTTCAAACTCAGCAGGTTGTGTTGACTTCGAAGCCAGCAAGCGGGAAATGTTCTCAAAAAGACAGTGTTTCCAGATTTGTACAAGTTGCGAACGGAGTAAAGCGGATAAAATGACGGATATATTCATATATTGATCCACTTGGCTGTTTATTTTGCTTACAATTCTCTTATCTTTATGGCTCAATTGACAGCAAACTAAAGCCTTAAATATTTTACTAAAAGATTTTACATTATTAAGAAGTTTATTTTTCGCGCAGATTTGCTGGAGTCAAATAATAAACTAGAAAAGTCTAACTCTTTTACCATTTCAACTTGTTTTTAATACCGCGAAATTCAACCAAGTTTTTATGACTGATATGAACAGAAACAAACAACGTTAAACCACAATAAATAAAGCAATAAAACTAACAAAGCCCCAAAAAAGGTTCAAATATATAAAGCAATTTTTAAACAGAGCAAATGAATTAACGAGGAATACATTAAGAACCCTGCGGTCACGAACACAATGTTTCTACATAGCGAATTCTTAGTCCAAAGCAAACATTATTCGTACTTTAAGGTCATACGAAAGTCTTGTTGGTGTGGGAAAACCAACTATTTCAATCATAATATTCGTCGTTTCGCTGTGCAGCGAATAAGTTTGCTCTAAACTCTGATTTATGACGACATTTTCTACGGGGGAAATCCCAAATATTTTTGATGACGTTCTGTAATGAATGTAAACTCAATACTTATTTTTGTGCTCTATTAATTTTAAAACGTTGTTTGAGTAGTTCACAAACACACACTAAAGAGCGTATTTTCTGAGTGAGCTTTACAATTTTAATAATCATGCAGGAAAAGTTCGCTAAAACTTTGGCTTTAACTCAACGATAAGACCTAAAACCAACAACTTTTATCATTTAACAGTTAACATTTTGCGTTATTGAGCTACGCAAAAAGTGGTTTTAAGCTGAAAGTTAACCCATGGAAAGAAAAAGCGCTGGTAGGATAATTTAGTTTGACCATAAAACCGTAGATCATGGGGCACCAAGCCTGTTTTACGACGAGTGAGTGAGATAACGCATACAAGCTTCCACAAGCAAATATTTGTTGAAAAGGTCAAGACATGATTATTGCATTAGAATTGAGTTCAGTAATCAAATTTGTGACACATCTGATGTTTTCTGCACAAATGATTTGAAAATTCGAAATAACTGGGAGCGGAGACCTTGCAATCAACTAGAAAACCAGCAAGTCACATAAAAATTTCGAACAATATTTTCACATTCTTTCAAAGATTATATGGAATTTTTAGCATTACATAATGGACTAAATGGTTGTACTGTATTAGCTTTGAGTGAGCAACAACTTCTCTTACTTAAAAGTGAACTTGCAGCACAACTTGTGATTAAGAGAGTTAATTGATCTTGCCAATTACGATAATCGCTTTCAGAAATTTTGATCACAAAAACCGCAATCTAGACATTCACATTGTAACTTGCCAAGAGTTACAGAATATACAGCAATAACCAAAATAATGCAGCTGCTGTGAAATGGCCAAGAAAGTGTACAGCCAATATCATATGAGGAATATACGCCTGAAGCGTCAGCTCAGCAAATTCATTAACGGACATAATTAGCCTAAAACAACAGACACATGAGTAATATGTATCAAGTAATCAGTTTTAAAAAACAAACATGTAACAACCAGGTTAGCAATTATCTGAACTGAGCTCATCAGAATTGTTTCAGGTACCGGTATTGCCAGTAAAACTGTTGGATGCCATATTTCATCCTCAGCACAACTAAAATCTCACAAACATTTCAACAAATACATACATATAAAGCAAAAAGGTACAAATTAAAATAATGTTTTCATCTCAAAAAGAGTTCAATGTCCAAATGAGCAAGGAAGTAAAAAAAAACAAACTTATGCAATGCTGATCCGGATGCACCAAACACAATAATATGATATGGGCTGTTCAACGAAAAGTGAATGCTTAACTTATTTGAAGTTCAAAAACGTCTCTACAGTTGATCACAACGAAAGGCTCAATTTTTTTCACAAACTATCTACGCATGCCGTAAGACTTTTTGCTTACCGTTTGTAGTTATTGGCAATCAAACCAATCAACAACGGAGCGTTCGCCTTGGAAGCTGGTAGACTGGGTTCTATTCTCAGTCGGGTCAAACCAAAGACTTTAAAACTGGTATCTGCTGTTACACTTGCTAAACGCTCAGCAATTAAGTGTAGCGTGGAGGATGAAACAAACAGAGAATAAAAATACGTCAGTGACTTCTTGACAAAATTTAGTCTTGGCGCTAAAGGACCTTAGTAGTTATAAAGCGCCACAAAACCACATTTCAATGGCAGAATACGAACTACGAAGCGGGAACAGCCAGCGAGAAATTGACCTATAAGTGCAAGTCCAGTAATTTGTGCTAGTCATGTTTCATTTCATTGATACTCTTGACATTTTATGAAAACATCACGCTTGTCGTTTGAACAAACAAAAAGTATCACCAGGAATGCTAGAGATTATTACCTGCCCAATTGTTTAACGTTCCACCTCATCATAATGCACGAAAATGTTTAAAGATTAAACCATGTTGTTGTATGCGTACCAAAAGCATATATTGCATTTAATATGGAAAACATGTTTTTTTGAATGCATGAAACATTGGTTTTCAATTAATTCGATCAAAAATAAACAAGAAGTTACTTGATGTATGCAACTCTTGTTTGGTGAAAGAAAAAATTTTCCTATTTTTCAAAAAGCCAAAAGTTTAATGCAAAACCAACCCTGTCAAAGTTTGGCTAAACCAAGGAGCAACACTGATGACAAAGAGCGTTTCTTCAGAGCCTACATAATGGCGGTTGTTAATTTGGTTTGACTTGCACAATTTTATCGAATAATTTACAGACGAAAGTCGAAAATAATTATGCAGAATTAGTTCACATCAAGTAGATGTCTCATGGCGAACCAAAAAATAGAGCCAGTGTGAAAACCAACTAAAACCACAAATCAAATCTTCATTCTACGGGGCGCTGTGTAACGCCGCAGCGTGTTCCGAGTGAAGAGATCCATTTCAACGGCTTAGCGCTGGGGCAACACAGCTCCAAAGAAAGTCGCATCGGCGATTCAACTCGAACCACTTTCAATTTTATCTAAATTGAATGAACGATGAAATCGTTGATATTCTACTTCAACAAGGTTAAGGATGGTTTCAGGTGAAATTGAAACGTGCTCCCAAAAATAAAATACTTGTTTTAACATTTTTATGATCACGTGAGATGGCGATTCCCTACGAATACAAATTTTGATGATACTGACAAGTATAGCGTATAACCTACAAAACTAAGTCAAGCCGAATTTCAAGTACTTGACTAATCTAGCTAGTTAGCTAACCATCGTTCGCGGGCAGTTGGAGCATTAATGTCAACATAAGAAGGAATGTCTTGATAGCTGGAACCAGTAACAGTTTCGAGAGGAAGGTAAACAACAGCGAATCTCGTAAAGGTAGAGCGTAAGAAAACAAGAAGAAATAAACGTCTATGAAACGATTTTGTACATCAATCAATCTTGCAGGCTTATCAGAAACTTTTTCAGTCGTCACTAATATGTACCTCCTCCGTAATAACAGAATATTCTGTACTATACGTATACAAGAAATAAGAGGCGAAAAACAGCTTAGGATGAAAATGAAGCTACAATAAACCTCGAAACTTGATTTTTCAACGACATAGATTCAGGCAACATCATCAGCAGTACTGTATTATGCAAGGCAGCGTGAAACTGCATGAACTAGAATTTGCAATTTTGACCAAGTTGAAACAGTAAACACAACAGAGGCGTAACAAATGCAACAAAAACTGTTTACCCGAACAAGTTTTGTGAAACTAGTAAATAACAAGAGATTGTGTATATATTTGAATGAATATGCAGCCGAGGGTATTGTTAAAGTTAAAATTAACGCAACATTAAGATAGCCTGCGAGGTGAGCTTGCGCTCTCTCCACTCAAAAAACCTGATTTAAGGTTAAAAAAAAAACGGTCAGTTGCAACCGCGAATCGAATCCGTCACAATGACTCTACAACTCAAGCCCGGCAATGCTAAGGCCTCGTCGCTGACTGTTGTTATTTCTGGAGTGCAATTTGGTAGTTGTTTCGAAAACAGCAATAACTACATCCGTAAATATTAATTGCTTCCAAAACTACGCTTGTGTAAACAGGTAAACAAAAATGAAGTCGTTTGAGGCACAATGGAAAGTAACCAATTTTACGGTCTTTGTCGTAAATTTAGTGTTTCCAGTCAAAAACAAGAAGCAGTAAGCTGTATTTTTTTCTTCGCCATTGGCGAAGCAACAGCTTCAGCTATACTTCAGAAACGCACCTTATACCTAAAATGCTTAAACCATTGCTTAAAGAAACAACGTGCAGCACTGCACATACACTATTAAATAATTTTTTAATAAACGCAGTACAACGTTTTGGCACCATGATCGCACACCAAGTACCGTGCAAAATGGTTTTTAAATTATCCAAACCGTGCCGCTGCAACTGCTGCATTGATCCAGCGTAAAGCACCCGGCTCATAAGCAGCCAGGTTTGACCGTTTGAGTAGAGAAGAAAGTTTATAAGTCAAACCGGTGCTAAAGCGATTTGTATAATGCAAGGCGAATTTGAAAAAGGATGAAAATCCGTTCGTAAAGTAAACAAACAAGTTTAGAGTACAATTGTAGCAACGAATGAGGTTGCACTAACCTCGTAAAACGTTCAAAATGCATACTTTCTCAAGAGTAATAGTCTTACCTGAGTTATAAAAAGTTGCTAACAGCAACATCTTGACCCAGATTGTAAACTTCATATTCTAACGTTGGCATTCAGCTTCAACAGAAACGCCCTTTTTTGGCAACGTTTCAACGGAATTTAACGTCACTACTGCAATGCAAAAACCATGTGACGTTAAAAAAGATATTGTATTGCTTAAGTTTCACCAGTTTTCTTCAATGAAATTCATACGGATATTAGATAGTCGTGAAATAAACAGCACACCCAACTCGTTTTGCTCCAAATTAATCAACTTTTAATTCACAACCACCCTGAAAAAACGCAATGATTATTTTCGAGCTTGCAATTAACGTATGCAATACAACAAAACAAGCAAGCAACTACAAAAAAAAATTACACCGGAAAAACCAAAGACTTCATCAACTGCAAGGGAAAGGTTTACGCCAGAGTGCGATTTCTTTTTCGCAGTAGGCTGTGACAGCACACCATCAGACTGCTGCGATAAAAAATTTCTTCCAGCAGTTCGACAATTGCTCGACTCCCATTTTACTGAGGTGTTTATGGTCTGAAATCAAAGCCGTTTTTGAAGTTGTCATTGCCACCTCGCAAAAACCAACAACTTTTCAAACAACTGCTTTTACCGCCAGCTAATGAACTAGCAAACTAACTAGGGGCGTTACTGTATACCGCCAGGGCAGTCCAGTCGCTTTAGCCTTCTTCCAATTATTTTATTCAATCTGTTCTGCTGACTAAAATAAATAATGTTTGAAAAACGTTTTACGGTAGAATCAAAGTGAGATCAGACAAAAGCAAAGTCGCAAGTGTTTCTAGTTGGTAAATCCCATATTGTGGCGATGATAAATCAAAATGATGTCATAAATACACCATGAGACAGTCATTTTGTGTGGAACTGGTTACAAGAAATTCCTACCCCTGAAAGTATTCATTTTGTGTGGAACTGGTTACAAGAAATTCCTACCCCTGAAAGTAAAACAGACAGATTGATATCTGACATGAGAGACATTGTTTAAACGGTCATAAATTATAGTTCATTTTATAGCGAACTGCAGACTTGCAGAGAGAAGTCACGTGAATGACTATTTCTCAATAGTAGTAAAATACTGTGTAGCGTGGTGGAAGTTTGTAGCAACTTTACGTAAAATGCGCTTTTTGACACAGTGTTAGCGACAAGAGGGCAAGAAAAAGTTTATGTCTAAACTCTATAAAACAACTATGATAAACCCCAATTCAACCAAAAAATAAAAGTAAATGAGCCAAACAGTACACACACAAAAAACGGTAAAATGCAAGCAGCAAGAAATGAGTCAAGTTTAAACACAGAAATGGTCTACTACCTCGGCCTAACTAAACTTCAAGTGGCGATTAGCGAATATTTTTATAACTTTACGAATAAAGGTAACAGTTGTAAAACTAAGTTTTTCTTGTTTATTCCAAATCAAACAAAACAAAATAGCTTCTTCAATGATAACGAGGAAACAATTGAAAAGTAATGTAAACATAAACTTATAACGATTTTAACAATTCAAGATTGAACCATAACGGTCAAAACATTAAAGCGTGGCAAGGTCACAGTTGTGATATTCTTTATTTTTGATAAATGATAAAGATCAACGACGCATGAAACCAAATTCAAACGAACTTGTATGACATAAACTTCGACAGCAGAAGACTCTCAGCGTTGTCTGCCAACAGCAGCTACCAACAAACCTGCATTCTGAAACTATAACCGTATCATCTGCTTGTTTTTCAATTCACAGCTTAATGTCTTATAACTAGTCTACTGTTATTACATAAACATTTCTGTTATCCAATGTTGCTTTGCTAAGGCAAGAACATCTCAAGTTGAAATCTTCGTTACTTTGTTCGTATTCAGTTTTTCACTGCATCCAGTTAAGGCAGTTATACCGCAACAGGTGCGTCACTGATCTCATATAACTGAGGAGTCGTCATTCAAATCGATTGATCCCACTTCTATCGCAATTTATAAATCAAAAATTGTGATTATTGAAACATGCCATCAGCGTCTTTTGTGCAATTTCAGCAAAAACTCATTCGCCAGCACTTCAGTGTTCTCAAGTATAAAAACTAGACTAGTCTATTCCCTGCTTCAGCTTGCACTACGCCGGTAGTAGTAGCAGCGTAGCTAGTCTGCTCCGAAATTAGTTTTACTAGTTTTCCATACTCTCCCCTCAGTGGGAAAGCTTTCTATGGAAACTCCTCCCTCAATGGAAAAAAATCCTTAAATGCTTCCAGCAAAGAAGACAAAGTTATTTCGAAACTTAATTTGACTGTAATATGACTTTAACAGTAGTTTGTTACTAAGTTTACCAGTCTATAAAATACTAATAAATGACAGAAAACAAAAAATATAAGCTACTCATACAAACGCAGCTGCACCACAATCTAATGACTTGCTGAGAACAAACAAGAGCATGCGACTCATCCTTGCAACATCCTTATGTTGTTACATAGCGACAGAAATACTACAACGCTTTTTCGCTTCTGCAAATCTTTGGAAACAATCGAATGCCTTCGCGCACAAAAAGCATTGAAATCAATTTTATGGCGTCATTGCCATTATCGTCGACAATATACTAAAACTATCTCTACGACTAAACTTAGCAGATCGTTCGCATTTACGATGAATCACCACTGGTTGCTATCTCAGAAATAATAGTATTCATTGAGGAACTTAACATTTCATTTTGTAAAGTAAACTCATCTCTACTCACCTGTACCTTTACCTTAAGGTTCCTGAATTTTTTAATCTATTTTTTTCATTCTTGGATTTTTTTTTGATCGTCCACTTGTTACCAGAATTCAGGTCTGTTAATAAACATTTAGTCTGTGGAAAGACCACAGTTGGTAACGCAATTACCATGTTTTTTTCACTACCTGCATCTCACACTCTCGCCCAAACCGAAACGACAAAATGTAAGCAAAATCGCGCCTACGCAGTATCGCGTTCAAATCGAAAGCTGTAGTAACCTCGTTTTGCGAAACACTTTTTCCTTTTTCAATAATTCAGGTTTCACATGAAAACTATATTGATTGCCAAAAGCGCTTTGCTGCCACCAAACGAGTGACAACGGTTCAAAAAGTTTACTTACAAAATAAACAAAAACAACCCGCAAAAATACTAAATTAGTTTAAATAGCCATTCACCATATGCTTCAATTTCAAGTGATACGTTTGCATCAATCATAGTATAAACATGAGGAAATAGTTCAAGTAGGATTAAAGGTACACTGCATTTTTTGAGCTGTTGCAGAAAGCCAACTGCAGGCTACGTTGAAACCTTACAATTAATCATAAGATGACTAAGTGAATAGAACGTCTGTTTCTAGAACGGCTTCGAGGTTCGATTCTGAGTCGGCTCAACTTCGTGACTTACAGCCAGGAAGCAAACTGAGCACAGCTACAACAAATGGCAATAAACATTTCCATTCGGGTAAATCCGAGGTGTGCCAACTCTTAACGGACAATTCTGACCATAAAATGGACTTTGCTAAACCGGACCTTCTTAGCAGGGTGCTGGTAATTCTGCACGCTTATTGATTCTTGAAACACTTTTTATTCAAAAATATGAGCCATTGCTTAACGTTGACTCCGAATCCGCTCTCCTTTATTTATTCATTTAATAGTTAATTGAACTCCGTTAGTCATTTATTAGCTTTTTCTATAGTATTTTAGTACAATCTTAATAGGCCTAACTATGGTGTGCATAAACTTAATCACTATGGTGTAAGAGGAGTGTCGTTAAATTGGTTTAAAAGTGACTTCTTTAACCATTCTCAAGTTGAGGAATGCGCTGGGTTTACTTCCTCTAAACCAGTGGTTCCCAACCAGGGATCCACGGATCTCCGAGGGGTCCGTGAAAAGCTTTTTGGGGGGCCGCGAGTGCATTAAAACTCGACAAAATTAATTAGCAATGACTGACCCAATAAATGTTATGTTGAGGCGCAAGGCAGAAACTTGTACGTACGAAAATACTGTAATCGGTACCGGTAGTGCAGTAGGCTGAATTGTTTTTTATTTGGCTAAATATTGTACAATTGCTAATGTAATCACCCAAGCACAGTTCAGTGTTTTGGTCAAAAAAAAAAAAAAAAAAAAAAGACAACAACAGGCTTCTCATAAAATTGCACCACTGCACCTGCATGATATTCTTCGAAGTTATTTTTCTGATGGTTCTTGAATGTAAATAAAGCCGTAGCAGCCGCCCCTCAAACCCCCCAATTGGGGGGAGCACACTGCCAAAAGGGGCCCAAAATTGTCTTAAAGGACCCAAAGTTGCATAAATTCAAAAGTTCAATTTTGCTTTGCGAATCGCGTTGAATGGGATTTGTTGCGCTCAGATTCTGTATTTTAGTTTTGAAATTCTTCGCTATCGTTTCCTTTTAAATAGCGTCATACACTGCGTAATAAAGTCATAAAGAATATACTGCATGTAAGAGTGCGCGTAGAACTTGAAAAAGGCGGCCAGTGCAGAGTTGGATCGAATCATTTTTTAATTTTCAAATTCAAATTCATTACTTTTGAAAAAATTAAAATCAAATTCATTAGCACCTTGTGAGCGGATTTAAAATTTTATTGATTTTTTATTCATTTGCATTTTTATCCTCCTATCACCAGAAAGCGACGGGGCGCTATACGAGCTCGCTTAGAAGCTGCCGGCCATCTGTGTACCACACTTAGATGGGGGAATCCCGTTTAGTGCCTTTTCCGAAGGCACAACAAGCAAAGTTGCCGGCTTGCTTCACACTATCCCTTTAATACTTAACGTCAAGCAAGAAAACTGTGAATACCAATTTTTAAGTCATTGGTTCGACCGGACTCGGATTTGAACCTCCGAGTCTACCAATCCAGAAGCAGATGCTCTATCCATTCGGCCATCCGATCGATAAATTAAATTCAATCCTACCCTAGTTCTGTGTCAGTAACGATAATCTGACACGGAATACAAAAGTCCATTAAAAGAGGTTTTGCTGGTTCGACAACGTCTGCTTTTGAAATAGCGCAGGAATTGGACATTGGTCCTGTCTTCCTCAATCAAGAAGTAAAAAGAAAATGAAAATAGAAAAAGAGAATGTTTATTTACAATGCAAATATTAAATATGTAGCTTCTGAGGATGAGATTCAGAGCAAACTTTTCCAAGCAACTGGTGGACCAGGCTGTTATGTGGATACTAGAAAGTTTTAAGCTGACATGTGATGTCGCTTCTGTCTTTTCATTGCTGTTTACACGCAGCAGCTTCGTGCATGTGCAGCCATTGTCAGCAATATGATCTGGCAGTACCGCACACAGGTCCAGATCTTTGGCGACGGGTTCGATTCACAGCTGGAGAGGAGCCTATTGTATCTGATATACAATGTATACCGGATGGTTGCTGATTGAAACAGCACAAGTTTATTAGGCAGTCTTCCTTCAATACCGTTGAACTTTTAATTCGATAGTAATAAGTGCTCACTTGTCTTGCTTCTCGAGTTTACAAAATGCGTTGTTACTGTTACCAGTGCTGAACAAAGCTTCAGCAAACTGAAACTTATTAAAACGGTTAATAGATCTAATGTGGCAAACAGCAGACTATCTTTTTACTTTTCATTTATTGGCATTTTTATCCAACTGTCACAGAAAGCAAATAGGGCGCTACACGAGCTCGCGTAGGAGTTGCCGGCCATCTGTCTACCACACTTAGATGGGGGAATCCCGTTAAGTGTCTTTCCCAACGGCACAACAAGCGAACTTGACGGCTTGCTTACCACTACCCCTTTAATGTTGAATTTCTAGTAGGGAAGCTGTGAATACCAATTTTTAAGTCATTGGTTTGACTCGACTGGGAATCAAACCCTGAGTCTACCGATCGAAAAACAGACGCTCTATCCACTCGGCCATCCGATTGGTTTTTTACTGGCCGTGCTGTCAATCGAAAGTTAATGCACACGATCTCCAGATTATGATGCTGTCATAAGTGCAACTGCGAACGAAAAAGGCCCTCTAGCTAGGCGATTTTAATGGTAATAGATAGGCCTAAGTGGGTTAACAAACTTGAGTTAAAATTACACCTTTTATTTTTTCACAGTGACAACGCGTATGTATTACTACAGTATTCGCATTGTGGTGAGACACTGAGCTGTTACCCCTGGAAAAACCGAAAACAATTTATATCGAAAGCTTAGTGTATGGGCTCTGGAAAAGATTTTGGGGGGGCCCGAAGTTGAACTGCTATGGCACTGAATGTAAGGTGTGATAAACTTACAATTAAGCAGTTCGTTGTTTAATTTGAAGCACAATATTGCATTTAAAGTTTGTTAGCATTAGCAAAAGTAAGCGTGGTTTACCAAACTATTTGTTTAAGGTTGATCGTAAAAACGTAGGGGTCCGTAAGCTTGATAATCATTGAAAAGGGGTCCGTGACTAAAACAAGGTTGGGAACCACTGCTGTAATCTAATCAAATGAATATTATTAGTTCTGTTCCACAGGCTCCATTCTTGGCCCTTTACTCTTCATCATTTACGTGAACGACTTTAATAATTGTCTGCAGTTCGGCTCTAATAAAGCTTTTGCGGATGACACAAATGTTTTTATTGCAGACAATCAATTACAAGCACTTTATAAAAAAGGAAATCGCGTACTTGAAAACATTTACAATTGCATGATTCCTAATAAACTATATCTATAATACCAATAATTTAATACCAATAAAACAAATTATGTTCTGTTCCAAACGCCAAAATTAATCAAAACCATAAGTCATCTTTATTTAAAATTTAGAAATAACACCGACGAAAAGGTGTTCTCAACTCGATTTTCAGGGGTAAAATTTGTCGCGGAAGAATCACGTGGATATGAAAGCAAAAAATTAGGGCTGCTCTCGGCGCTGTTATGCGTATTCGGTCTCATCTAACTGCTAAAGCCATGCTTAAAGCCATCCTTCACTCAAAATCAAAACCAAGCCGCATTTTAACCAGAAGTAATAGCATGTATATTTCCCCAGCATCGATTAACTGTTTGCCAACAATCCATTAAATATTCCGGACCTAAAATATGGAGTAATTTACCTAACACGATTAAAGAGTGTAAGCAGAGTTCTCTATAGAGCAGGGGTCAGGAACCTATGGCTCGCGAGCCATTTGTGGCTCTTTTGGTGACGGCATATGGCTCCCATAAAAAATGCAACATTTCGAGGCTAAGTTTACTTTGTTACTAGATTTCAATTTTCTTTTTTAACCAAATTTCACACAACATTTGCTAATCTGGCAACACTATTATAAATGGTTCTTTTCGTTTATTTGTAACAGTTAACAATTCGTATTTGCTATATTCGACAGTTATTGTGGCGTCTCGCGGAACTCCTCCTCGAGAACAAACCCAAACGTCAGTAGAATGAAAACACACAACGTTTGAAAATTCTTGTACTTTGGCAAAGGTGCAGATACACGTTGCGGTAACTAAAGAAAATCAAACAAGTAAGCAAATAAGCACATAACAACAAACCGAGGCAACAAACCTGACGTTGTAACAAGTCAAACAATATCAATTCAGCACAGTGGCAGGCTATGCTCCAATAATTCCCCAAAGCTAAAACGTAAAATCAGACATAAGCAAAGCGAGCACAGACTAACAGCATTCAGCAAAATATACAAACAAACCTGGCGTTGTAACAAGTCAAACAATATCAATTCAGCACAGTGGCAGGCTATGCTCCAATAATTCCCCAAAGCTAAAACGTAAAATCAGACATAAGCAAAGCGAGCACAGACTAACAGCATTCAGCAAAATGTACAAACAAACCTGGCGTTGTAACAAGTCAAACAATATCAATTCAGCACAGTGGCAGGCTATGCTCCAATAATTCCCCAAAGCTAAAACGTAAAATCAGACATAAGCAAAGCGAGCACAGACTAACAGCATTCAGCAAAATGTACAAACAAACCTGGCGTTGTAACAAGTCAAACAATATCAATTCAGCACAGTGGCAGGCTATGCTCCAATAATTCCCCAAAGCTAAAACGTAAACCAGGCATAAACAAGCAAGCACAAACTTACAGCAAATTAAAGAATTCAGATCAGCCCTCCCAGTTCCAAACTAATGACAACATAAACCAGTAAGTTCTATTATTCTCGAATTCCAGGCAGTAAGAGCTATAACCAGATAACTACCGGTACTGCACAAGCCTACATCAATTTAGGTTATCATTAAATGCTGCTCATAAGTCGTCAACTAAAGCCAAAATAGAGACTACAGCCAGTAATTCCACACCAAATAATACAGGCTTACCTTAGACATAAATTCCATAACCAAGCGATAAATCCAAACTTAAACCATATAATACAGCACAGCGTCTCTCACCAAGGCCAAGCTTTTTGAACTAACTAGCAAGATCAAAGTCAAGTTTACAACGAACAGTGTTGCCAAAAATAACTCAAAGAAACAACGAGTCAAGCTCCGTAACAGTTATATACCTAATAAAAACTAGATGTTCTATAACTTTGTTACGTAAGGTATTTTGATCGTTCAAGTTCATCTGAATTTCCTACTGAAGCTTACTAGCAGTCAAGTTTACAGTTGTAGTTTCTGCACATCTAATTGTTATTAAGTTGCTTATTTAGTAATCTGAGGAATCATATACGAATTAGATCTAGTTATTAGACTTTATAATAGAGCACTACAGAGATGTCAAAGCAGAAGAGACAACGATTGTGGATTTCAGCTTGAATGGACAGAGAAATTTGCCTTTGCAGAGGGAACAGATTATTTGGTGCAGTGGTGTAGCCACGAGGGGGGTTGGGAGTTACAACCCCCATTGAGCCTCAAATGACGTCATACTCACTTCTTTTTGTGATATTTATTTCTAGTGCTCGATATTTTGTCGTTGATAATTTGGTTTTGTAATTGTCATAATAACAAGACTTACGTAGCGTTGTTTCCTGAATCTTGTTCTTTGCCGTTATGCTTAATGAAGCAATGACGCAATTTTATTAGCAGAGCAGGGCTGCTCTTGTACATGCAACTGTTCTCGGCCCCTTGCCCTCAGACCTTCCGCAGAGAAAAGGCTAAACGATTTTAAGCAAAATTGATGTACGTACTGTAGCTCAAAAAAGAACTGAATCGCCCACATTTAAATATCGTTTTATCAGTTTCACCAGAAAGCATTCCTTTGACTTCCTTACAACAATGGTGCCTTAACTGCCTTCGGTATTTTTAGTTTAAAACATCTCTCATAAATGTGAGGCCATCTTTTGTTATTATACAACCAGGGGGGGATGTGGGGTATGCTGCGTATACATCCCCCCAACCAGCCATTTTCACTCTGGCCCGGGGATCGGACCCTAGACCTTGCGCACCGATAATGATGTGTTTTATAAGTAAGTCAGGAGTCGGCAACCTACTGCACTTAAAGAACCATCTTAACCAATATCCCAAAATATTAAAACACACTGTGAGCAGCAAAAACACTACGACAATCAAAAAATTTAAAAAGATCTTTGTTTCTCCCTCTCCCAAAAAAGGTCTTCGTTTATCCCCACAAAGGGTTACAACCTGAGGATCAAAGAACCGCTGGTTACCGACTGCAGTACACCATTCGCTCGGTCCAAATGTACAATTTACGGACAAATATAATATGTGAAACAAAAGCTGTGAGAGTAATCCCATCCGTCTCTTTCATGTGATTCATATGTGTCGGTAAAAATGAAATTACGATTAAGCACGATTTGTTTTCGTTTTGCATTTTATGCTTTTATAGCAGTTGGGTGAAAAATTAACTTAAGTTAAAAGTGGGGTCAGCGGTAAACTTGGTTTGCAAAAATGGGTCCGTGGCACAAGAAAGGTTGGGAAACCCTGGCCTACTATACCATACATATTGCCTAATTAGAGAGACCCTCCTCAAAGTAGAATCCAGTTCCACTTTGTTGTTAGACGCGTCGGGAGTGCTATTGGCTTGGTTTTGTCAAATAATTTTTGGACATATAATTATATAGCTATTTGTGATTTTGGCTTCAAAACTTGATTTATTTTTTATTTCGAGAGAGTGTTTGAAATTTTTATTAGAAATTGCTGAAATTTTATTCCTACAATAACTGTGAAGAAATATATAATTTAGGATTAATTATAATTTAGGATTAATTTGTATTGGATATAAATGTAAATTAGTCGGTAATTTTCATTTAATTTCAAAGAATTATAAAACCAGAAAAATTGTGCAGTACGGTAATTAAACTTTCGAAAGTTTCCATCAACCATGTCGATTTTTCGTTTACTTTTTCATTAGTCAGTTAGTAGACTAGCCAAATCTTAAATTAATGCATCTGCAAAGGTTATCTGTTATGTGTGTTGGCTGAAGAAGCTTTAAAATCAACCGTAATCAGAGTAAAAGCCCATTAAAGTAAATTTTGCAATCTGTCCATTTTGGACCTTCTTGGGATTGGCGAAAATTAGCCCAGCTGCAAATTAAACTAGATTAGGCTAGACTAGAAGAGATGAAACTTACAACATTGTTTTACAAATAAAATTTATATTACCAAACACAGAACAATTCAGTTTTGGTCATAGCTGTTGACTGAAAAAGAAAAATCTTTGTGGTTTTAAATGGTGCAACAGAACTTACTAAATCGGGTTTTTGTGCTGGTGCCAGTGCCGACCTGCAACTGCTAATCAGCTAGCAGCTGAGCAGTGCAAATGTCGCTATGCTCTTGGCCTTGGAAATGATCGTACTGCACTTGGTGTGTATTGCTCGCTGACAATACAGCGTAATGTCATCATATCAGACTGACATTTTGAAATCGCTAAGCGCTTGAAAATTTCCAATTGTTGTCAGGTGGTTTGTCAGTGTAATTTCGGCTGTAGCTTGCAGTTTCAATTAAATGTATGTAAGTTAAAACCTCAAAGCTGTGCTGTCCATAATGTCTCTTTTTTCTGTTAGATGTCTCTTCATTTTGTTTTCTTTTTTGTTACATAACACGATCTGTCGATATTATAAGTTGATGCAATTGGTAGCAGTAGACCTAGGTGACCTCGTAGTTTTTCACTGCATTCCTCCTGTGCTTTTTGCGCATGGGTAAATAATAATAAACTTGAACTTACTGTCTGAACTGTGATAATTGTGAGCTTTTTCATTATATATACTCTATATTTTTCCCATAGCGTGCATCCATTGTATAATAAGGCAGCTTGAAAACGAACAGCCCCTAACCTTGCTCTTCCAGCCAGTTTTCACTGTTTATAAATAACACAAGCCTTAATTTTGCAGTTTTTGCACTGGAATTGTACACTCCCAAGGTGCTACTAAGCACAAGTACCCTACCTAGAGTATATACAATACATCCTATAAAACACTTCTGAGTATTACGAGGACACCAAATACACTGCACTGTGCTCACTCTACGTGTTATCTATGCATTAGCAGGCTGTCCACTCTTATTTTTTTCATTTTTTTTTATGCTTCTTTATTTTTGGCAGGTGTAATAACCTTTTTTTTTCTCTTCATTTGTTTTTGAGAGGAAAAATGACCCTTTTTTGCTCCTCACTTGATTTTGTGTGGAAATTGGACATCTGCGGACATTATGAACTTTTTTTTTGCTCTTCACTTGATTTTGTGTGAAAAATTGTACTTCTGTGAACAAGATGACCTTTTTTTGCTTCTTTACGTGGAAAAGTGGAAAATTGACGTGGAAAATTGGACATCTGCAGACGCAATGACTTTTTTGTTGCTTTTCACTTGATTTTGAGTATAAATTGGACTTCCGTAAACAAGATGACCTTTTTTTGCTTCTCATTAGATTTTGCATGGAAAATTGGACATCTGCGGATGTGATGATCTTTTTTTGCTCTACACTTGATTTTGCGTGGAAAATTGGTCATCTCTGTTTTTTTTTTTAGTGAATATGTCTTTTTTTTTTTCAGCAAATTGCCATAATTTTTTTTCATTCTTTTGGTGATAGCTAGCTGGACAGCCTGATGCATTAGTAGATTAGTGCTTTAGACTAAACTGTACAACTACACCAGTGTACAATACTTGTGTAAAGTGCAATGCATTGTTTTATTTTTGGAATTGTGGCAAAATACTGATTGGCTAATTTTCTCAAAACTTAGCGTGCATGTAGACGCAAGCTAATCAATGGTCATGCGTATATATGCCTATATTTTTTACTAATCGTTAACGACAAAATATACATTGCTTTTATTTTTTGAGTATTTTATTGTTTAAGGTTAAATGTACCATTTTTCTGTTGTTGCTAAACACTTCAGCAAAACATTCATTTTATTGACATATTATGATTTTGTTTTACTCAGGATAGCTAATTTTCTGTGCTGGTACCATTATGCAGTTACTTGATTTTTTGTTTCCCTGGAAAATGCCATTTGGGCAGCAAACAACTTGGGATTAAAAATTTTAACTTGTAGTCTTAAATGTGAATGTTTTAGTGTAAAAAGGCTGTATGTACTGGCTTTTGCATTTGCATCTCGGTATGGTATCTCATATAACTGTATATCATTAAGTTAAAAATATACATTCCCAGAACTTGCATCACAGATGTTCTGTCATTCCGCACAGTTTGGCCATTACCGGAAAAAAATTAAAAGCTTGGGCTATCGAAGTTTTTATGTAAAAATCATAAAAAAATGAAGTTTTGAATATAATTATTTATTCATGCCAACTTTGATTTTATTGATTTTATTATCCATTCCAAGCTATTTAATTTTGGAGTTTTGGCTTGGCATAAAAAATTGGGACTTTCGATTTGGTTTGGAATTGGTTGAGCTTTCGGTTCGGAAATGTATATTCTAGAATAACCTTCAAGTTTCCATTGATTCCAGCTTGCAAAAAATATTCTTTGGTATGAGTGAAATTGATGAAGTACCGGTACTGTGTGATAAGAGCTCTGTGACAAAGACTTGGTGACAAAAGTGCTTCCTACCAAAATTTATGGGGTTAATCATTTTTAAGCCGCTTTATATTACAATGGATGGTTCATTTTAAAAAGCAGGAATTCCCCAATATGCCATTGCGTAACCCAGACATGCATTGGGTTAGGGTAAGAGCATGTCTGCATTGTGCATAATGTTTTGGGAAATTCCCATCAACTTTAAAGTAAACCATCCATTGTAATATGAAGTGGCGTATTTCATACGAGCCCCAATTTCAGGGTTGGTTTGATATAAATCATTGATGTATTATAAATCATGATTAAAATCAACCAAGAAAAATCAAAAAATCTTTTACAATTTTTTTGCATTTTTGTTTTATGATTTAAGCTACAAATGCGTGTTTGTTGATCTATTATGGGTATAATGCCAATTTGTGGTTTCTTGCAATAAACTCAGAGTAGATTCACCAATATTTAACATCAATGCAAAAGCGAAGACAAACTTTTGATTGCAGGTTTTGGGTTATTGCATCGCAATGAAATTTTATATTTTCATGAAAATGCAATACTCAAAAATTTTACTTCTCTAGTTCTGTGACGCAATAACCGGAAATGTACAGACAAAACTTTCAAAACGACAGCAGAAATAATCATTTCAAAAATAATGGGTGAAAAGTGAGCATACCCCTATCCCCATCAGTAGATATCTCACTAAAAGTTTGTTTTGTTAAAAAAAATCAGATTTAACTCAAAAAAATCTGTTTTTTTTTAAATCATGATTTTTTCCAACCTTGCCCAATTTACGTACCGGTATCTACTTCCGAGCATCCTCTTGAAAACTTTTGGTATTTTGTTGCAAAGGTGTATAGTATGCAAAGCGGATGTGTTTGTTGTTTGTATTGTATTTAGTTGCATATTTATCTTTCTATTAGGGATGTACCGATTCCAAAATTTTTGCTGATGCCGAATCCGATGCCGATTTCAAAAAAATTGTCGATACTTGCCCATGCCGATTTCAATGCCGATTAATCGGCACATCCCTACAATAAACAATGCGCTCGCAAAGCAATAGAATCTTCTTTGTTTTTTTCTTTCTCCCAACACTTGTATTTTTTCGCTTCACTTGGCGTGTGTAAATGCTTTCATAAAAAGAAAATTGTTTCTGGCTTGTAAGAAATGTTTCTGGCTTGTAAAAAACGCACTATCTTATTCGGCAAATTAGCAAGTTTGTTATGTACGAAGAATCGGTAAGTACCGGCTATATTTTATCAATGCCGATTCCAAAAAAATTGCCGATACCTGCCGATGCCGATTAATCGGCACATCCCTACTTTCTATTGCAAGAAAGCATCAAAGCGCTATGGCGAGCTTGCTTAGGAGTTGCCAGCCACCTGTCTACCTCACCAAGAAGGGCCCATCCTGTTAGATGCAATTCCAAATGACACAACTAGTAAACTTGCTGGCTTGTTCTCCACACTGTCCGTTTGATGCTAAGCATCAAGTTTGGAATTCCAATTTTGAAGTCATTAGTTTGACTTTATTCTAAATCGAACCTGAGTCTACAGCACCACAGGCAGACGCATTTACCACTTGACCATCAGAGCTGTAATTGTATTGGTACTAGTATGCGTATTTTTCATTTAAATTACATTTGAAGCACTTAAATTTTTACAGAATAGCTCTCTATGTATGTATATAAAATTCAATAAGTGCCGAAGGCGCACATATATGTTTTGTGCAATATAGCTCACGTTGCTATTTTTTTCAGGATAGCATAAATTAATTTTGGAAACCAGTATATTTTTGCGAATTTAGATGACTAGTCTAGAAAGATGATCTGTGAGAGGCAAAGTATTGCAATTGTCTTCATGTCAATGTTTTTGTGTGGTGTTGACTCTATTGCACCATCTTGTGATCTGCTTCTTGTTGGCCAGTATGAATGTAGCAGGCCTAAAATTGATAATTCCACTCAAGAAATAGAAGGTTGTACTGCGTTTGGAAATGCAACGATTAAGTGTTGGCCTCTTCCAAAAATAGAATGTGCTGGTATTGTTGACAAAGAATTAAATCAAACATACTTTGAAAAATCAGTGTCCTGTCGATACACAAATGGGTATAAATATGATGTTGCGGTTTTACTGTCGTTGTTTCTTGGTTGGTTGGGCATTGATAGGTTTTATTTAGGCTACCCAGCTATTGGGCTTCTGAAATTGTGTACGTTTGGAATATGCGGTATTGGTGCACTAGTTGATTTTATGCTGATAAGTCTTCAAATTGTCATTCCATCTGATGGTTCAAAGTATGTTATTCCTTACTATGGTCCACGACTGATACGGCTTTTTATCACAAATGATACATATTACAAGCCAGTACCTGATTGAGACTGAACCCTTAGTATAGAACTGGTGATCTTTTAAATACTTTTGTGGAATGATTTTCTAAAGACTTGGGTTTTACATGTTTTTGGACCAACGAGAAAAGTTGAAAAGAATCACGAGAGATTTTAGGTGCAAGATCTTTTCACTTTTCTGAAAAAAGTAGATTTGGCCAATTTCGTTATATATTATTGAACTTGCTCAAGTTTGCTGGATTAAATCATTTTCTGTCCAAAGATTTTGCTTTAGTGAATGTTTTCAAGCTCAAGCTTTGGTGATTAAGAACTTGATAATTCGTTTTCTCTGAAACAATGTGTGTACAGTAACCAAGTTAAGTGAACATGTGGTGTGATCAAAATCAAAAATCAAATCTTCATTGTACTCGCGGTATTGCCGAAGCGTGTATCGAGTGGCGGGGCCCATCTCCGCGGCGTAGCGCCTGGGTAAAGACAGCTCAGAAAAAACGTCGCAACAGTGGCGAGCCGTTGGCGATACTGTGCCGAGTTTACCGGCCCGGGAATCAAACCCCAGACCTCCCGCACCGATTGCGTGTAACTGAGCTGACGGGCCTGTGATCAAACCATCAAATTCTTTTGTATTGCATGGAAGCATGTGTCAAAGTAATTACGTATAAACACTGATGCGTAAGCCAAACTGAAAGTAGGGATGTCCATTTCAGAATAATTTCATATTCTAGAATAATGCCGAATCTGCTTTTTCGAATCCTTATCCCAATCTTAAATCTATAAAATGGCTGTTAGTACTATTTTGATGTCAGTTCAGCACGCAACCGCTCGACCACTGCAAAACAGAAAAAAATGGACTATTTGTTTCATTTTTAATGAATTGATTGCCAGCACAAGGATTACAGCACTATAAATTCGAAGCATATTTCCACGCAGTGACGTAGTCATGGACCTAACAGCGGTATGTCTCTCTTAAATTTTAGAAACACATGAAAAAAATACGGCTCCAGTTTACTACACTTATGGCCCTGTTTTTTGTTGTTTTTTTTTTCAGTCAAATTTCGGTCATAGTCCATATTAAATTCGTAAAAACCGAAAAACTTAAAGCCATTTCGGTCAATTAACTCGAGTAAATATATATCTTGCCCATATGCAAGCAGCAATTGCAAACGGACTACCGTGTCACAGTGTCAGGTTTAACAGACATCAAACTGATCAAAGTAGCGTTTATTTGTGTTCCAGTTACAACGGAGCAGGTGTATTTTTCGTTCAACGTTCTGTTACTTCAAACATGACCAAAAAAAACTTGAAATGACCGAAATTTTTGTGGACAGTTAAGTCAATTGACCGAAGTCAAATTTTGAAAAAAATTACCCAGTTATGGCCTACCACAGATTGTTTACGGCCTCCGAGGAACACCGCATGATCATACACACACGAGGCCGAACGCGCACTTGCGTTTATGCGCAACGTTTAATAAGATTTATCACGCGCAGTTTTTCTTCATAATTCAACCGAGTCCTAAAACCGGAACCGGTTCAAATTAGGAACTGGTTTCGTGGGATTCGATATTCTGAAATGGACTTCCTAAATGAAATTGTGTTTCTTGTTACAATACTCATCATGATTCTTGCTTTGAATGTGTAATGGTTTCATTGTAATTTTTTAAGTTGTTTTGCGTTTGGTATTTATTGTTTTAACAGATCTACGAATTTGTTGGTGTTTACAATATATTTTTGTTTAGTGTTTTGGGTAGCTGTTTGCATATTAGACACTGCGTGAGGATTGAGATTGATTTTTTCATTTTGTTGCGTCAATATGACAATTGCGTTACAAATGTAAACATTTTGCGTGTTGAAAATTTGCATACAGATAAAGTTTCATCCAAGGCCACAGTTACGAAGCCTGGGTGGTTTGATTTTTGCATCCACTACATTTTCATCATAGGTAACATACGACCTTTCAAACAACCACTCTGCGCTATGCCTGTTGTTGCTCGAATAATTATGTTACAATAGCCTATTTTAGCTTATAGAGATATTTTTCTACATTTGTGTCGCTTTTTTTAAAAATTTGATTTTTTTCTGTGCTTGTATCTGTGACTGTTTTATCGCTTTGTTTTTTGTTTGTGATGTGATATCATAGGTACAAAATTACAATGTACTGTTTAGCTAAAATTTGTTTGCTTTTATTTTGGAACCGTTGTTGTTTGTCATACATCTTCTATTGGCGTAGGGATTGTTAAAGAACGACTGAAATACAGCTGGCCTTGAGGAACTCAGATGCGAAGTCTTCAATCAAATAGCCTGCTTAAAAGCATGTATTGCATAATAAAAACTTAATGCAGCAGGCGGCAACTGAGCAGCAATAATTAACCGAGATGATGTTGAGTAAACGAAAACTAAGAAGTTTTCTTTCTTTGTAAAATGATAAACTGAATCCTCAGTCCAACTCTAGCAGTCGACCGTCATTGCGCAAAATGCCGGAAAAAGGGTATTTCAGAAATCACTTGGTGGTGGCGACCAAAGGTATGAAGAAATTGCTTTTAAAGAACACAGTAATAGGCAACAGCTTGGTATGGTGAAGAGAAACACAAATAGAATGTCAAGCAACAAAAAATAATATACAGTAAATATTCGATTACCTGAACCGTCTTTATCTTTTGAACAGAAAATCGGGATGAATCGCAAATGAGTGCTGAAACAATGATAAGGAGACTTGCAAACATCCTAATGCAGTAGAATTAACGATTCACATCGAAAAATAAACGCTAACAAGCTGACAGAAACAGGCAGCTAAATGTACAACCAGTTATAAAGTTTTGCTGAACTTTGTTCAAACAGACTTCAGCTTTTGCGCTACCTTGGTAAATCTAATTCATGCAAAATCGACTTTTTGAGTCTATTGAAGAAAGATAACTGATTCAATGTTAAATAAAAAGTTGCTAATTATTGTGTAAAAACTGAAATCAATTAACATGTAGTGTCAGCATCGATAATTTTTTACTGGTCTTGGCAATCAAGCCACATTTTGTCGGCCCTTTAGTTTAACATATCCACTAAGGATCTTACTCAACAATCACAGTTATTTACATAAATTGTGCAGTTGCTTGAATTCTGAATTGTCATATTACATATTTACTGTCTACTGATGTTGGTTGATTTTTTGAGTCGCGGATGGTAATATTAACAAAAACAATTTATGTTAATCTTGTTTCACTCTTCTTAATATTTACTGCGAACTGGCTTTGCTGTGTTGTTTGAATTGGTGTTTATTATCCAATCGGTAATTCCAAAGTATGGTTTCGTATATTTTGACATAAAAAATTCTGCAAGGCATGGCATTGAAATAACTTTTGAGCTTTTTTTTACCTGACCATTTAGATCAGGGGAAAGGCAAATATAAAGGTGGGTTTACATGAACATAATTGCAAGTGCAGCGGAGCTGAAGGGCTGTTTACACGACATTTTAGTTGAAGTTGAGCTGAGCAGAGCGTAGCTGAAGGAAGTTCAGCAATATTGCGCTAAAACATATTTGGTGTCTGCGCGAATCAAACTTACAAAGACGTTGGCTTGATTAATACAATAATTAAGGCGGAATGTGAGCGATAATTTAAATGCCCAAATTAGGCCTACTTTTGTGACACAAGCTCTGTAGTAACAAACCTTGCTTCTAACCTAATTGCACAGTGTGGCTTGCTACAATATACCTTAAAATTAACCTGCTACTCTTACATTTGAAATGATTTTTCTACCGATTTGATTTATTGGTAAATTTTCGCGGATTAAAAAACTACCATCATCGACATTCCTATAACCTACTGTCAATTTCGGAAACAGGAAAATGCAAGTTGAAAGGAATTTCAAAAATTGGTAGCGGCTCGTTAACGGCCCAATTAAAAACAAAAGATGAAGCTGAGCCGTTAGCGGACCACTAAAAAGGCCGGTTAAGGGCTCGTTAGTGGGTCTCTTAGCAACCCATGCAATCGCTAGTTTGCTCATTAAGCGTACAGTGCATAAATTTGACTTGGAGCTGCGAAATGACAGAGAAGGTCTTCCAGTCGAGCAGCTCCAAATTGGAAATTAATTCTAACGAATATGTAAACAAAAGCATAGAAATACACAAAAGCAATAACGTAGACGTCTATAAAAATCATCAAAAATAAATTACAGTAGACACCTAAAGAGAATATAGAAAAAAGTAGAAAACTCAAAGAGCAAGCCAAGAGCCAACAACCCAGAAAAAGTATTCTTCCTATGATTTGCTTTAATAATTAATGCAAAATTTATTAAAGGATAGTACCGGTAGTTTCGTATCTTTTTCGATGTCGTTCTATAGTTTCACTCCAGACTTTGAAGTCTAAATCAATCGAAACCTCGGAATATAAAACGACGATTGTTGCTTACTTCTGTTGAATATTTAGGAACATTGGAAGGCTTAGTAAATTTATTTTTAGCTTAAAGGTAGAGGTAAGGTTAGATTTTTGTAGTTTATACATTAAAGTCACAATTTCTGATTTACATAAGCCATGTGCCTAAAGCTTGATAAGTCGAAAAAAAAAATATGATCGTGCTTTCGTCTCCCACTAATTGTCCTTTGAATTGATTTTGTAAGCGTTATTTTGAATTAATTGTAGGCGTTGTTGGACGCCACAGGGAAACGTAGAAGCACATACAGACAGGCCGTAAAGAAGATGTGGCTGAGGGCATAGTACAAATCAGGGCTGCGAACTCGAAAGAACTCGATCATTTTGCCGAATTTCAACTTGAACTCGAAAAAATATTTTTTCTAAACTTGAACTCGAATAAAACTGTTTTTTATTCGAGTTCATTGGAAAGATATTTAAATTGTTGAAAAGAAATATAAGATCACTACGAAGTATAGTTTGTTGTTCAATTGTGACCACAACACTGACAATTTCGATGGTACTAAACAGCTGAGGTATAGCCTTGAACCTACTGCACGAGCGAAATATTTTTATCTCTTTAATTGCATGAGCACCGGCGGTGAAAAAGTTGTCTCGATTTTCGATATTCATCTGCCTGAACTCGAACTTGAACTCGACAAAGCATATTTTTGTCGAACTCGAACTTGAACTCGTAAATAATTAAATTAGAGAACTTGGACTTGCTAAAATAGGTTGAATTTGAACTCGAATAAACTCGATCGAGTTTGCAGCCCTGGTACAAATCATTGAAATAAATCGTTTTCTCTGAAAAAATTTGTCTTACTTTCCAAAGCATCGCGGTTGCTCTAGCAATTCTTTTTCAATAGGCTTATTAGTGTTGTTGCGGTCGGCAGAGTGGCGAGTGGTTCGGAGCGTCGTTTTTACTACGGCCATGATCGCAAGGCTGATGGTTCAACTCCCACCCAAGCCTCGTTGCTGCGTCCTTATATAAGATGCTTTACGACAATTATCTCTGCTTGGTGGAATCTAACAAGCAGCAAATTGAAGAAATCAGTAGCAAAATTCAAGCGAAAACAAGGGCAACTCTTAAGCGAGTCTGGATTCGTCTTATGCATAGCGCCTCCGTCGCTTTCTTGTGACAGGAGGATAAAAATAAAGAAATTAATCAATATTGTCAATATAGTAATTAAAAGTCCAGTGTTGATCAAGCTGTATTCCTAAATATTTCACATATTATCTCGTACCGGTAAATTTTGATATTGGCCGTCAATAGGCCTACTAGGCTAATTTCAAATTGAATAGGGTATTTCCATTACTCGAGTTTGATGATTGATTGATTTCTTTTTTATCCTCCTGTCACGAGGAAGCGGCGGAGGCGCTATGCGTAGGACGAATCCAGACTCGCTAAGAAGTTGCTTTTGTTTCCAAGCTTTCCGGTTGAATTGACTTCCGACTTCTTCAATTTGCTGCTAGCCAGATTCCACCAAGCAGAGAATCATCGTAAAGCATCTTTTCCAAGGACGCAACAACGAGATTAGGTTGGGAGTTGAACCATTAACCTTGCGATCGTGGTCGTCGTAAAAACGACCCTCCAAACCACTGCGCCACGCTGCCGAGTTGAGGTGGGATGCCATCCCCCCGGAAAACAACGCCATTCCCCCATAAAACATTTTAACGTAAACCATTCCCATACAAGTGTAATGACCATCCCTCCTTACATCTTCGTGAAAAGTTGTACCATCCCCCCATAAGTGTTTTTACAACTCGAGGGCTGGGCATTTCGATAGTCTGACTGTATTTGCCTACAAGCAAAGAAGACTTAGTAGGATTAATGGTAAGTTGATTTACTGTCATCCAATTTGACACATTGATCATTTCATTGTTTAGAAATTTTTAAAGCATTACTGAATTTTTACCTTCAACAAGTTAACACGTGTCATCAGCATGCAACCTTGGTGTTGAATTCACGGCATATTGGAAGTCATCTACATAAAGGACCTAACATTAAACCTTGGGGTACTCCGATTGAAATTTTTTCTAAATTTATACATACACCATTAATATTTACAAATCTATACTAATTCGATTAATTTGGCAGCATTTATTAATAAAACTCCAACGGTCCGTTTCACGCTTACGCGATCATCAGGGAGCCTTATTCAAATAGAATTATTCAAATTAATCGAATTAGTTTTTGCTCTAGTCTTCTTATTCAAATCAGGGAGCCTTATTCAAATTAATCGAATTAGTTTTTGCTCTAGTCTTAAGAGATTATTGAGCACTCTTTTTGGTTATGCAAGTAAACATAACAATTTTTCTACAAATCTATACTATATTTACACTCCAACTGAGGCGGATCCAAAGGAGGGATGTGGGGTATGCACCCTCCCCCACACCAGCCATTTTCAACAATGCTTTGGATGAATAAAAGTTTTCCATAATTTCGAACCTCTTCATAACAATATGCCTTAGTTGCGTTAAGCACGCATAACCGAAACTGTGCAAATAAAATGCATCACATCTGGTGAAGCACTCAAAGTTAGGGGCCAGAAATATGAATAACCTTTGTCTAAACATTGTTCAAAAAGCACTAAAATGGCCATTACAGTATGCGAATTTTCAAATTTTTTCCGGGGTAGCATGCCCCGGACCCCCCCTAAAGTCGTTTTTGTTACTTAAGTTGCTTAGAATTTACTCTGCCGGAAGAAAACTACTCTTGACAAAGTGACGAAATTTGGTGCCCCTTCCCTGAAAAAAACTCTGATTACACCCCTGACATGAAGCATTTTCAAAGGGCTTATTTACGCCCGTTTCCAGGGCTAAACGTCTTAACGTCTTTGTATTTAGTTAGCATTCATTTTAACCTAATTCAAAATGTCATTCCCCCCACCAAAACTTTCTGGATCTGCTCCTGCACTCCAATAATTTGTTTTTAAATAGAGCAAGTAGCCTAGAGATCAGTGAAAGATTTTAAGCAGTTTAATTAGGTCTACGTCAACAAAAACAATGCATTAAGCTCGATTGACACAATGCACCGCTCTTTATTAGCAACGATTTGTTTTCCAAGGTCATCAACGCAATAGACCTACCTCTAAGCGGCCCATGGGATTTTAGAACTTAAGCGTCACACAAATGCACCAGTGCAGTTGCGACCTTCTTGTAAACAAACAGTGATTCAATATTTCAAGATTCGCCGATATTCTCTCATCTTGTTAAATTTTAGGCATTTCGAGTTCTTAATACTTGACTACTAAGCCAGCGAATTGTCTAAAGACTCTAATGTCTTTCACAGCGGTCAAAATTTTTAATTATGATATCCGTTAGGTAGCGTTTTTCAGGTAAGCTAGTAAATTAGAATTCCACTAACCCGGATGCACATGAAGTTGGCCGAGTGGGTGGTGCATCGGGCTGCGAAGCTGGTTTTGCGGGTTGGTTGCCCAGCTAGGTCATCTTCCATGATGGACATATACTTCACTGATATAAAAACTCAAGCTTCAATTATGTGGCTTGAAAAAAAACAAAACAAAAACCAACCGAGTGGTCGGTGCATTGTGGTCTGGAACTGGTTTCACGGTTTCTATATGCTCCACCGGGTCGTCTTTCATAATGCATATTCACTAATATCATGCTAATATAAAAATCTATACGCATTGGCGCCCGCAGGAGGGGGTACTTGCCACCTTGGACTTCGAGTGTAAAAGTCCGCAGTTGCACCGTAGTTTTAATGGATTTTACTTTATTTAGCCTATAATACGAAACGAAACTGAATGTAAAGCTAAAAGAGCCAGACTAGTACACTCATCGGAGCTTGTAGAGAGGGCAAGCGCGCTTGGTGTCACTGGTTTTCCATGGGAACTGCGCAATTTCTCCGTAGTTTTAATGGGTTTTATTTTGGTTGTAATGCGCTACGAAGTTCGGCCTCAAAGGCGAAGCAAACCTACCAACACAAAAATTCGGAAACTTGTAGTGAATTCTTGCTGATCGACAATAATCAAAGCAGAGGTCGGAAAAGTTAAGGAGGCTAAATTTTTAGTGATGTTTAGACAAGAGCTTTTCAAAAATGCTCGGGGTAAATTTTAAATTGCTTATTCGCTACAAGGGGTGATTGAGCTAAAATTGCAATTGAGTGACTGACTTTGGGTAGTTTTTCACAAACGTTTCAGGTGTGCTTGTCCATGAACAGAGATGGGCGTTTATCGAGATAATTTATCGGCGATAGTTATTAGCGATAATTTATTACCGATTATCGTTATCGCTGAAAATATATTTAATTTATCGATTACCGATATTGCTTTTGTAATATATTTTGTTATCGCTGATAAATTATCGCGATAAACGATTCTATAAGCACATAGTGTTCAAAGTTAGTAAGTTGACGCTGTAGAAATAAGTCGTGGTGTCCATAAAGTCTTGTAGCAATTTTTAAAAAACCTCTTTTTGTTTTGTTTAATGTTAAGCCTATGCCAGAGTCTGTAAACTGCAGCTCTCTTTTTTTGAAAAATCTATAAAAACATTTTTGCAATTTGACTTACAAAAAAAATTCGTCAAACACATTGAAAATTTACTGCAACATTTATCGGAAAAATTTATCGGCGATAATTTATCGATTAATTATCGATATCTCTTTACGAAATTGAGATTTGTCGATTATCGGTATCGACCAGAATGCTTTTGAAATTATCGATTATCGTTATCGCTTTAGTACAGAAAGATTTATCGTGCTCATCACTGCCCATGAACCCCTATGCAAACTTTTATTTTGGATCCAATGAATTGATCTCCTTTTATCCTACATAGAAAGAAAACTGTGCCTAAAATTACCTTCATGAAGTTTTGCTACTTCCCACTTCAAAGAAATTTTTGGATATACTGTACTCCTATGAGGCCTCAAGAAAAATTTATCCGTAATAGTAAAAAATTGGTTTTGGGAGGGGAAAAACTTAAAATTTTTTAGGGGGCATTTTTTTGTCCCCTTTCCCTTTCCAACACAGAGTTCTTCATTTTTTAAAAATTTGTTGGAAATTGTTTCCTGCAAGGAGTGTATTTGCTTTGACTCTTTACGTTAGACTAAAACTTTGCTTAACCAAAGTAGGGGTGAATCTAAAAAATATTGCATTTTTTCTGAACTTTTTCTGAAACCGTAGAACTGGTTAAGATATTTTGCTGTATTTTTAGATCCATGTCTGCTTCACAACTCCAGCTTTTTAGTAAATTTTTGTAAGTTCCGCAAAAAAGGTTCGGTTAGGCGCTATCGTTTTTTATGACTTTTTTATTGTTTTCATTTATGCAGATTGAAATTCCTTTTCTACTGTACTTCATATAATTTATCGGAGAAATCATCTAAACAATTTTTATGGTTTAGTTCGAATGCAGTAGGTTTGATTAAATGACGCGCTGCATAAAAAGTTGTGTACGCATTTGACTTGACCTAAGGATGTGAAATATTATTTTTTCATTTTTGTTTTCTGAGAATCGACCGGTTATATATAACTTAGCCGCCTTTCTTCTGAAGAAAATTTTTCTAGGCGCATTTCATGTTGAAGTGAGAATGATCAAAATTTAAATCCGATTATATAACATGTCGCTTTCTTTTAGCGACACGCCGCATTTATTTGACGAGAAAGGAGATAACCTACCTGCTTAGCAAGAAAAAACAAAAAGCTTTCGATCAGCAATAGTCAACAGCTGAAACATTTCATATCAGCAAAAAACATTTTGATTTTGTTTTTGAGTATCTGATGTCAGCAATTTAATTCTGTTAGTTTACTCAGTTGGGCAAAGTTTTCTCTTTTATGAAAGTTTAGCAACAATTCATGCCATTTCGCGAGGAATTTGGCATATTCTATCCAAAATTTTAAAGGATTCTCTTTGAAATTGTAATCCTAGAGAAAGTAAACTATTATCAGTTCTATCAGATTGCTAATTGCAAGTTTGATTAACACTTTGAAAAAAGACGTGTTGCATATTGATTTTGTTGCGTAGCTAAGAACAGTTATGTTGGACAGAATAAGTTGAGCAGGTATATTTTTAAATTTAAGCTAACAAAATTGGCCTCGAGATGAACATGTAAAGAGATATTATGGCAGGCTTTAGTTAGAAGACTTACTAAATAAACACTGTAAAAACCAGTTCTACGACTAGTTCCACAACCAATTTTACGACCATATTTCGATAGGAAATGTGTAGACATTGTCTTAAATTGTTATGCTTTGAGCTTGGGCTGAGTCGCACTTAGAACAGGGGCGGTCCAGGTTTTTTTAATGAAGGAGGACGATATAATTTATTCCCGTAATTATGCATGGATATTGAACCATTGAACATATCAACTCATGTGTTGCTACGCAAACAGCAGGCACAGCAGCACTACTGGCTGTTTAAAACTTTTTTTGGAAGAGGAGTTGTTGTCGTCCTATTCTGGACCTGCCCGTGGTTTAGAAGTGCCTGCATAAACCTGTTTTCCAAAAATTGTTAACAACGTGGTTACCGGTATGCGTCATCGATAAAGAGCAGGATATACAAAGCAGAAAGAAAAGAGTCTGTTTACTTAATGTTGTTTTTGGGACATTTTATTTTTTCTCAAGGTGATTGCTGTAGGGTAGGTAAAGTTTCATAGCCATTATTAGCTTATTGTGCGATTGAATGGGACGGACAAATCAGGCATGATAGAAAAATAGGCCTAGCGATATCAATAACTTCCAAGTATTAGCACTTTTTCAAGTTGATGCTAGCAAACCAACAAGCCACAAACATATCTCACCGCTACCGGTGCGGGAGGTGTGGGGTTTGATATCCGGACCGGTCAAATCGGCATAAACGTGTCGCCAACCGTTCGCCGCTGTTGCGACTTTTCTTCGGAGCTGTGTTGCCCAGGCGCTAAGCCGGGGAGATGGGCTGGGCCACTTGTTACACGCTTCGGCGTAATACCGCAAGTATAATGAGGATTTGAGTTTTTTTTCTTTTAATTACAACAAGACAAAAAATAGTTAAGACGATAAAAATACAATTCTAACCAAATACAATCTACGCCAAATTATAAAAAACGTTAAATTTGAAATTTTTATAAATTTCAAGTTGTTTTATTAATTAAGAAGTAGGTTATTTAGAAAAAAGTCATTCTAATATCATTTTGACTTTAACTAAAGTAGAAGCAACAACGCTGCTTCAAAATAAATACAGTAATATGATTGGGTTAATATTGTTAGTTCCAAAGTTGCGATTATGATTGGGCATTGGAAAGTTCTGGTACACCTGTTGTTTTTAAACTAACTCTGATCCGAGGTTCCAGTTTCATTTCAATTATAGGAAAGCACCGGGGCACTGAACAATGATCATCCCTTTTTTTGATGTATGACGGTGGTAGGTAGATACGTACCTTTTTATTGCTGACCAAAAAAATTGCTCGCGATGCACGGATGATCATAAAACACAAGTAAGAGCATGACGAGGAGGAGCGAAGACCATGAGAGTCGTCGAAAGCGAAGACCTTTTATTTTTAAGCTGCGATCACACTAACGGACACGTTGAGATCTTTGAGCAGGGAGTCGAACCGTTTAATTTTTCCGGTTCAGGTTCGATTTGGGTTCAACAGCGGTTTCAAATTTCGGTTCAGTTCCGGTCAAGGAATTGAAACTCTTCGGTTTCGCTCCGGTAAAAAATATTTCAAAACCGGTTTATAAAGTTTCGGTTCAGATTTGTAGTAAGAAATGGTATAATTCTAGTTAGACAAGTTAAAAAATGAAACGTACAAAGCAATTTTTCTTCGCATTGACAGAACAATATAATGCATAAAATACTTGTAGTAAAGCCAATTTCGATGTAATTAAGTTGTTATTATGCTCTGACAACGGCGACCTTTTCACTACACAGGTAACTTTAAATTAGTGTTAAAGCACTTTGTTTAGTTTGTTACGCGTGTACTACGGAACCGGGTATATCAAACATAAAAGACTTCCTCACCATGCATAGATTACTTGCTTAAGTGATTATTATTTTGAATTCGAACCAGCTTCAAGGTGACGCGAGTGACTTCACGGAGCGAGCCGCTTCTTCAATCGGTTCGGTTTCGGTTATGGTTCGCAATTATTCTCATTATTCGGTTCAGTTCCGGTTCGCTCTTTTGCGATTTTGAAAAATACGGTTCGCTTAAGGTTCCACAAAAATAGCGTAAAACCGGTTTATAAAACTTCGGTTCGGTTTCGGTTCGACTCCCTGCCTTTGAGATATTGCGCAGGTTTATCTTATTATGACATCACGTCTCAATCACTTTGTGCGAATGTGATGTCATAATAAGATAAACCTGCGCAATGTCTCAAAGGTCTCAACGTCTCGGTTAGTGTGGTCGCACCTTTAGAGATCGATCACTAAGGAGTTCAAACATTGCCCTTGATTATTGTCCAAGTCCGGCCCTGACTATCCCTTCTAAATTGTTCGCAGTCTACGTCCCTGGTTTCCACTCCACCTTGTTTACTCCACCTTTCCTCCTTCGATCACCCACCTTTGCTTTTTTGATTCTCGACTTTGTCAACCATGAGCTAGGCTATTACTTTTCAAAAAATTTGACACCATTTTGCATCCAAATAACTTTGCTAATTTTTGATTAAGCAATATCAAATTTTAACAGGATGTCCAAAATTAATGTAATTTTTTACCTTTTAATTTTTAGGTGTTCAGGAATTTATGTAATGAAATGCCATTCACCAGCGTAGAAAAAGCGGTCTGTGTGCTGGAGTATGCTAGAACACAGTGAATTAAAACAGTGAGGCGGATCTTTGCTCAGCGATTTAAAAGAAGTGCGTTTGGAAAAGTGCCCGACAAAAAGCAAATTTGGAAATGGCATAAAATGTTTAAGGAAGACGGTTGCTTGTGCAGAGTAAAAAGATCTGGCCGAAAGTCAATGTCAGAAGTAACGGTTGATAAAATTCGCCAAAAAATTGCGAACAGTCCAAAAAAGTCCATAAGAAGGACTAGTTTCGAAACCAAAATTCCAGCAACAACAGTTTGGCGTGTTATACGGAACGATTTACAAATGAGACCCTACAAACTGCAACTCGTATGGACTTTTTTGGACTGTTCGCAATTTCTCGACGAATTTTATCTGTTGTTTCTTCTGACATTGACTTTCGGCCAGATCTTTTTACTCTGCACAAGCAACCGTCTTCCTTAAACGTTTTATGCCATCTCCAAATTTCCTTTTTGTCGGGCACTTTTCCAAATGCACTTCTTTTAAATCGCTGAGCAAAGATCCGCCTCACTGTTTTAATTCACTGTGTTCTAGCATACTCCAGCACACAGACCGCTTTTTTTACGCTGGCGAATGACATTTCACTACATAAATTCCTGAACACCTAAAAATTAAAAGGTAAAAAATTATATTATTTCTGGACATCTTGTTAAAATTTGATATTGCTTAAACAAAAGTTGGCAAAGTTATTTGGATGCAAAATGGTGTCAAATTTTTTGAAACACCCTGTATTTTAGCACTTTCTTCTTTGTACTACGTCATCACAATTTTCCAGAAAAAGTTTTGACTTTCGCATTCCTACAACCTTACCGTCTTCAACCTCTCAACCCTTGTGAAAACCCATATGCGAAGTAACCTAAATGTTGTGAAGCAAAAAATTTGTTTTATTTATTATCTTTCAAAATTTAAGCATTTTAATTTCTTCAAACCAAAAGTTTTACATCAGTTTCAAGATTGATTTTCGTTAAAAGTTTCAATAGCTTTCACAAATTGTTTCAAAAAAAAGCAAGCTTTTTTTTCAGAGTAGTGAATAGCAGTAAAACTGATGGTGCTTGACATTCAACTGCACTGAAGTTTTTACGATAAATATTTTTCAAAAAGTTATTGAATTTTCGTGATGTTATTAAAGCAAAAAGTTTTTGATCTATTAGGCACAGCAGCTGGAATCTAAGCATATTATTAAACACCCTGCAATCATGTTGAATAAAAGTGTGTTTTTTTAATTCGTTTGAATTTTTTTGCTTGGTAAAATTACATTGTACGCAAGTTTTTTTTTTTATTTAATTTTTTTGTTTGTTTTGGTGTTGTTTTTTTCTTTTTTAAAAGTTTTTTCGGTACGCATTTTGCGATTTATTTGAATTCTATAGTGAAGACAGCTTCTTTAAATTTAGGGAGGAACTTTTTTTTCGGTACGTTATCTTGTAAACTTTGTTATCAATGGCTGAATCAAATAACAACAAAATAGACAGTGTCTTTCGTGTTTATCAGTTTGCTACTATATTTGTTTGTGTCGTGGTTAAAACAGGTGCAACTTGTGATGAATCAATAATAAATTTGATCAAATTTTGGGCATATTGTGCATTTTCTCAAAACTTAGTATTATGCAACTAATTTAGATTCTTATTTTAGCATAAAAAATAATTCAGAAATTGTGTTTGTGATACAAATAAATTTACGATCTACCTCATAACCGCATTTGATAAATATTATGTTTTTATCACAAAAATTTGTTTTAGTATTCACAACAGCTTCGATTGTGTTTTGCTATGATATGCAAGTAATTATCTTATAGGTAATCCCTTCCTAAACAATGCATAACCGCATGGGTAAGATTTAGCAAATTTAGTGAGAAAAATAGATCGGCTAAAAACGTTTTTTTTCCCGGCGAAGTTAAGTATAACAGTCGACGTCTTACCAGAAGTTTTAATTTTTTCATCATAACATATTTTGAAAACAATAAACCATGTTCAAAATCGAAACTAGTTTTTGCATCCAATAACAGAACTAATTCAGGCTTTTGTGATGGGGTTCCTGTACTTCGTATTTCATTTTTAACTGATCATGTAGAATTAAAGCCTGAGCGATACGTGATCAAATTAATTAATTTTGTCAATGAGTGAACACCGACCAGTGTCAAGTGGTTCGATTAGTAAAATTTAGAGTAAGCTCATGATTTAGTGGCCTAGGAGGGCAAATTATAGGAAGATTATAAAAGTTTTGTGAAAGATTTTAGTTATCAAACTTGCACCTAAGTGTATATGAAATTTAGTTTGACGGTGATGGTGAGAAAATTTTGAAAAAAGTTGGGTCCCAGCAATATTTGCATCTTATTTATGTTTACTGCTCTTTGGAGAAAAAATTTGCGAAAAAAATGTAATGTCAGCTATCTCCCGATGCATTCATAATATCAGTCTGAGTCTTCTGCTGTATTGAATTTTACCATCAGTAAAAACCATTCACAGAAATTCTGCTTTTCAAGCACTCTGGAATTAAACGACAGAGCGGATAGAGAGGTAAAATTTGGGTTCTTTTCAGAGTCAGGTCAGTCCCATGATTTAAAAATTGGAATCCTCAATTTCCATGCTTGGCAGTCAATATGAAAAGGAAAAAAAGAAACGAAAACAATCGCCGAGTTTGCTTGTTCACTTTTGAAAAAATGAAGACGTAGCCTAATGATATGTCTCCGTTTAAGTGGTGAACAGGTGACCGACGTCCTTCGAGAACCTCGGTATTTTTCTAATAAATAGAAACGTAAAAATGCTGCTACAGCAAATAAATAAACGCGTTTTTTTGCTATAGATATCACAAAATAAATTGAAATATGTGGAGCCGATGTAATATGAAATATCAAGAGATATTAAGGTAGGCCAGAAGACCTAGCCTACTAAATAAACGCTGAAAAAAACATTTCTACGACTAGTTTCGCGATTTGACCGCGTTCAAACTCTCAGTCACATGGTCCTGGGTTCGAACCTGAGTCTACCTGATGAGCGGTCAAACCGCGAAACTAGTCGCAGAATTTGTTTTTACAGCGTTTATTTAGTAAGTCTTCTGGCCTACTACACTATACAGTATCTTAATATTTTATAAAATAAGTTATTAACAATTTTCGGAGAACGTTGCATTCGGCAAAATCATGGTTAATTTGAACTGAGCAATAAATTACTACTTTTTTTTAGCGCAAAAGCATTAGTTTTTTTACATTTTACGAACAATAAATACTGCATAAATGTATCTCAGACAACTTTGATCTGATAAGATTTTGCATGGAAATATTGATGAATCAGAAAATGAATAACGTTTCTAAGAAGAAAAGACGTTTTGCTAAATTGCGGAACGTTTACTTAACGTTTGGTTTCGCAGAGAACTATAATTGTCTACAAATTTTAATTGATCCTTGAAAATAGAAGAAGATTGATACTTTAGTGAGGAATTATAGGAGGATTTACGTGATGGGCTCATCTTTTAAAACATACTTAATCGTCTATTTTTGACTTTTTAAGTGTTTTTCAAACAGAAATTAAATGCCACTTTATGGGCTTAATCTTTAATCAGAGCTATTTCAAATGGTGACGTAGGCCTTAATTTTTGAAACTGCAGAAATTTCATGCTAAGTCTTTGCTCAAAAATCAAAATCAATCGCTTGTTTTTCTTAATAAAAAGGGAGTTTTTTCAGAATTTTGTCAGAAAAACATTAAATTGTTAGAAGCATAATTGAAGATTTCGTTGGTATGCGCTAAGTTTAGACAAAAAGTAGCATGTTTTGAAAATTAAACTTGACTAAAAGAAATACCACAAAACCCTTCTTTTCAAACTGATTTCTGCAGGTATTAAATTGTGTCTGTTTATCTTGCCATTTTATAAATCTTTAAGCAATGTCAAGTTTTTCATTCCACACTGTGCAATTTTTACTTTTAGTTTTAATTGGAATCCAGGTGAGTGCACGCTTCTGTAGTTGACATTGCACACGCCAATTACAGAATTGTTTCTGTTCAATAAAAATAATTTCTTTGAGTATTGTGAAAATAGAGTATTCAAGCTGGAGTCAAAAAGGAACAATTAGGCTTAATCTTACCATAACTGTTCAAGACCTTATATTTTGAACATCAAATGATCATAGATGACCATGTTATTACAAATGAGAAAATAGGATGAGTGGGGAAATTTTGTTGTTTGAGCTGCTGAACGATACTTTGAACTCGTATTACGTGCTCCTCAGCGGCGGTAGATTTTACTGAAGTGACCTTTGATTGCCAAATACTAATTTTACTTTCACTTTTTCCTTATCCTGTTTTAGGTTTGCCTTGTACTTTTTACTATGTGCCGAGTATTATTGAAATCGAGTCTTAAAATAGAAAAAACGACCAAACCGAAATTAAAGACCGCTTAATGGGCTTCGTCTTTAATTAGAGCCATTTCAAATCATGAAGTGGACTTAAATTCTCGAAACTACACAGGAATTTTATGCTTAGTCTTTACCACCACAAATAGGTAAATAGTGTCTGGTTCTACACAACAAGAAATGTTGGCAATAGCCTGTTCCTTTTTTCTAAAGGATGTTGCAGTTTTGTGCGTGTAGATTCTCCAGAAGTATCAATCTATTAAAATGAGCATTACCAAAAGTTTAAAACAGGGTTAGTACCAAAGTCCCCTTGGTTTCGCTGTTGTGTTAAGTTATGCACATGTTGCAACTGCGTGAATCCTGTGAATAATTTTGATCATTTTGACTGTTTAGACTTCTTGCCACTCGATCATCAAGAGAAACAATAATTTAGGTAAGCTGTTTCGTCTATAACAGACATGGGCAAACTACGGCCCGCGGACCAAATCCGGCCCGCCGGTTCTTTTATTCTGGCCCGCCCGCACTTACGAAAACTTAAACTCCCATCATGAATTAAGCGGAAAACCTTTTTTTTCCTTTAGAGATGACGAATGGCAGTGATTTTCAAAAAAAAAGCCTCAACGGTGCATAATTGAAATGAAAAACAAGGTGAAATCCTTTTATTTTGGCGATCACATTCGTGCTTGGACTGTGATCTCCAAGAAAAAAGAAAAAAAGGTCTTCACCTTGTTTTCCAATCAGCATGCGGCCCGCGGCTCCAACAGTTTTTCCAAATTTGGCCCTTCGTGTGAAAAGTTTGCCTAACTCTGGTCTATAAATAGGCATTGTCTTAAAATAGCTGTCAAATTGATTGCTACATAATTTATGTGTTTATTTTGTGCATATTGTAAGCTGGAATTTTTGTGGTTTCTTCTGTTTAACATTTTCTTCGCCAATATTGTAATCCTTAACATTCTTCGCTTTAATAAAAGTGTTTTCTGTTTTCGGTCTTTTTTGAGCTACTGTAGGCTATGCAATACTGCCTATCTGCTCCAAAACTCTGTTGTATCGCATTGTGAGAAAACAGCTGACCTTATCTTTACTTAAACCAGGCATGCAGGATTTGTCAACTCCTATTCTACACATTTAATTTTTTGCCTTAATTTTTGTCTCAATCGTGATATAAATATCACTAAATTGCAAGACAAATTTGATCTTTTATCGTTTTAGATAAAGCCTGGTTGAGTCAATTTGAAGCAGAACGTATATAATGTTTTAGATTATTATGAATACGGAAATGTCGATTGTCTTGATGATGAATTTCCGTGCGCCAATGGAGAAATTTGCATTCCCCTGCATAGAAGGTGTGATGGGGTGACACATGACTGCCCCAATAACTCCGATGAGCTTGACTGCCCCACAGGTAAAAATTTTGAGCTTTTCATGGATAGATAGTGCTCGACTTTTCTTTTTTTAAAACTCTGTGGCATAATAATTGTTTCTCACTCATTTTTATTAAATTATGTGAGCTGGGATGGTAGCCTCTTACTTTTAGAAACTAACTACACTAAAAAAAAATAATCTAATTTTCATTCTACTTCCGGTATTACGCCGAAGCGTGTAGGGAGAAGTGGGGACCACCTCCGCAGCTTGGTGCCTGCATGAACAGTACAGCTCCCAAAAAACTTCGTAACGGCGGTGAACCTGATGACGCTGCGTCCGATTTGACCGGCCCGGGAATCAAACCCCTGATCTGCTTCACCGTTAGCAGTGTCTTTAACCAGTACGCTAACCGTCCGCTCCTACCTGCAATAAAAATTATTTTCTAAAACTTTATATATCTCGTATATTCATTTCAAGTGAGTATATTATGGAAGCCACCACCCACCTTGTTTTACTTACAGTAAGCAAGGATGGTTTCATTTCAAGTGATACTTATAGCCACCACACGCCTTGCTTTACTTCATTTTTTTTTCAGCTTTTTTTGTTGTGGATGTACGTATAAGCATAAACGTTGTAAACTTTTGCGGCATTTGCGAAGCGATAATACTGTAATTTAGAAGTCTAAGGATTTGAGCTACCTATATTGCGGTGTAAATGGGCTGAAATGTCATCATTTTTAATGCGAGGAAGAAAAATCTGATGTGCTTTGGCACCTCTTCTTAGGTGACTTTTTTTTAATCGACTCTTATCACTATCAATGTATCATGCAACATTTGTTGAAGCTATTTGTTTTTAACATTATATTTTTGCAACATATTCGTTGAATTCTTGTGTCCTAACCTATTTACCTTGTTGCGATTGTTGTTCTAAGTCTCTGCATTTCGATGCTTTTTCTACGCTACATCTTCCTGTTATAGGTACAGGAATTTACCGGCATGTATTTGTTTTAAAACAGAAAGAAAACGAAAACGCTTTTTTGGCGATCACCTTTGCATTTGGGTTGAATCACTTTGCACTGGACGCGCCGACTAAATCTAAGCGAAGGTCAATTGGTTAAAGCGTTGAGTAGGTGATGAAAAGGTGCCGCTGCGTAAATTTTTTGTTTCACTCCTTGAAGGGCGGATTAGATCGCTCAAATGTTACAACTTTTATTATGGGCGGATTCAAGAATTTTTGGGAAAAAAGTGGAGTTAAGCATAAAGAAACGCTTATCTGGAAGTTTTGTAAGTTTAGAAGTAACCAAGCAACAATTTTTAAATATGCTTGACTAAAAATTGAGGGGTGCTTGAGCCCCTATCGTGACCGCCACGTTTGATCTATTACCTATATTCCATTGTCCTGTCATTGCAATATGTATATGTCGCAGCAATCTAGCAATGGGATGCTTTGAAACAATCTGAGCAATTTATTCGAATAGTTTATTTTTGAAAAGTTTTTAACATGGACATGATCCTTCTTCAGGCATCTGTTCATGAAATATGATGTATTTTATAACGTCATAATGTCAATGACGTCATTACAGTATGATGTCATGTCATTTTTTCCTTACGTTGCATTGTTGACGTCAACAATACTTCTTAAACGTTAAAATAATTTTTTGGCTTTACAGTATCAACACGCAAAACATCGTATTATGGTTCAAAAAACCAAACTTGATCTGATTTGTTAACGCAAAACCTTTGATAATGATGATATCATTATCCGGTGTTGTCTCCATTTAATGATGGTGGCCGTAATGTTCTCATGGAAATTGCACTCTCTCTCTCTCCATTTCCTTCTATTGTGGGCACTGGGCATCCTTCAAATTCAGATCAGCCTTCAATCGCTCTTCTACTTGCTTTCTCCACGTTCTTTTCGGTCGTCCTCTCTTTCTTCGTCCCTTAATATTAAATTCTAAAGCATTTCTTACAACATCACCATCTTCTTTTCTCAAAACATGTCCCAAACATCTCACTCCACTTACTTTAGCCATTTTATCTATGGCCTTTGGCCATTAATCCAACATATCCATCATATCTTCTGTATTTTTCCTGTTCACTGGTTTGGCACCACACATTGCTTTCACCATTGCTCTTTCTGTTCTTTTCAAGATACCCATTTCTTTTTCTCTCAAACACCACGTTTTACTCCATACAACATTGTAGACCAGACACAACTCTGAAAGACTCTTGCTTTGATCTTTAACGAAAATCTTTTTGCAAGCAACAATTCACTACATTCTTTAAGTTTAATCCACCCAATTCTCATTCTTGCTGTAACTGCAGCCTCACATCTTCCACTAGTTATCAACTTGTCTACCAAATAACAAAACTCATTCACTATTTCCACTCTATCGCATAAATTCTCAATTGGTTCCATGCCATCATCATCTGAAGCTGTACATGATGTGCGAACAAAATTCTTGGCCAGGTCAGGGGGGACCCTTTTCCTGGATGTACATCTTCCGTGGATCCACCTCTTGCAGTTTGTACAAAAGACTGCGTTGACTTTTACCCTCCTTCCGCATACACCACATAGATCAATCTTACTTGTTGTAACTTTCTCTTTCAACCCACTCACCATCATTTTCGTCTTATTAAGATTTACTCTCATTCCCTTTCCTTCAAACGTTTTTTTCCATCACCAGAATTTATCCTTTAATTCTTCCATAGTCTTGCCAACTAAAACCAAGTCATCTGCGTATAAATTTCATTGACTGAACCGTCCCTCACTCTATTGATTGAACCGTCCCTCGCTCTCTCGGTCACTGCATCAACCACAATCGCAAAAAGCAGTGGTGACAACACTGATCCTTGATGGGCACCAACATTTACAGAAAATTCATCAGATAAACCTGATCTCACTTTAAAGTTTGTCTTTGCTCCGTCATACAGACTCATCACTGCTTTCACCACTACCTCTGAAACTTCCTTCTTCCTCATCGTCCATTCCATGAATAGATAAATGAACTTGTTTGCGCCAAATCGCCCAAATAGATAAACTTGTATGTGCTAATTACTCCCGAAAGAGAAGCGTTTAAAATTTTTTGATGACATTGTTAATCGAGAGTTTTAAGAACCAACATTTTGATATTATCAAGTTTTTATTTCAACAATTAAAAAAACTAGAAAGTTTTTTTAGTTTTCTCAAAAACCACGTACGAGGTTTTGCATTTTCACCATCGATAGACCAATATATTAAGCAATCCGGTAGCGTAATGGACGTGTCTCGTACGTCTTTCCTTTTTCTTCAAGCTTAAAACCTAAAATACTACGCGCTGCAATAACCCTGGTCCTTCTGTGATTGAATTTTTGCCCACTCTGTTATTTCAAAAATGAAAACATTTCTACCTGCGTTCCTAAGAGCGTGAGTATATGAAGTTTATTTATTTGTCCTTCCTTAACTTGATCCGAAACCTGCACTTGACAAAGCGCGGATTAACGAGATACCCCCGTATACTTATCTATACAGTAGGCTCACTCCTGGAAAAACCATTGTGACGTGTGTCCACAAAAAAAACTGTCTCAAATCTGCTGGAGCTCTTGGTAAGCGCAGACGCTATAGCGATTTCAAAGGCAAATAGTTCAACCAGAGGTCTGGAACTCTGGTTCAAAATTGAATTATAGCATTTTTTTCTCTCGGTTCAATTGCAATATTGTATCTGTCGAGCCATACCGTGCAACGGTCACAATCCATATGACTATTCGCATTAACGAAGAAGTGAAGCCTAGCAAGTCATATCGTGTAAATGTCACAATCCATATGACTATATTCGAATCAATAAAGAAGTCAAGCCTATTTAGTCAGTGGTCAGTCAGTGTCTTTGTAATATAAAGCTCCAATAGATTGAAACAGTACGCAGTGGCATAGCGAGAAATTTTGAAAGGGGGGGAGAGGGCATAATTTCCTAATTTTTCTCAAGCGTATTTTTTCGGAAGAACTAATTTGAAGCTGATTGAAAAACGAGAAAGGCACTAGGGGGGTCCGGTGGCGTTCTCCCCGGGAAATTTTTGAAAAATTACATGATGTAATGGCTGTTTTAGCGCTTTTTGAATAATTTTCAGGCAAATTTTGTTTAAATTTTTTGACCCTAATTCTGAGTGCTTTGCCAAATATTGTTTGCACATTCTCGATTATGCGTGCATAAGGCGTAAGACTTATGGCTATCGAAGAGGTTTGATATTATGGAAAAATTGTATACATCAAAAACATTTTAAAAAGTGGCTGGTGGGGGGATGCATACCCCTCATCCAACCCCCCTGGCTCTAAGCTACTGATACCATCAAAAGAGTCTGGCATATTTCAGTCACTTGGCACCATTAGTTTTGTTCTTTTTTACTAAAAGGCAAAGTCAAAAGGGGGGGCATGGAACAATGCCCCCCGTAAATACCCTCCTAGCAGTAGACCTACCGGCAAAAAAGAGTCACGGTTTAAGTTGATGTTGAGGTTCAAGAAGGATAGACTAGGCTCAGCAGGGCAGAATCAAGAAGAGGGAGAAAACAGTTACAGTAGATTGTTAAAGTCTCTTTGAAAAGCGATGCTTTTTTAATCCACATGGAAATGGAAAATAGGCCTTTGGGTAGCGCCGTACTGAATGCTACACTACCGGGACTGGTTGCGTCAGCACTTAGCCTTTCACGACTATAGTTCATTGGTTCAAATGCGAATATCATATTTGCTTGCTTTTAACTGTATAGCAGTTAAAATTCTTGATTGAATCCTAGGTGAATTACAGGTTGAAGCAGAATGAAGAGTAAAAAACAGAACAGAACAGGTTTATTTCTTTGCGCAAAATACACGAACGCATATAAAGGATTGGCAATAGCAATAGAAAAGTTGAAGCAATGCTTAAAATAACTGTTTCAAGCATCGCTTTGGCGCAGGATAAAAAATGTCGCGTAAATAAGAAGAAAAGCTCATGATTTTAAAGGTTTTTGCTGCTTTTTCTGTTTCAGCTTTTATTATTCCCTTAGAGCTTTTTTCAACTCCTTGCAAAAAGTAAAAGAATAAAACTATTTATTTTTGAAATCGTTGTAGCGTCTACCGGCCGTTAGCTCAGTTGCTCAGCGCACGCTATAGGTGCGGGAGGTCTGGGGTTCGATTCCCGGGCCGGTCAAATCGGCACAGTGTCGCCAACGATTCGCCACCGTTGCGACGTTTCTTCGGAGCTGTGTTGCCCTGGCGCTAAGCCGCGGAGATGGGCCCCGCAACTCGTTACACGCTTCGGCGTAATACGGCGAGTATAATGAAGATTTGATTTTTTTGATTTGTTGTAGCGTCTGCGCTTACCAAGTTGTGGACACATGTCACAATGGTTTTTGCTGGAGTGAGCCTACTGCATAGACAAATATATTTTAGTGATACCAGATCGGCCTACATCTGCAAGTTACGACATAACGCTAAAATATGCACTCATAACTTTATGAAGGGTGGTTTGAATAAATTCAAAAACTATTGTAAAATTTTAGAGGAACCAATCACTTCAATAAACACGACAAGCACAAACCAAAACGCTGCTTCGTGTGAAGAAAATCAATTTTCTTGCAATACGAGTATGCCGATGTGTTTGCTCGATCATCAAGTATGCGATGGTAATTCAGATTGTCCAAGTGGGGAGGATGAAATTTTTTGCGGTGAGTTTAAGCAAATGTAGCCTATACCGGCTTTTAAGCCAGAAAATTTGAAGTTGACAGCCCTGGCAAATGCATGAAGTCACTTGCTACTTTTTATTATTGAGTGGTCTATTTCAAGTGCAAAGTATGTTTACAATTTCAAGCAGATCCAAAAATCTTCGTTGAACAAAATATGGCCGAAAAATCGCTTGAATTCGACCATTTCAAGACACTGTCTTTGAGATATTAAAGTGTGAACCATAGTAAAAGATTCGAGTTGTCATTAAACTTTGTTTACAAGAAAAATCTTAAATAATTTCTTCAAGTTTGTTGGTTACTTGCAGGAATCCAAGCTCGTGCGCTCTGCCTACTTACCCAAAAGAGCATATTATCAAAACTTAGCATCAAAATTTGCATTTTAGCGGAAAAACCACTTGTGATTTTACTTTCGTTGAGCTGCGTGACAATTCGAGTGGTGCGAGTTATAAAATCAAATTATAAATCAAAGGACGAATATTGTAAGTTGAGTCCTAAGCGATTGACTTGACCCAGTAGAACTCGAATAGAGTCCGAGTCACGTGTCGAAACAAGTTGAGTCCAGTGTTTGACTTGAGTCTCCCAACACTGACAACAACTGGAACAAGCGTTATGAGTGTAACCATAAAACACAAAAATGTCTTGTTTCTTTTTGTCGAAAGTATTTCATTTTCAAGGAGGAGAAATAATGCCCAGTAAAACTCAAAACTGGAAGTTTCGTCAACGTAGATTCTGCCTTGATTACACTGCTGATGATGACAGCTGAATCTATGTTGTCAAAACGTCCAGTTTTGAAATTTACTGTATCTTTGGTTTTTTTTCCTAAAGATATTTTCGTCCCTTATTTGTTACATTTCATTTTCATAAATATTGAGATTTGCAGCAAATTTGACGACGGCTGAGCCGACTGTTCCTATTTACGTATGTGCTGCTGATGAGTTTTTATGTTTGGATGGAGTGTGCGTTCCTCTCATTGTTCTTTGTGATGGCGATTACGACTGCGATAATGGGGAAGACGAATTACTATGTCCAGGTGAAGCAATATGCCAAATTTTTACTGATATTTTACGAAACTGGAAAGATAGCGGGTTTATTAGTACCGGTACATTCTCAGTGCAGAATTGTGGGCTTTTTCCTGATCCTTGTTTTACTACAGGAGTGTCTCCAAAAGCATCGGGCCGATCAAAACTATTAAATGCTTTTAAAAAAAATGAGTCGTTTTTTGCATAGGCTTTATTGTTGTGCGTTTATCCTTCCATCACGAGAATACGATCAAAGCGCTATACGAGCACTCTTTTGGAGTTGCCGGCCAACTGGAACATTTGTTAAGTGCATCTCCCAACAGCAGTACAAGTAAAGTAGTGCGCTTGTTCTCCAAACACTATCCAAGGTGTGAAGTGCCGCCAATTTTAAAGTGAATGGTTTGACCCGACTCAGAATCAAGCCCAAGTCTGCAGCTCAAGAGGCAAATCGTTTTATCCCAAGGACCTTCTAAACCAGATTTCCTCAAATTTTTTTGTTCTGCGGATTGTTTTGAAAAAATTTTTTCATGCGACCTCACAGTGTTTATTGTCTCGTCCAAATGAGCTACTTTTAGCTTTTTTCAACTCATAAAAGTAATGCTTCGGCAATTACGCGACCTCAAAATTTTATTATACTACCCAAAATGTGGGCCGCAGCTCATAGCTTGAGAAGCGCTGATTGAAACTTTCATAAAGAATATTGTAATTGCAGATTTTCGAGTTACTACTGGGGCCACAACTGCTTCAACAGTTCCCGATGAAGAGACAGATGAGTCTGGAGATAACGACTACGATGTACAGTGTCAAGTGGACGAATATCAATGCAACGACGGACTCTGCGTTGAATTATCAGCTCTCTGTGACAGGTTTCCGGATTGCTTGGGTGGAGAAGACGAAGAGAACTGTTTAGGTTAGGACTGTTGTTTTGTAGAAACGATTGATAGGTTTAGGAATCCGCATGCTGCCACAGGTTTAACGGACTAATATTTGTCCATTCCTTTAGAAAGGATTTTGCTTTAAGTTTTATATTTTGATATTAATGAGTTTTCTGTAAAAATCTATTAATAATTTGCTGATCAAACTTCGTTACAAAATAAACAGACGGCTCTTAAAATAGATTGATGAGCTAGCGACTTTATGGGTTTATTTTTCAGAATCTACAACCACTCCCCCACAAACCACTTCCAGCCAAAATATACGAAAACCTAGCTGTGTGCATGAAAATCAGCAGTATCGGGCAGGTTAGTTTCATCAAAAGTTAACCGGTGACAGGACATTGGATGTGAGAATCGTTTTGGTTTTATGCCAGTTTTGACTATACACTTGTGCATGGGCACAAGCAAGGGTGCAAAAGGCTCTTGCGCTCCTTTCCCAGAAATTAGTGCGCTTCAAGATATCTAATCTAGTGTGACTAATTATGCTTTGATTAGTACATTATGTTTTGATTTTCTCCTAGGAAAAAGTTGGAAATACTCTTATCCCAGTAATTTCTTTGTTGAAACCCTTGGCTAAGGACTCGATTTTCTACCAATTCAATTTCATGTAATGATATTTTCGGCTCAAATTTTAAAGTCCGCGGCTATCCCAGCTTAGAAATTTGGTAAGCGATAAACTACAGTAAATACTGATTATTAAGAAGCTAACCTTGATTCAAACACTATAGCTCAAACAATAAGATCGCCGGCACATTGTTTGCATGATTGGGCTTCCAGAGCGCAAAAAGAAAACAACCGAAATGTTTGCCATTAACTCAGTTATTAAGCGCACAGGATATCGGTGATTCGCTTGATTCAGATACTTTGATTGTGAGCGATGAATGTGAAGAAGTCATGTGCTCCCCCAGTGGAAGATTGCTAAAGTGGAGAAGCAAAGAAGCAGCTTGCCTACCAACTAATCCAACTACGCCAGAAACCACCCGAAGTGAGTATAACCGACTTTGAGTTACGTTTTGATAGAAAGAGCAAATATGCAACACTTTTTACTTCTGCTCAGACATTACGGTTTAGTAGGTTGAAAGCAAAAGCAATTACTTAAGTATGTCCTTTATAAACATGAAGTTCTTGCTCAATGCTAACGATATACTGACTGTCCAATTAAATGCATAAAGAAATGATCGCTGCCGTAAGAAGTCGGCACTATAGGACCATAGAGCTCTCGTACCTTTTTCGATGTTATGTAGAACACAGCAAGTTAGATCTCAAACCGTTTTCCTTAAATTTTTGATGCTAGCCAAATTTATTATCAGAGTTGGGCAGTACCGCGATACAAAAGTACCGCGGTACTGTAACACGGTACTTTTTAGTACCGTTATCGATACCGTCGGTACTTTTTAAAAAATGTACCGTTTTTGGTACCGTCGTTACTTTTTAGACCGTTTTACTCGATATTTCGATAACTTTTTTTGAGTAAGCTAAAGAAAGCAAAAGCGGAAAACTCTCCGTTTTTTTCCGCGAAAAGCATCTTCGAAAAGTACCACGAAACCACGTTGTTGTAGATCAGTGGTCGGCAGCCACCGGGCTGCGACCCCGTGCGAAGTTTGTGACCGGTCCGTATGCGTTTTCAGAATAAATGCTTTGAATTTGAAATATTTTATAACGTTGGACGCAATTTCAGTCGCCAACGAATTTTTGCGGTTTTCACATAAAAAACACTCAGTTTAGCAAACTATTTATCGAAAAAGGGCTTGCAGTGAGTGCGGTCACCATGGACAATGCAAAAATATTTTCGCGACTTATGTCTAAAAGCAGAAGCTTGGCTAAAATAAATGAAAGGAGGCTGCAACTATTGTTAGTTTGAGAAATTATAGACTAAAAGTTAGGTTTTAGCACCTTATTACAGGGCCAAAGGGGGGCATGGCACCGTAACCTCTCCCTGCGTGCGCCTATGACGTCAATTCGCCTATAAGGGCAGTTTTTTTAACTCTCTAGAGGTGCCGTTATAGACGAATTCTACTACCAATATTGTTAACAACTGATTTCTGAATAGAAATAAATTCAATAGCCATGCGAATCAGTGTTTCAAAAAGTGCTGGATAACTGAGTTCAGTTAGACCAAATATACAAATTTACTCACCACAGTTTAATCACATCTATCTGAAATCTAACAGTCTGTTTCACCCAAAAGGGATCATCAGGGGTATTTTATTCAAATAAAATCTATTCTATTTGAATAAGATAAGGTGAAACAGACTGTCGGGTTTTAAATAGATGTTTCTAAACTGTGGTGAATTTGTAGAAACAAATTTAGATTTATTAGCAACATACCTATTTAATGACCTTTCAAAAACTTTTACAAATGTGTTGCAAATAACGAAATTATATAATAATCATAAAAAAATTCTTCAACGCAGGAGCTGGGCAAACTGCGGGCCGCATGCAGATCTTTTTTTTTGTTTCTTACCGATTTTTAGTGGAAAAATAGTAGATCTGCGGACGTGTAGTGCTTTGTGGGGGCAATTTGGACCCACACTTTCCACAAAGGGGGCATTGTGTACGAAAGATTGAATACCACTGGTCTAGACTACATGGAAAAAATTCATTTCTGTGTCATTGAATCAAAGTAAAACTATAGACCCGCAAATTCTGAGAAAAATGAAGATTTTGATTCATCTAAAAGTTCTGAGCATGCTGCTACTGATACACCAACCTCTACTGAAAGTGGCATTGAAAATGAAAACATTCTCTTTCAACACAATAATGAAATTCACTCAGCCAGAATCTTTGCAACATTTTTTTCGTATATAGGCCATAAGCTCTTTTACGTCCTTAGTATTGTTCGAATGTAGCAACGTAACCAGATAAGCAGGGGTGCGACAAAAGCCTCTGCTCTCCACGGCGAGTGTCTGATGATGATATGTAGGAACTTAGGCTACTAGTAAACAGTAAGTCCCGACAGATACTCTTTATACCTAGCCTCATAACTAATGAAGGAGACCAACAGATTATTATACATGTTGCCATACTTGAGAATGCTTGTTTTAGTAAGCGTGCCGCAGTCACCTTGCTAATATAACCGACGTCTTCGCTTGAGACACTGAGACTACAAGTCAGATCTTACACTAGCACCAGATGCGACAAAAAGCTTGATAAGGCTTTAATTTTGTTGCTTTGCAAGACGAAAACCAAAACAAAAATTACTTTTTAAGAAAACAAATTTTTGCTTCAAAAGTACCGAAAATCGGTACCGAGTAACGATATCGTCGTTACTTTTTTGAAATGTACCGTTATCGGTACCGACGATACTTTATTGGCAAAGTATTGGTACCGATATCGTCGTTACTTTTAAAGTACCGAGTGCCCAGCTCTGTTTATTATAAGTCTTTAAAAATAATTCAGAGAGTAGGCTACTGCACTTGGAGTTGGCCGAGTGGTTAGTGCATGGGAATGCGGAGCTAATTTCACGATTTCCATGCTCACCTTCCATGATGCATGTATACTGCTACTACAAAAACCTAAGCTGTAAACGCTAAAAAAACACAATATCTGATAGCTAAAAGTGATGGGGATTTGTGAAAACATTTTCAAAAATGGAGTATCTATATTGAATTGTGCTATTACTGCACCTGTATGATACTATGCTTGACGACGTTATTTTGTAATGCCTTTATTATTATTATTATTTTTATGTTGATATCATTTTATTACCTTTTGCAACAATAAATTAAAAAAAAAGAAATAAAAAAAGCTGTAAACATGTGGCTTGAAAAATAAAGAAAAAAAAAAAAAGAGTAAGTTGCAGTACTTACTTTATCTTATCCTGACGCTGCATTTTTTTACCAGTTAGCGCAGTCGCTAAAGACATCGGTATTGGTGCGAGAGATCAAATCCCGGTTTGGTCGAATCGGACACACTGTCGCCAATGGTTCGCTACCGTTGCGATGTTTCTTCAGAGCTGTATTGCCTTAGAAGCTAAGCCGCGAAGATGGACCCTGACACTTGTTACTTGCTTGACTTCGGTGTAATACCGCAAGTATAATGATCGAAGATATGATTTTGATTTCATTGTTTTTTGAGAGAAGTGTAACCTGTAATATTACGTTCTCCCGCTTCTAAAAAAAGTAAAATTGTTTCCCCCTTTGCATCGTGACACAATGTGCCTATTGGTAGTCTTAGTCACTGTCAAGTTCTTAACCCCCTGCGTTAGTACCCTGGGGAGTAGGAACGTCATTAGTACCATGGGCTGTTTCAGCACCCCATTTGCAAAACTGTTGTCAATAACAAGCAATATACACCATAGCCGTAGGAGACTAAAACATTTTGGGGGGGCGAACACAAAATTGCCCAAATATTTGTTTGCTTGCCCAAATATTATGCGAAGTAAGTGAGTTTATTGGAACCAATTTAGTAATGGATCCTATTTTGCGAGTCAACCCTTTTTGTGACATTTGACAAAATAAAGTGTTTTGATTCAATTTTTAGCGAATCAATAATGGTATTAAATAAATTATATCAGTACTTGTTAAACAAAACTGTGGTAAATGCAGTTGGTACCGCACGAAAAAACTGCTAAATATAAAAGAATATTCAGATAATGACTAATTTTTAACCAGAAATACAAATTAAGAGTTATATTGTAGCCAGATAGCTAGAGTTATCCTACCAACATAAATTGCAATGTCAAGCAATGAGAATTAGAAATCAGATAAAGATTCTGTCGAACACCACGCAACTTTACATTTTGAATCTCATGATTTGGAAATATCATGTTATCACCTATTCTTTAAGTTCTCTTTTGGCAGTTTGGTGCTTGATAAAACACTTCTAATTGCTGGCTACCAGTAGACCTACAAAATTTGATAGGCCTACTTCTGCTCATCAATCATCTATTAACGCTGTTCTAATTTTTTGGCATCTGTTCGGTTTAAGACATTTTAGTTGTTTACCGATACCGGTAGTTTTATAACCTGTACGTTGGCCTAAACTGTATAGGCCAACCTGTATTTTGCTGCCAGCTTTCCAACAAAACTATAAACTTATCGCTATAGACCTATGATAGTCTCTCTACTATCAGCTACTTCAGCATTAGGTACGGTATTTGATTTTCATGATAGGCTGATTCCCAAATACCGGTACTCTGCCCTAAACTCAAAAATGCAACTCAGATCTAAAACCCAATTCTGCCCTAATTTCAACAAAAAAAAGCCCTAATCTTAATGCCAAAAATAAAACGGAAAAACCTTAGACCTAACCCTGTAACCCGAAAAAATAAAAATCTAACGCGGAAAAATTGCAATCATCAATTCATAACCTACCTCACCAGTAGCCTACCATTCAACATTTCAACAAGTCAGCTATCAGCAACTCATCCAGTCAAAATCCTGTGGAAGTTTTGTTCATAACTGAGCAGTCTGACTAGGCCTAGAACCCACTTGGCCTACGCTAATCTGACAAGGCCTTTAACCAGAACTGCGGTCTTATGTCATACCGGTCATACTACTGGACTAACAATAACAGTAACAAGCGTTGTTCACAGCGCATTGCAGTTTTGTAAGTAAATTTTGAACATACCAATATATCATGTGAAGATGAGCGCGACCCTAGTGGCAAATAGGCCTATTTTGCCACAAACGGGTAAATCGTGTTTAGACCTATTTATCCGCTGGTGGCAAAATGTCACTATATTTTTTAAGCAAAACAAAATCATAAGTTGCGGGTTAACAAGTCATTCGGTTTGATCTGTTTTATCTCTAAGTATGTGCCCGAATAAAAAAACTATTTGCCCGAATTTTCGATGTTTTGACCAAAATGGGGGGGCGACCGCCCCCCCGCCTCCTACGGCTATGATATACACATTGGGCTTCAGTGCTTATCCTCTAGGTCCTGGTCTTCTTCGAACAATATTTTGAGGATAGATACAAACTGCTGAATTAGGCATTTCTTTCTGCCACCATGATTTTCTGTCTTTTCCAAGCCATCCATCACACTTTGGCTGTTTTTCCAGTTCGTCATGTTTCAAGTCATAGCACTAAGAATCAGAAATAACTTCGTCTTCTATAACAAAATCTCATTCATCTTCACTGTCATTTTCAGCGTCACCACTTGAAACGTTACCTTCTTGCATCATTCTTTGCAACCTTTTTAAATTTTTACTGCAACTGTTCATAATTTACCCCCCAAAAAATACGAAGAACAAGTCACGATACCATAAGATTTTCAGCTATTTCTCCTCTCATCTATTCAAGAGGGTAGCTACAAAAAGAAAGTTGCAAGTGTTGCCAACCCAAAACGGCTCGTAAATTTAATACCCTGGGGTGCAGAAACACCCCAGGGTACTAACGTAAGGTTAAGTGTGGTTTTAGTTACAACAAGCCGAAGTTTAACCAAAGTCTCGTCAGCCTTGCTACGCACAGCCAATCCAGGCTAAACTCATTCCAGACTGTAAAGACTCTTTTTTGCATTGCTTTACCTGGACATCTCGACTTCACCTCTTTTCTAGGTTGTGCCCTATTTTTGGCAGGCGACTGGCCCCAAACAACGATACCCAATGAAAGAGCCTATAACCACTAACCCACAACTAAGTTACCAGTAGCCTAACTAGCCCACACCACTAGAAGCCCCCATGGCAACCCACTCATTTGCAGCTGCAGACGCGTTTCGACCTTATTATAATTCTATTTGAATTCTATTTGACTTACATATCCTTCTTTGTATCATCTTGCTGGATTCTGCTACTGTACATGCGGTTCGACAAACGTACCGGGATATTGATGTTTAAACCACCGATAAGCGCTGACGTTCACTGTGTTTTCTGGGCTTCATGCGCAGACACAGTACCTGCCTTGTCCCCCGCTTTTTCACGGGCGAACGGGTTGGGCAGAGAGTTTTTTTGCAGGTTTTGGTAACTGGTATAGTTACAAACCTTAAACAAAAAATTCCTTCTCAGATTACCGGGAAAATAATGTTTAAACCAACCGGTCATTTCTATTCTTATCGATTGTTTACAGGGAATCTGTGACATCATAATCCAGCCTGTATTATTTTCTTGAAGGTAAAATCTTCATTATACTCGCCGCATTACGCCGAAGCGTGTAACGAGTTGCGGGGCCCATCTCCGCGGCTTAGCGCCTGGGCAACACAGCTCCGAAGAAACGTCGCAACGGTGGCGAGTCGTTGGCGACTCTGTGTCGATTTGACCGGTCCGGGAATTGAACCCCAGACCTCCCGCACCGATAGCGTGCGCTGAGCAACTGAGCTAACGGCCGGTTCTTATCAAAATATAATGATTCAAACCAATGCAAAAAAAGTAATAATGTTATGTAAGATTTTATTTTGTCAAACTAGCTTTTCACATAAAGCTTTCCAGGTGTAGGAGCACGGATTATCAACAGCTAATAACCCATTTGCAAATTCACCAAATAAGACAGAAGTGCAGTCAAGATCATTTTCTGTTGAGCCTGTGCCCGGTGCGAAAGAATTCCACAAAGTTGCATCATGGATGTCCGCTGTATTGTTATTTAGCCAACTCCAAAGCCCTTCTGCAGCTAAATCACTCAGTCCGATCCAGTAATAACTGCTCAAAGAAAGTCCTCGCCAAATTTTTCTGCAAAAATATTTTCGAAAATATACTTTTTTCATGTTTACGATTCGAGTACGAAATACATACATGCCGAGCCGTTTTACGAATTATCGGTACTGATCTTCCCGATGCACAGTACAGCACCTGGGTCATAGAGAAATCAATTGCTTGCATAGAAAAGCGCTGCTATTGGTGAGCCACTAGCTCAGCTCTGTGCATTCTCAAGCGGAAATCAAACCTGCTCTTTGAAGAGCCCTAACAGCAAAGTGCTATAACCGCTTAGCCGAACCGCGGCTGATAAGACAAAGGCGCATAAATCAACAAAAAATTTGGACGTTTGTATTTTTTTATTTAAAAAAAGCGATCAAAGTGCTGTAAAAACTCGCTTAGGAGTTGCCGGCCACTTCTAAGATGTAGGAATCCCGCTGAGAGCCTTTTCTATCAGCACAACGAGTAACTTGCCGGTTTGTTCTCCGTACTGTCTCTTTGGCTGAGCGTCAAGTAGAGAAGCTATGACCATCAATTTTTAAAGTCATTGGTTTGAACCGACTCGGAATCAAACCCGAGTCTACAACTTCAGGGGCAAACGCTCTTACCACTCGGCCTTGTTAGCCGTTAAGATTTGGAAAAGTGAAAAACAGCTTGCTTAAAGTTCCACAATTCCAAACTTTGTAATTACATTCTAGTCGCCATATCTCGAACTCCATATTGGGCCAGATCTCCTCCCCAATTTTGGCAAAGAGATCGACTCATATTCCATGTGTAGTAATCTGTACTTGCTTTATATTGGTACCCGTTGAAAGGGGCAACCCAGCCGTCGTCCAACACCATGTACCCACGAAGCAAGGCTGTGGTCATATTAGCTGCACAACAACACACTTTAATAGAAAAATTCAATAACAATTTTAAAAGGTTCAAACATTTTTTAATACACACTTTTTAAGGATTTAGAAGAAAACCTCGTCAGATAGTTTCGGTGCGCATTTTCGTTTTTGAATTTTGATTCGACAGTAGTCGTACGCTTCTGCTTCTGAGACTGGTAAGAAATGTTCACGGAATATTTTCCAGTTTTAGGCTGCGTTCACACATAGTGGTTTTCGCAACTCGGCACGAAACTTCAATTTAATATTGTGTGAACGCATTTTTTTAAGATTTTAAAAACTATATCAGCAATTCGAAGAGGGAATCATTTCAGTTTTTGAATCGCGGAAACTAGTTCGAAAAAAATGAAAATAGCGTTTGCAATAACAAAATGAAGTTTTGTGCCTGGTTGCGAAAACCTCCTTGTGTGAACGCGGCCTTACTCTGCTGTAGAACATCACCAACGTGCTTTGCTTGGGTACAAATGCGGATTGAAGCGCTGAGACAAATTCTGTTCAAACTGGCCTTCGGTGATGGAAGAATAAGCTTTGTTACGTAATAAGCCCTCTGACTTACAACTTGTTGACGTCATCTAATATTTCTAACGCACATTTTTGAGGAAGAAAAAGCTTTGTTACATAGATAAGCCCTCTCACGTACAACTTGATGACATTATCTAATTTTTATAAAGCACATTTTTGAGGAAGAAAAAAACGCATGAGCAATTCTATAAGCAAAAGCGTTGAGTTTGGGGGATTTTTACGATCTTGCAAGAACGTTTATAACCTCTTCACTTTTCCATAAAACTTGCAAGCTTGGCAAATTCTTGCCAATTTTTACTTCCCTATCAAGAATTGCTGCTACGTTTGAAGTCTGGGGCATAATTACAAGCAACAATAAATGTACGTGTACAACACAAGAGTTAAAAAAATTGCGTGAAATTTAATCACGACCATTTTTGCTATTGTTTACCGATCGTGCAAATTTTGAAGATTTTCCCTAATGAATGCTTTGCGCAAAAAAATCGCTCCAGTAGAAATTTTGCTCTTTCTACTACCGTAAGCGTGAACGCAGAATTACTAACACGGCAAAACCAATCGCATAAACAAATGGAAAATTCCAATTCTGCTTTATGATCAATATAGCTATGGGGTGCCATACAGTATGTAAAAGCCTACATTTACACATTTAGGACAAAAAACAGCACTAAATGAAATGCATTTATCCCCATTCGCAAATGTATTTGCCATTTGATATGCATTTGGTAAAAAATAACAACATTTAGCTAAATGTAAAACATTTGTATTGTCTTACAAATGTATTTGATTTAACCACATTTATTTGGTAAATGAAATGCATTTGTAATGTTTTACAAATGCATTTCATTTGCGACGTTTTTTTTTTGCAAATCAAATGCATTTATTTTATTGCATAAATGTATTTGATTTAACAAATGTATTTACTAAAACAAATGCATTTATTTTGTTCACAAATGCATTTCATTAAATGCTTTTTTCGTAAATGAAATGCATTTATGTTATTTCATAAATGTATTTCATTTAACAAATGCATTTGTTTAATTTCACAAATGTATTTGATTTAACAAATGTATTTGCTAAAATAAATGCATTTGTTTTGTGCACAAATGCATTTGTCACTGAAGCGTATCATTTTAAAGCTAACGTCCTGGCGGTTTTCATCTCACGTGCTGCTACTGTGCCTATGTTTTCTGGAAACCGTAAAATAATGTGGTTTTTTGACTGAAGTAGGTAAGAGGTTTCGGAATAGGACCGTTGGTAATTGCTGGGTTTTCTGAGTTGAAAAATGTAACGGAGATGGTAAGAGTAGGTAAAGTTGTAGCTAGTAAAATAATTGTTGCGCTTTGAACTAGGCCTAAGGAGATTGATGTTTGTTTTCTCAGGTTTATCAGTAGATGGTAGGCTACAGCGGGTAATGTCTAGTATCAGCCCCCAGGTTTGGTTAGGGTTAGGTTTGGTAAGGATTAGGTTCGGTTGGAGTTACATTTAGTCAGGGTTCGGTTAGGGTTAGATTTGGTTAGGGTCAGGTTATAGGTTAGGTTAAGGCCATTGGTTAGATTGAGGTTGGCAGACAGAAAAAGCGTGGGGGCTGATGCTAGACATTACACGCTGTAGCCTACCCATCTACTGATCTACCTGAAAAAACAAACATCAATCTCCTTAGGCCTAGTTCAAAGCGCAACAATTATTTTACTAGCTACAACGTTACCTACTCTAACCATCTCCATTACATTTTTCAACTCAGAAAACCCAGCAATTACTAAGGCTCCCTCTTGGCTATTTCGGTCAAAAGACCACGTTATTTTACGGTTTCCAGAAAACATAGGCACAGTAGCAGCACGTGAGATGAAAACCGCTAGGACGTTAGCTTTAAAATGATACGCTTCAGTGACAAATGCATTTGTGCACAAAACAAATGCATTTATTTTAGCAAATACATTTGTTAAATCAAATACATTTGTGAAATTAAACAAATGTATTTGTTAAATGAAATACATTTGTGCAATAACATAAATGCATTTCATTAACGAAAAAAGCATTTAATGAAATGCATTTGTGAACAAAATAAATGCATTTGTTTTAGTAAATACATTTGTTAAATCAAATACATTTATGCAATAAAATAAATGCATTTGATTTGCAAAAAAAAACGTCGCAAATGAAATGCATTTGTAAAACATTACAAATGCATTTCATTTACCAAATAAATGTGGTTAAATCAAATACATTTGTAAGACAATACAAATGTTTTACATTTAGCTAAATGTTGTTATTTTTTACCAAATGCATATCAAATGGCAAATACATTTGCGAATGGGGATAAATGCATTTCATTTAGTGCTGTTTTTTGTCCTAAAATGTGTAAATGTAGGCTTTTACATACTGTATGGCACCCCATATATAGCGCAATGTGTGTAGTGTGGACTGTTGGCTTTTACCAAGTTGTTGCCAAGCGAGCTACGTTGCCTTTCGAAGTCTACTGTAAAATAATTAAACTGATTTTCAATCCAATCTCAACTTTCCGTAACGCAAACCGCCTTTGCATTGCTTTATATTTACGTCAGTGTAAAAAATTAGATAATTGTTATACTTCTACGTTACTGTAAAATTGAATTGGAACCATACAATCTTTAGCACACATTTTATGGAATTCTTTAATACTTTAATCACAAAAATGAGAGCCAATAATATTGGTAGCATTTGTATTTTTCGAGACGTTTCGATTAACTTTTGATTAACACCTACAATGGTTTAAGTGTAAATCAATACGTCTCCAAAAATTCTAATCTTTCTATTATTATTGGCTCTTATTTTTGTAATTAGAACATACACAGTTTAGTTCGCAAATTTGGTTTGTCACGTACAATCGCTGATCATTAGTTTGTTAAGCTGCGTTTTTGGTAGACTCCTGGTGACTAGCAGAGTAGCAGGTAACTGCAGTTTGAAAAGTAGCGTAAAGAGAAAGTGGATATCAGAATTAAAGGTGAAATTACAGGGTTTAGAGTTAAACTATGTGTTCTATGATAATTAAGATGACAGTGTAATATTAACTGATGTAATATGAGGGTGAAAAAGTGTGATGCAGTTGTGCAAAAGGAAAACATAGAACTAATAAATTAACAGCATTTACGAAACAAACTAAACGTACTTCACGCAGAAATTTAAACATTGTTTGTTTCATTTTTCGAAAAATAGCCCAAACTTACCAAAAATTATATCTTGAGACGCTAAAATATTTTGCTAACATTGCGCTCTATCAAAATCTTCATGGCGGAAGTTGCGCTGCGCTTCTATTAATTTAAAAACGAGATTGCATTTTCGCGCTTTCTTGCGCTACGCTTAAGAAAAAATGCTCGTCTCTGTTTATCTCGTCTCTGTTTATCTGCTTGTTTTCTTTTTCAAAAGCTTCAAATTACGAATCAAGAATTTTTTAGCAAATATTTGTTAAAACAGTCACAAAACATAATTGCGATTTTTCTTGAGATTCTACACAGGTTACACAATTTTTCAACACTCTAAAGCCGTCATAAGCGTAGCAATCAAAAAGAGTAATTCTGTTACCGTTATTGTCTTCAATTAGGGATTTCTTGCAAATCCCCGGTTCACCTTTCAAACCAATGGGGCCTGGAGGACCCCTACGGCCTGGTCTACCTTGCTGAATATTCTCATTTGTAGGTGGGGGCGATGGAGTAATCAAATTGTCAGTTCTCAAGCAAGTAAGATGTTCCTGAGCGCCACATGTGGCAAGAATAAAACAGACAACGACCAACATGCGAAGCATGTTTTCTGATTTAAATTTTAAACAAAATGTGACCAAACCAACCCAGTTACGCTCTTTTGTATGACAAGTCACGAGACTTCTGGGCGTAGCCATTGGTTCAAATTTAGTAATTGTTCTTTTACAAAAATTTTGATGGCTCTACCAACAGCGTTTTTTGAATGAAAGCTAATGTTTAAGTTTGTCCATGTAAGGCAAGGATGGGCAACCCCTGGCAAGCGTGCCGAACTTGGCACGCGAGCTCGTTTCTCTGGCACGCGAGCCATATGGCCTTTTAAATTTTCGGAGGACGAAAGTCGGACATTAGCGGACGTGACGACCTTTTGCTTTTATCAGCGGATATGATGACCTTTTTTTTGCTCTTCACCTGATTTTGGGACGAAAATTGGACATCAGCGGAGGTGATAACCTTTTTTTTTCACTGATATTTTCAAGGGAGAATGCCAACTGTCGGTTGGCACGCGGAAAAATTTGGCCCATGATTTTAGCCGATTTTGGCAGGCAGTTCGAAAAAGGTTGCCCATCCCTGATATAGGAAAAGGATAACCTCTTTATTCGGACCAGTTTTTTCAAGTTTAGTTAAGTTGTCGTCAATTCACAGCTCAGATGGCCGAGTGGTAGGAGCGTCCGCCGCAGGAGCTGTAGACTTGGGTTTGATTCCGAGTCGGGTCAAACCAATGACTTTAAAATTGGTATTCACAGCTTCCCTGCTTGACGCTCAGCATTAAAGGGACAGTGTGAAGAACAAGTCGGCAAGTTCACTTGTAGTGCCGTTAGGAAAAGCACTTAGCGGGATTCCCTCATCTTGGTGAGGTAGACTGATAGCTGGCGACTCCTAAGCGAGCTCGTACAGCGCATTGATCGTTTTCTCGCGATAGGAGGATAAACGTGCAACTGAAATACAAAATTTTGGCCATTTTGCCTCTCTTCAACGGCAATTTGCTCTGCATTATCGGAGACAAAATGCAAGGTCAATAGACAAATAGTATTATTGGGTTGCTTGCGTATCAGTACTTTTAATTTTTCAGCGCTTACTGTACGTTCTTAAGAGTCGTCGTCAAAAGAGAGCCTTGCTCCCTCTACCCTTTGAAATTGACGTTTTTAAGATATACCTTGTAATTTATGAGTAAGTTACTGTTTTTGTTCAAAAATTTAGATAAAAAAAGTGCGCGAAGAGTTTTGCAATAATGGCGTTGCGCATTTTGTCAATAGTTTTTTATTCAAGCAAGCGCAAAAAACGGCATTTTTACCAACATAAAAAAGCAACAAAAATGCATAAAAAGAATTTAATATTAAATATCATGCAAAGAAAATAAATTTGGATGACAAACATTGTACTTTTTTCATTGTACTTCCTCATCAATCAACATTAATCACGTGGTAAGGTCAAATTCTGATAGAGTAAGAAGAACTTAGTCCCATCTCGAGTTGAAGTAATGACTGGTTTGCGTGTGGTCGATGGTCGGTTGTTGATCAAGTTGAGAGGGAAGATCAATCAGTAACGTGCAGTCCAAAGTCGAAAACACAACGCACATGCATGTGGACTGCTTCCAACTTCATTAATTTAACTGAACCAACTATATGATATTGCATAAAATTTAAACAAACACATTCAAGTACTGGCAAAAAGAGGAACTATTTTCTTGATATTGCGCAGTGAGTGCTTGCAACAAGCAGTTGTAAACAAAAAACGCAAACTCTTGCTGGAAGGGATGGAAGGGGTCTTTCTTGGAAATTTGAAATTTTTCCCCAAGAAATTTTTGGATCCTAGCTTGATTAATAGGTCTCACTACAGATATCTTCTTGATGCGAACATGTCTTAAATCAACTTCGGCTCTTAATAACAACGCAAAAACAAAAAGGCCATTAAACGACCGGCATATTTGCAGAAAAATCAAGCCCTTTGGAGCAATGTTCGAACAGGGTATAAGCCCATATGCATTAGCAAAGAATCGAAAAGTTAGTCAATAAATTGTCATGTAAACCTAACAATGTGTTTGGAAACACAGATCAACATCACTGCTATTCCATCTTAAAGCCCAATATATCTTTTCAACCTTCATGCAGCGTCATCTGGAAAGATTGAAAACACCATGAACTGAAGGTAGTGAGGCCTCGATGATGCAGTTTAAAAGTCTCTTTTACATTTGTGAAAATGTTAGTTGAGTTTTGATACAAGATGTTAAGTGAGCAAAGTTCCTGGGGTCTTTTTATCTGCCTCACCTCCCATTGCTGGCACTGTGCTAGGGCAGCCGAAGTAGCCCACAAGGAACATCAAAAGAAATCAAAGAGGATGCAAAATGATAACTTGAACACTACGCCATACTGTGCTAAAGTATTTGGGAAAAAGAAAGATCATCATCGTCCAGTTTCAATACGTTTTTTCCTCGTCGCCGGAAGTGGCTGGATACACGGATACACCTCAACCCTTCCGCGATCGCGATCATGTTCAGGCCCGTAACCAGAAACTGAGCTCAGGGGGGATATTTTTTTAACAGGGGGGCTAAATTTTTTCGTTAACTCCCTAAAATACCAACTTTAAAAACAGTCAACATATCTGTCTAGGCTACAAGCTTGCAAAATTTACTTTTGCTTTTTATGTAAGGGGCAGTGGCGCACCCAGAATTTGGCTAAGGGGGTGGGGTGGGCACAACCGGCGGTCTGGGGGTGAAACCCCTAGCCGCCGGAGGCTAAGGGGGTCTGGGGGCGTAGTCCCCAGCCGCCCACGAATTTTTACGGTTTTCGCATAAAAAACACTCATTTTAACACACTTTTTTTATCAAAAAAAGCTTGCAGTGAGTGCAGTCATTATCGACAACGCAAAAATATTTTCGCAGCTTATGTCTAAAAGCAGAAGCTCGGCTAAAATAAGTTAAAAGAGGCTGCAATCATTATTAGTTTGAAAAATTATAAACTGAAAGTAAGGCTTTAGCACCTTATTACAGGGCAAAAGGGGGGGCATGGCAACGCGGCCGTGGCCTTCTCCTACGTGCGCCTATGATAAGGCCTAAATAAATTATCACCGATTAATATGTAAGTTGGAATTTGGAAACAATGGCCGGTTGGCGCAGTGGTAACGATATCGCTTCCGGTGCGGGTGGTGTGGGGTTCGATTCCCGCGCTGATCAAACCAAACATAAAGTCGCCAACGGCTCGCCACCACTGAGATGTTTTTTCGGAGTTCGAAGCTATGTCGCTCAGGCGCTAAGCTGCGGAGATGGGCCCCGCAACTCGTTACATGCTTGGGCGTGATACGGCGAGTAATGAAGGTTTGATTTTGATTTGCAACAAATGTATAAGAAAAGCTAAAATGTTTTGCGCTAAGAGATTACAATTGGCTGCTAGTATGTTGAAAAATCACATTAAAATTACAACCAAATTGCTTTAAAAAAACGTCACACTCTTTAACCGTTCACAATAGAGGCAATCGTGCGTGTTTTGTGCCTAATCTTAGAACAAATTCATCCAAATCAATTTTCTTGGTTCTAGATTTCTCAAAAGCAAGCATTACAAGATTGCGCAACCGTCCGTAAGTCATTGAACGCCTGTGAGGAGCGTCAATATGCGACAAAGCAGAAAAACTGCACTCCAAAATTGCGACACTTCACCCAAAAATGGCTACAGCTGCAGCAAGTTTATACACATTAGAAAAGGCACGCTATTGTTTGTAAAGTTTATGTAACAAAATGTTACCCTCCTTCCATGTACTTCGAACGCCACCGAGTGGATGAGGAATATGAACGTCGGTGAAGTTAGGGTTCGCTAACTCCACACTCGCTTTAAATTTTCTTCGTGCTGACTTTGGGCCTACCCAGTTTATTTGCAACTATGCTGACTACTGCGGGTCTACCCACATATGACGCGGTCGTCATAAAGCTGCTCTGATTATTTAATTATTATACTCTGGTCTCGCTCTTCCCGGATGTGCGAGAGTGGACCTTTATGACACAGTGGCTTTTACTTGAATGTACTGAGGGCATATGGGTTGCCCGTGCACATTTTTAGCACTGCATCGTTGGTAATTAGATAAAGAAGCAAGCAAATTGCCCCCCTGTCCCCCGTCTAGAGATGGGCGAATAGTAATCATTCGTTAAAAAGTAACGGTTAACAAGAAGTAACGGATAGTAACAGATTCGTTTTGTCAAAATACCGATTCCAAGTCGTATCCGTTTGCCATCCAGGGCCGAAACTAGGCAATGCGTGGCCTTCCCCAAAATCATCTTACGGGGCCCCGACGTCCAATTTTTCCCCAAACATCGAGTGAAGACCAAAAACAAAGGTCTTTACGCCTTCCGACGTTTTTTCAAGTATTCACTTGAAACTGTTACTCAAAAGTAACGGTTAAGCACATATCTACTTTAAAGAAGATATTCCATACTTTTTATCCGTTACTTGCATTCGTTTAGAAAATCACGAATCAAAGACCTTTTTTTTTTTTTTTTTTTTTGGTCTTCACCCGATATTTGGGGGAAAATTGGACATTGGACGTCGGAAGGCGTGCAGACCTTTTTTTTTTCGGTTTCCACGTCTGGGGGAAATTGGACGTCGGAAGACGTGAGTACTTTTTTTTTTTTTGGTCTTCACCCGATGTCTGGGTCTAAGTGATTACTTTAGACTCTATAGTAATCACTTAGTATTTAAAAATAACGGTTAAACGCATCTCTACCAAACATCGGATGAAGACCAAAAAAAAGGTCTTCACGCCTTCCGAAATCCAATTTTCCCCCAAACATCGGGTGAAGACCAAAATAAAAAAAAAAGATCTTTGATTCGTGATTACCTAAACGAATACAAGTAACGGATATAAAGCATCGAATATCTTTTCCAAAGTAATCGCTTGGAACCGTTACTCAGAAGTAACGGTTAAGCACATTTTTACCCCCGTCCCCCTGGTCAAACTTGCCCCTTTGGCCCCCGACTAGTTAAGGGCCTGATCATGTTCAAACCAAATTTTTCCTTTTTAGGAGTTAATTTTTTCCTCAGGAGATAATTTTTTGCTATAGCTGCAGCCTGTAGATCTATCGCCGTTATCTGGCCGAACTGTGCCAAAGCACAGCAGCTCATGAACTATGAAAAAAATATTATAGGCTGCGTTTTGGAGTACCGGGAGGCATTTAGTGAATTTTTTTTTAAAGTGTGGCTGTCAATGCTAATTGATTGGGACGGTGGGCTATTAGATAAAACTAATTTGTGTTTTATAACCTAAAAATGTGATAGGTTCCAGTCATTTTTATCTTTAAACAAAATATTTCAGTTTCAGAAGAAACTACCGCGTCCACTATTACGAGCACACAACGAGAAAAACTCGCATGGGTGATGAAACTACAATCGTGGAGAAGAAGATTGCTAAATTCTTGGCTTCCATCCTTGCGAAGATATGCTAACGGAACACAAGGTAAGTTTCCAACATTAATGTAGCTCAAATGGCCGAGTGGAGAGAGCGTCCGTCTATAGAGCTGCGGACTCGGGTTTGATTCCAAGTCGGGTCAAACTAATAACTTTAAAATTGGCATTCACAGCTTTCCTGCTTGACGTTCAAGAGAAAATGTGGATGACAAGCCGGCAAGTTTACTTGTCGTGTCATTGAAAAAAACACTTAATGGGATTCCCCCATTTTCGTGTGATATACAAGATGGCCGGCAAGTCTTTAGCAAGCTTGTTATAGCGCTTTGATCGCTTTCTCGTGATAGGAATATGTATGCAACTATATAAAAAATGTGCCGTAGTGCCGAGTTTTCATGAATTTGCCAAGTAAAGATCAAGAAGGTAAATATGTTGTGAATATAACTAACCCTCTTAGTTTTTTTTTTAATCGGTATGCTCGTCTGCCTGTGAGTTTTTCCCAACCATAACTCATTCTTGCGCAGACCTATACCAAAAATCCAAATTTCGGCACGATATTGATAGGCTAGAATCTTTTGCAACATTTTTCCTAGTTGTTGTAAATTTGTAGGTCAAATAACTTGAAAAATTCTAACTGAAACCGAAATTCATTTGCGGGCTATACAGCATTGCGTTAACTGACTCTTATCTCAAAACTTTCAAAGAAAATCGATCATTTTTCTTGAAAAATGATTTTAGAGGAAGAGACAAGCTCTATTCAGATGAGTGCCAAGCTTCTGATAATTACTCACTATTCTAAGGTTCCGGAAGACTATACCGCGTCCACAATCTAGCCTAGGTTACTATACAACCTACAGAACGAACCATTTTTTAAGATTTTACTTCCGCTTATACGCAAGGTCGGGTTATTTTTCTTGTTTCATGTCAAAACTCACGTCTGGAATTTTATTTTAATGTTAATTGGAAAAATAATGAGTTTGAATTAGCGTTGGGAAAAAACCACGATAATTGCGGGTGCGAATTCCTAATTTTGAAATCGCCTACAAATATTAGTTTTCAATTCAAACAAGTCAATAATATACTGAATTCTCGTTGATGCAGGCCTAACCATGTTGATCATCAAGCTTACTGAAGTGACGTTTTGTTTAGATTCAACTTCTCGACAAAATTGTCGCATCTGGCCGCAACCGGGTTGTCGAAATCCTATTTGCGTAACTGACATTAACAATTGTCTTTACTGCTACTGCAGCATAACCGAAAGAGGTAAGGGCCAACATTAAGGCACATAACTTCCAATGTTTATTACATGATAAGCCTCTTTCCGTAAAAATGATCTATAACTTTCGAGTGGTTAAGGTTGTCAACTGCCTGGGTTTGAGTTTACAAATTACATTTTCTGAATAGTCAACGGTACTCGTTAAAAATAAGATGTTGACACAAAAGTTTAATCTTACAACTCAAAATCACGTTAACCCTAAGCACTAAAAAGCTGACAGTGGTCAGGAGAATTGATCGAAAGAAAATGAAATCAGGTCAAGTTAGTTTAGGGGCCTTTGTTATTTGAAAACTATGATAGTCAAAAGAGTGTCATCTTTTGGAGCAATTCCACTGTATTTAACAGCTCAGATCGCCGAGTGGTGAGAGCGTCTGCTCCTGGAGCTGTAGACTCGGGTTTGATTCCGAGTCGGGTCAAACAAATGACTTTAAAATTGGTATTCACAGCTTCCATGTTTTACGCTCAGCATTAAAGGGAAAGTGTGGAGAACAAGTCGGAAAGGTTACCTTTTGTGCCGTTGTGAAGAGTACTAAGCGGAATTATCCCATCTTGGTGCCGTAGACAGGTGGCCAGCAACTCTTTAAGTTAGCTCGTAATAGCGCTTGAATCGCTTTCTCGTGATAGGAGGATAAATATGTAACTAAATGCAATAATTGTATTTCCTTGCGGACCCACCAAAACTGTTCCCATTTATGGCATAACAGTTCCGACGGAGCAGTTTACTTCAGTTCCAAAAAAACGCGTTTTCTTGTAATGTGGCCAGCCAAGTATTATCAAATCTGCAAAGTCTACATCACGCAAAGCATGCCAGAATGCGTTTATAACGTAGCTACTTGAATTGTGATGTTAAATGGGTGACTTAAATTTCATTACATCGGTTACGGTGACCTTTAGGTATTCGTGATGTTTATAGCAATTATTGTAAAATATCCTGCATTTTTGCTGCGTTGAAGCTGAGTAAAAATGTTTTTGTTGAGAAGCTCTGTCTGCCAATACCAATAAGCACACACATTAAATAACAAACTTAATACTTGCTTGCTAGGTTCTGGCTGTTAACGATTCGAAAGTAACAGTTAAGCGCCAGGGGCGGATCAAAGGGGATGGGGGGAGGATGTAGGGGATGCATCCCTTCTCCAGCCATTATCAACAATGTCGTTGATGAATAGGCCTACAATTTTTCCATATTTTCGAACCTATTCGATAACAATAAGCCTTGCGCCTTAAGCACATATAAATCGAAAATGTGCGAACGAAAAGCATCATACAGTAAGTTATTTGGTGAAGCACATCAGAATTGGAAGCAAAAATTTTGAAAAAACTTTGCCTAAAAATTGTTCAAAAAGCATTAAAATGGCCTTGACAATATATCAACTTTCAAAATTTTTCTGGGGGAGTTACCCCCGGCCCCTAAACGTTTTTGTTTCTAAATTTACTTCAAATTGATTCTGCCCGAAAAAAAACACCCTTAAAAAGTGTAAAAATTTGGTGTCCCTTCCCTGAAAAAATTTCTGAATATGCTCCTGACCTGAAAAATTTTGAAAGTGTTTATTAACGCCTTTTTCCGGGTCTGGTGTTTGTGTGTTTAATTAACAAACAAAATCAAATCTTCATTACACTCGCGGTATAACATACTGTAGCAGCTGCTCGTAACAAGTGATGGGGCCTATCATTCTCCGTGGGGTAGCGCCTGGGTAACACAGAAACGTCGCAGCGGTGGCGAGCAGTTGCCGACTGTTGTCCGATTTAACCGGCAGGGGAATATAACACGGTAACTACCTCGCCCATATCGACGTATTGAACCACTACGCCAACCGGCCGGTCGTACTTCCAGCAGTTAACATTCAACCAAATTCAAAACTGCATCCTCCCACAAAATTTTCTCGATCCGCTCCAAGTGTGAAGCGAGAATTTTACAGAGCCATGACCTGTATTCGGTAAAACCAGGCGCCATGCGTATTTGCAGGTTTAGCATAATGCTTTGCGACGATCATTACAAATACTTATCTCTGCTTGATGCAATCTACTGCAAAAATAGGAAAGAGTGCAGAAACAATACCCAAGCGAGACCGGATTAGACTTTTTGTGTTGCATTACAAAATGAAATCAAAGCGAAAATTAACTGTATTTTACAGATAGTACATCGCAATTGCTCTCAGCCTGGCAGAGAGATTTTGATTTCTGGACTTACGTACTTGAGCCCACTTGGAACAACATATTTACAGATTATGAAAGAAGGCTTGGAAGTTGAAGCATTAAAAAGAAAAAATTATGTAACTGAGTTTTTTTTAAATTTATGCTCTTTTGTTATAACGTTTTCTATTAAACAAGATTTTGCCGTAAAAATCCTGGTGATTAAGCGTGAAATGACCCAAGCGTCAAATTGCTGTAGCACCGGCGACTTCTACATTTATACGGAGAGCAGCTTTTCCAAACTCTGCTATAAAAGTGAAACAATTAGCCAGCAGCTGTTGGCCTATGGTGAGGGACTGATGTGTCAGCAGCGTGTTTTAGGTAAGCATAGATTAAGATTACTACGGTACAGGAAAATGATAATGTGACCGGGGTCTGACCAAAACAACCTGTGTTTTAAGGTCTTCGGATGTCTAAACCCCTACAGTGAACAGGTCAAACCAGTAATACTATTGACATCGTTAATCGTTTTTCCTCCTGCTATAAAGATTGCAGTATTTCCTAGTCTCCATTCGATTTTTGCTGTTTGCTAAGTCTAGCAGGTCCAGGCTAATCACTATTGGATTTTTATGTAGCAAATGCCCCCCAACGAATTAAACAAGAGCATGGCAGTCCTGAACTCACGCTTGCTGAAAGCTTTTGTAAAAGCAGACCATAAATAGTCAACATTTGCCTGTCCAATTAGTCTCATCAAAAAATTGATTATGATCCAAAAACTATAGAAATAAGAACCATGGATCTAAAGCCCACAAAAGTTGAACATGTGGCGGGTAAACATCTACCGCATTTTTTTTAAACTCTTACAGTACCGGTGGTGATTAAGCCAAGCATAGCACGGATAGAAAGCTGAAAACGTAGAATGCAGTCATTTAGGCTGGCAGTGGCGGTTGGCAAAGAATATTTTCGGAAGAGCTGCAAATCTACATCGTAAAATGCATCTTAGGCCACAAAAAGATAGCATTATTATGCGTTTTGCGTTACCCCCTTGTGCATACAGGGGCGAGCAATTTTTTCCACCACCTGTGTTAGCTTATTTTGCTGCTTATCGACCCTGCTGCGGCCACTGCATCAGAATAGCGTCTCGCTTTCAGCCCGTCGCTTGCCGTTAAAAGCATCGAAGCATTGCAGAAACGATATTGTAACCTAGGCCTACTTCCTGCTACACTGCAGGGGCGTCCAAACCGCGGCCCGCATGAGGCCCGCCAAAGCTTTCAAAGTGGCATTGCAGAAATGATATCGTACTAACTACAGCAAGTCTGTAATGTAAACAGGACTAATTGTAATTGGGTGTAAGGTATAATTGGCTTTGCATTTAGACTTACGTCTAAAGTAATACCTAGCAGGATATGCTTCTTTCGCAGCTGACTTAAAATTACGATTTTACTCTGCCTTGAACTCAGGAAACTTTTAGCCTACAAAGTGACCCGTAAGACTACAAAACGTCTAAGCCGCTACTGCAGGTAGGCCTACTATGTGAATACTCCAGCACAGCCGAATACCCTAACTATTTATCGCCAATAAAGCAAATCTAATTTTCTTGCAATACCGAATAACCCAGCTCTGAATTCACTAGAAATTGCCAAACTCTGAGGCTGCTTGAGCTTGTGATTCAATCTCAGAGGGTTTTTAGATCCTTCAGCTTTATCATTCTTGCAAAAATATACAGGCTAGAAGCAGTCAGAGATGAGCATTTATCGAGATAATTTATCGACGATGATTTAGTGTACTACCGATTATCGTCATCGCTCAAAATAGTTTTGATTTATCGATTACCGATATCTCTTTTGCAGGCTAATATATTTTGTTAATTCGTAATTGCCAATAAATTATCGCGATAAACGATTCTTTATGCCTACAGTGTTCAAAACTTCAAAGTTAGAGAGTATGGCTATGCAAAAAAAGCACGGTGTAACATTAAGTCTTGTTACTCTTACAATTCACAAAAATCTCACTTTTTTTTGTTCAATACCTCGGCAGAATGCGTAAACTCAGTGGCAGCTGTACATAAGAGCTGCAGCAACCCCTAATTTTCTTTTTATGCACTTAATTTTTCTTTTTCATTACCTTTTGAAATTTTATCGCCACATTAAAAATCTTTTTTTTTTTTTTAATGTTTCAATCATGTGTGAATATAAATTTTTAAAAGGAATTCCTGTTTTGTTCTGCTGCTCAACTTTTTTCACATGCAAATGAGTCAAGCGGTGATGCAACAAAGGCTATTGATGACGTTTTTGGACTGGCTATTCATTTTGACCACATGTTGTATACAGGAGCGGATCCAGAAAGTTTTGGTGGGGTGCATGTAATTTTCAATTTGATTGAATGTTAACTAAATGCACGACGACGACGACAACGACGACGCAACTAAATGCAAAGACATTCAAACTCGGAAACGGGCGCAAATAAGCCTTTTGAAAATGTTTCGTGTCAGAGGCGAATTCAGAAATCTTTTCAGGGAAGGGGCATCAACTTTCGTCACTTTTTTCAGCGTATTTTTTCCGGCAGAGTAAATTTTAAGCAACTTAAGTGCCAAAAATGACTTTAGGAGAGTCCGGGGGCATGCTCCCCCGGAAAATTTTTAAAAATTTGCATACTGCAATGGCCATTTCAGTGCTTTTTGAACAATTTTTAAGGAAAGTTTGTTATATTTTTGGCCCCTAACTTTGAGTGCTTCACCAATGATGCATTTTGTTTGCACAGTTGCGAATATGTATAACGTCAGTTGAGGTTCAATGGGGGGGTTGTAAACCCCTCCCTAACTGCGCCACTGTGTATAGCCCAGGCGTTAAGCCGCGGAGATGGTTCCCGCCACTCGTTACACGCTTCGGCGTAATACAGCGAGTATCATGAAGATTTGATTTTAGTTACGGTAACTACACGTGAATGCCATACCCTATTCAGTACCGGCAAGCCAACAATTAAATACAAGTCCCAGTTGAACTTTTTCGTAAAACCACTGGACCATGTGAAACAAGTACATCTCTAGGAACTAAGCAGCAAAGCGATTTTTAAGTTCAGTCTAAATTACAGCTTCTACTGTCTTAACTAGGCCTAAATCTGTAAATTTAGCTATTTGATCGAACTACCAGCAGTTAACAGGTTATATAACACTTAAATCATTATTCAAATTTTTTATTTTTTCAGAGCTACCGGTGCTGGTACCGGAGAAACTAGTTGACTAGCCTATACGGTAATATTTTACTTGGCCTCAAGCAGACGCATAATCTTACTGCCAGACAACACTGAACATACACCCGCTCCAACTACCTCTGTACCTAACTTCTTCAGCTTAATAGCTAAACCAGCTCCGCTAACAAAAACCTAACCTTTAATTTGTTCAACGTTTTCTCATCACACGCACAATCTCATGCCGTCTAGTAGCGGCATCTGTCATTCAGCTGACAAACGTATTGTCAGTGATGGGCACGATAAACCTTTCTGTACTAAAGCGATGACGATAATCGATAATTTCAAAAATGCTCTGGGCGATACCGATAATCGACAAATCTCAATTTTGTAAAGCGATATCGATAAATTATCGCCGATAAATTTTTCCGATAAATGTTGCGGTAAATTTTTAATGTGTTTTGACGAAGTTTTTTTTCTTGTAAGTCAAATCACAAAAGTGTTTTTCTAGATTTTTCAAAAAAAGAGAGCACTTCAAGAACTCTGCCTTGGCATTAAACAAAACAAAGACAGACTTTAAATTGCAATATGACTTTATCGACACCGTGAATTTTGCCATAGGGCCAACTCCCTAACTTTGAACACTGTGTGCATAAAGAATTGTTTATCGCGATAATTTATCGGCGACAACAAAACATATTACAAAAGCGATATCGGTAATCGATAAATCCAAACCATTTTGAGCGATAACGATAATCGGTAAAAAATTATCGCCGATAAATTATCGCGATAAATGCCCATCTCTGCGTATTGTACCCATTATTACGTAACTATGATTGTACCATTGTAACTGCATTGTCGCTGCAAAGTCGGAAAATGCAACTGCAGCTCCAGTATTGCAATATAGCAGAAAAAAGTACATTCTGACCAAAGCTTCCTTCTACGTTTTGAAAATTCGCGGTTTTACTGAGAAAGCCATTAAGCATAACATTTAATACTTTTAAAAAATAATCTGGTTTAATATTGATCTTGTTATTTCACTAAAGTGACAAAAAAATTGTCAATCGAATAGAAAACTAACAATCAAGTATTAACTTGCTTTGAAATGGCAACATGAAAGCGCGGGGGTTGGCGCTAGAGATGAGCGGACTGAGATTTTTTCCACTCCGAGTCCAGTCCAATATTTTAAAATGAAAATCCATTCCGACTCCGAAAAAAAGGCTAAATTGAGAGTCCGCAGTCCAATCTTAGTCCTAACATAAAAACACTTGACAAAAAAGTCTAATTGTTTGCTCATGATCAGTTAATCACATTTTCACAGAGCAACCCCTTCAATCTAAATTCAACTTACTGAAGCTACTCATTAGTCTATATGCTGCAAAAGAGTTTTTAAGATTTACTCCAAAAATTCCGTTTCCAAGTTGATGCATAATCTGTCGATACTGCTTCCACAAAAGCAATCAGTTTTGTAAATAACTGTACCAGTACTATATATCATAAACATTAATAGCCCATACTGTAACTACAGAACAATAGACACTGATAGACCTAATGCTTCAGTCAAACTGCAATATATTCTGTAAAAAAAACTAAGGTTAGGATTCTTGTAGTTCCACTACAATCAAATAAATAGAAATAAAAAAGCAAAGAAGTTTTTACAGACATACACACAATATGAGTACGCAAAAAAATCAGCAGTGAACTGGTGAACACTTATGCTTACTGGTGCTTAATACTAAACTGCTAAAAGCAGGCACCAGCACTGCACTACCGGTACTTTACCATAGCAAAAAAGTTGCAACTTTCCTTATCTCTGACATTATATATCACAATTATAATACAAGTTGGCCATTAAATCTAAACAAAAGACCAAAAAAATAGTTTTAAAATTTAGCTAGTCTACGATAGATTTGACATGAGCTTGCATTAACTCAACCTTTGCTTATGCAAATGTACCGGTATCTTCCATTTCCAAAACCTTTGTTTACTTTTCAGGCTTTGCACAAAGGTTACCAGTAGGAAAAATATCTCACATTTCCAGTAGCCTGTATGAGTGTGAAGCCTAGCAATCATCAGGTCACATGCATTCTTTACAGTTTAATACCAGTACGGTACTGTTTCAAAAAAAAAACATTTACCGGTACTGGTATTTATTTTCAGATTGACAGTCTCCAATCAGCACTACCGGAACCCTGGTATTGGTTACTGACTAACCTGCTCTGTGCTAAGTACCGGTAATTAAAACTACCGGTATAGCAGTATAGCCTAGGCATAACTGATCTAATGGATGGATCTAACAATGAAAATCAATCAATCAATCAATCAATTTTCTGGACCCGCTTATCCTTGGGGGGTCGCGGGGGCAGCAGCTCAAGTTGGAGCCTCCAAGCATCTCGATCCTCTGCAACAAAGGATAGATGCTCTGCTGGGATGCCAAGGCGAGACCAACTAAGATCTTCTACGTAATCTCGCCATCGAGTTCTGGGACGGCCTCTAGGCCTTCGACCAATCGGTGTTGAACAGAGCAGTTTTTTGGCTGTTCTTTCCTGGGACATTCGTGTCACATGTCCATACCAACGCATTTGCGATCTTTCTAGTCGGAGAAGCAGCGATTCGATGTTTAGAGATTCACGAATATCTGCACTTTTAACCTTGTCCAACAAGGTCAAACCGCTAATTCTTCGCAAGAATCCCATTTCGGCTGCTTGAACTCGAGACCTCACTTTCTCATTCATGATCCAACACTCATGGCCATAAGTCAAAATAGGAACATAGACCGATTTGAAAATGGATAGCTTTGCCTTGGTGCAAAGCTCCCGTTTCAGTACCACAGATCGGTGGAGCTGGCGCATTACTGCACTTGCTTTTCCGATGCGGATATCCAATTCGCTATTGTGTGTGCCGTCACTTGTGAATGAGACGCCAAGGTACTTGAATTTCTCTGACTGTTTTAGTGGTACTCCATCAATTTGGAGAGAGCACTGCTTTGGTTGTCTGGACAGGCACATGGTTTCAGTTTTTGTTGAACTGATTTTCATTCCGGCAACAGAGCATGCATCCGAAAACCTGTCTAGAGCTTGCTGGAGACCATTTTGGGTAGAGTCGAGTAGCACAAGATCATCTGCAAATAACAGACGTTGTACAGTGCATTCACCGATCTTTACTCCGCCACAAGACTCACTTTTCTTAACTATTCTATCCATATAAATAAGGAACAGAATAGGTGAAAGAGAGCAGCCTTGCCGTAGTCCCACACTTACTCTGAAAGGTTTCGTCGTTGCACTGTTAACACGAACACAGATCTCGGAATGCATGTACAGCGACTTAATGGCAGTTAGTAACTGGCCATCAATGCCATACTGCAACAGCACCGCCCAAAGCTTGCCTCTAGGAATGCGATCATATGCTTTTTCAAGATCAACAAAACATGCATTGACCTCTTTTGCATATTCCCACGACTTCTCAAAGATTTGCCGCAAGGCAAAGATCTGATCCATTGTGCTTCGGCCAGGACGAAAGCCACACTGAGCATCCGTTAGTTTAGGCTCGACTATTTCACGGCATTTCTTTTCAAGGCATTTGGCATAGACCTTACCCGGGACACTGATGAGAGATACGCCCCTATAATTGGTGCATTTTCTCTTGTCTCCTTTCTTGTGGATAGGTATTATCACACTAGTTTGCCATTGCTTTGGTGCTTGCCCAGTACTACACGCCACCTTACAAACACGAGTCAGCCAACGAACACCATATATGTTCATTGCTTTTAACATTTCAGGTCTGATATCATCCTCACCAGGTGCTTTTCCAGTTCTCAATGATTTGATTACTGCATTCACATCTGCTTCGGTTATCTGAATATCTTCCCCAACCTGTTCTTCGTGAATTTGTATCGGTGTAGCATTAACTGGGTTTAAAAGATCACTAAAGTACTCTCTCCACCGATTCAAAATAGCATCTTGATCTTTCAGAGTCACACCATTTGAATCTTCGATAAAGAGAGCGGCTCGAGATCTTTTTCCCCGCAAACGGCGAATGGTCTGCCAGAACACTTTGTTTGCCGTTTTGAAATCATCGTCTAACCTTTCTCCAAATTCCTTCCAGGCTCTTTCCTTAGACAGTTTAACTTTTGTGGCTGCCGTCTTACGTGCTTCAGAGTACTGCGAACGAAGTTCAAGTGATGACTTATTTGCAAGCCAGGCCCTTATAGGCCACTTTTTTCGCACGAATAGCTTCTTTAACTTCTTGGTTCCACCAAGGAGTTCTTTTCTCGCTACTCTTCGTCCCTCCAACACGCTTACGTCCACAACAGTTAGTAGCGGACGCAATGACTGCTGTTCGAAACAAACACCACTCAGTTTCAATGTCTTCAGTAGAGGTCGGAAGTTCTTTGAACTTAGATGCAATGTTGTCTGCAAATGCAGTTCGTACCTCTTTGTCAGCCAATGATTCCCATTTGATTCGATAAGTTTCTCGTGGTCGAAAAGTCTTTCGTTTTTTCAAGGGTTTCAAAGCTTTCAAAGTGCAGACAACTAGGTGGTGATCAGTTGACAACTCAGCCCCTCTTTTAACACGGACATCAGACACGGTAGAAAACAAGTCCGCCGAAACGATACAAAAATCAATCAGGGAGCGTTGTCCCAGAGAGTCTCTGTACCAGGTGTACTTATGAATTCTTTTGTGCTGAAAAAATGTGTTCATTATGCACAGCCCATTGATGGCACAGAACTGCAATAAACACCTTCCGTTCTTGTTAATGTCAGGGTCACCATGTTGCCCAATAACACCTTTCCAGGTTGCATTGTCGATGCCCACATGTGCATTGAAATCGCCCAAAAGGACAAGGGATTCTGATGAAGTTGCTTTTCCCAATGCAACCTCAACTTCCTCCAGAAAGGCTTCGTACTGTGATTCTATGTTAGGTGCGTACACCTGCACGATACACAGAGATCGCTCCTGCAGCCTTAGCTGTAGAAGACAAATCCTTCCTCCCAGTGGTACCCAGTCAACGACACATTCAGCTATGTTGGGGCTCACAAGTAAGCCAACACCAGCTTGAGCAGACATTGCTGCATCAACACCTGAGTAGAAAATTTTCCACCCACCGTTCAACTCGACAGTTCCAGAACCCCGGCGCTTTGTTGATGAAATTCCCACAACATCAAGGCGATACTGTTGGGCTTCGCAAACAAGCTCCTGCTCTTTTCCTGTCAGTGACGAAACGTTCCAGTTCCCGATAGCTAGATCCCGGCAGTTTGGTCCAACTCGAGTACGTTTTGTGTGCGCTGCCCCCATTTGCCTCCCCAAACGCTTAGCGACTGCGTTGGTGGGTTTCCGGTGACGGTCAGCTTGTGGGGGAGACTGTAGCTTATTTTTCAAACGAGTCCCTCTGCCTAAAACTCGAACGCGGACCTTTTTATCCTGCGCGCCGTCCGATGCAGCATGAATATTGTTATTACAACTTTCCATGTAGCTACAGCATTGGATTGCTACTTGGTCTGTTTCTCTCCTTCGACCTTACCGCCATGGGTGACCCTGATGGAAGTGATTAAACACTACCGACGGCGTTGCTCTAAGGATCATTGAAAACTCAAACCTCCCCACCACGTTAAGGTGGCAATCCATAGGAGAGGTGACTGATCTATTTGTCTACTATTCAGCATCAGACTCTCTTAACTCTATAGCTGAACTGATTTATAATCGTTATTTCGCTGTCCCTAACTTATTCATGTTTTTGTCAAATATGACGAATTAAAGCGGTATTTGTAAGTCTATTAAACTTCGAGCTAGTCTAAGCCTTCAAAACTGATGCGTTAGCCGAAGCTAAGATAGTTTAAGTCTATGATGTCATAATCGAACAAACCAAATTTCTAGTTTCAACGTCTCAGTGTGAAGTGTCAACTGTTAAGCCCGGTCTACACTGAGGCTGAGCGAGGCGCAAAAGTTAGTTTGTTTTATTGAAATGGAGCTTTGCGCGGCGCATGACATGTGCCCCGCTCAGCCGCGCACAGCCCAAAAAAAATTTACGCTTTGTTTAATTCTTCTCAGCCTGCTGCGACTTGCTGCGACCGGGAGTTTTCCATTTTCCAGGTACAGGTATAGGCTAATAGTCTTGGACTACTGGGTCGTGAAACACTTTGTCTTTGCATATTTTTTTTAGATTAACAAGCTAAAGAAAATAGCAAAGGATTGTATTTTGAAATTTCAGTTGGCTGTATAAGAATCCAAGGTGTACACAGGCCAGAATGTCAACCTACCGGTATCCAATTAGGTGACTAGTGTACGTCTAGTTTTTTTTTTGAAAACAAGTTTTGCAGAAACCAAAGCGTTATTCAATTCCGATTTGTTTGGCTAAAATGAATTACATCCCAAGTCTTCAGCAGCCAAAAAGATTGATACCAGCTGTTGGACTAAGCCTATTCAGCAGTGTTGACAGTTGGCAGGTTGGTTTGTAGTGAAGGATGGAACTGCAGCTTGTGGAGAGTTTTTTTTTCTGTAAAGTAGTGATTAAAAAGTATTGATTTTTGAAATGTCAGAAGGCTAGATTGTTAGTACCTTCCTGTAGTAAGAATAGGGCCAGAATGACAAGTTGGCAACCTATCCCATTCACCCCCTGGACCTAAGTTTATCAATAATGAGTAGCCTAGAGAAAACTTTTCTGAATTTATAGCTGCTGAAAAAATGATTTTGGTACCATGTGCAAAAGCTACCAGTGTTGCACCAATCACAGTTAGTTAAAGTGTTAAATTTGGTATTACAACTGGGCTATAGACATTAAACAGTGCAGGTATTATACTGGTAATTCATAATGGACTGCCAACTATTAGTACTATGAAAAAGAACTGCAGGCCGTGGCTTCATTAAAAAACTATTCAGTATTATTAGAGATATTGCGTTGTGGAAAGAAGTAAACTGTAAAATGCTCATGAGATCCTCTAACAATATCAAACTTTTCACGAAGTGTGAAAGAAGGTGGAAGTTGTTTTACACTGTTTCCATGATATCATCTTAAATGTGTCAATAAGCATTCTCAAACACATGTAACCTCTAATGATGTGACCTTAAGTCATTAAGTTGGACTGGCTATTGAACTATTAAGAAGTTGTAGCTGAAAGCAGTGTGACTTAGATTGTGACTTGTTGTAACTTTGGCTTATGAGCAAGTGCCTGTGTTTGGCGAATGTTAGATGATGAAAAGGAATGCAAAGGGATAGGACTAAAGTCTGGGAAGGGGATGCGTGATGTAACTTGTGATAGAGAGACCCTATCACTTAACATATATTATTATAAGAGTGAGCTGAGCCCTATCCCTGAGGGAATATATTTATGACTATTTGTGAATTGTTTGCTTTGTTTAACTTGTGTTATTAACACTGAACCCAAAGTAGTTAGACCATAGTCCGTATATAACTAGTCTGGAAACTTGTGCAGAAAAGGTCTTGTTTTTACCGCCATCTAGTGACAGTGGCCTAGCCAACTTACTGGAGTACTGGATTTACTGCATGCGCTATTGACAGCAAGCTACTGTAGAATCAGATGATGACATACAGTAGGTTGACAGTAGAACTATAAACCGTATGGGACCGCATGGAACTATTTATAAGACAGTATTGGACCAAATGGAGCCGAATGAGACCGTAAGGAACCAAAGGGGAACCACAAGGAATAATTTATGAGACCAAATCGGACCACATGAAACCATTTACAAGACCGTATGGGACCGAATGTAACCACATGGAAACATGTATAAGACCGTATGAAACTATTCATAAGATTCTAGGACAAATGAATCCTGGACACTTGGGCACCAGACAAATAGGTTCCAGTCAAATGGGGACCGGACAAATAGATCTCGGACAAATGGGCTCCAGGACGAATGGGTCCCCGACAAATGGGTCCGGGACGATTGAGTCCCAAACAAATGGGTCCCGTACAATTGAGCACCAGGATAAATGGGTCCCGGACAAATGGGCACCAGGACACATGGATCCTGGACAATTGTGTCCTGGACAAATTGGTTCTGCATAAATGGAGGCGGGGTCATACCAGAAAATGGCGCCACGTGGGGTGTGAAGTGGAGCCACTTGAGGAAGTGAATTTGGAGTAAATGGACACTTGGGGCAAATGGGCATTTGAGGGAAATGAGCACCGGAGCATATGGGCACCGGGGCAAATGGGCACCGAAGTATAAATTTGGACTTGGGGAAAATTGGCACTTGGAAAAATGAATGTTTGGGGAAATGGATATTAGAGGAAAATATATATTTGGGGGATTGGGCACCTGGGAAATGGGCACTGGTGCAAATGGGCTCCAAGGCAAATGGACATTTGGGGAAAGGGGTACTCTAAGTGCCCTAATATTCCTGTACCCATTTCCCCTCAAATGTTTGCAAATGGGCAGTGGGGCAAATGGGCACTAGAGAAAAATGGACATTTGGGAGAAAGAGGTACCCCAAGTGCCCTAAAAGGGTATCCCAAGTTTCCTGGGCCCATTACCCCAAAATGATCACAAATGGGCACCAAGGCAAATGGGCCCTTGGGGAAAATGAACATTTAGGGGAAAGAGGTACCCCAAGTGCCCTAAAGGGATACCCCAAGTGCCTTACGCCCTTTTCCCCAAATGTTTGCGAATGGGCATTGGAGTAAATGAGCTCTTAAAGCAAATGTACATTTGGGGGGAAGGGGTACCCCAAGTGCCCTAAAGGGATACTCCAAGTGCCCTATGCCTATTTCTTCAAAATGTTTACAAATGGGCGCTGTGGTAAATGGAGACTTGGGAAAAATGAACATTTGGGGGAAATGGGTACCCAAGTGCCCTAAAAGAATATATTCCAAGTGCCCGTTTCCCCCAAATGTTTGCAAATGGGCAGTGGGGCAAATGGGCACTTGGAAAAAACGGACATTTGGAGGAAAGGAGTATCCCAAGTGCCTTAAAGGGGTATCCCAAGTGCCCTATGCCCATTACTCCGAAATGTTTAAAAATGGGCACTGGGGCAAATGAGCATTAGGGGCAGATGGACATTAGGGGAAGGAGTACCCCAAGTGTCCTGTACCCATCCCCCAGTTTTTTTTAAATAGGCATTTGGGGCCCCAAGTGCCAGTGCCCATTTTGCCCCAGTGCCCATTTTGCCCTAGTGTCCATCTGGGAAAAATGAGCACAATTAAGGTATCCCTTTCCCCCAAAGGTCCTCTTTTCCCCCAAACTCCAAGTGCCAATTTTCCCCTCTGCCCATTTGCAAAAATTTTGGGTGAATGAGCACAGAGCATTTGGGAAACCCTTTATGCCACTTAGGGTACCCTCTTCAAATGCCCATTTGTCCCACTGTCCATTTGCAAAAATTTGGGGGAAATGAGCACAGGGCACTTGTGGTACCCCGTTTGGGCACCTAAGGTACCCCTTTCCCCCTAACGTCCAAGTGCTCATTTGCCATGGTGGCCATATGCAAACATTTGGGAAAATGGACACAGGGCACTTGGGGTACCCCTTTAGGGAACTTGGGGTAGCCTACTCCTTTCCCCCAAATGTCCATTTTCCCCAAATGCCCATTTTTCCAGGGGCCCATTTGCTCTAAATGTTAATTTTTCCAACAGCCAGTTTGCCCCAAGTCCCCATTTATTTTGATGCTCACTTGCCCCGAGTGCTTTTTTGCCATTTGCCCGGTGCCTATGTGGTCCGGTGCTCAAGTGCCCATTTGCCCCAGGTGTTCGTTTACACTAAATTCTCCATATCTCCAAATGCCCAGTTGCCTTAGTGCCATCATCTTCTCAAATCCCATTTGCCTCTGTGCCCACTTCCCCCAAATGCGCATTTGCCCCAAGTGCCCAATTTTCCGGGACCCAAATGTCTGGGACCCAGCATTTGTCCGGGACCCATACTGTCTAATTCGCTCCCTTGCAGTCTTACAAACGATTTCTTGCGATTCTATTCAGTCTAATGCGGTCTTATATAAACGGTTCCTGGCGGTACCTCATGGTCTTATAAATGGTTCCATGTGGTATCCTTTGGTCCCATAGGTCTCATGCGGTCTTACAAATAGTTCCATTCGGTCCCTTGCGGTTTTTCGTTCTACCGCAGTTTGTACCCTGCCGTTATTAATGCAATGCAACCACATAGATTTTGACTGCACCAACTCAGTGTAAGCCACCGTCACTAGATGGCGGTAAAAACAAGATCTTTATGGCGTTTTTGAATTTAGTTTCCAGACTAGTTATATACGGACTATGGTTAGACAACCAACCTTGTTGAGACATGATAGCAACTATGATTGCACAACCAGGCACATATAAATGCTTGGCTCCTACTACGCCATAGTGCTTGTGCATAGCTAAGTACACACCTCCTTAGTTTTTCCTTAATGAGGTCCTAAGCCTCATGAAAAATGACTGATCAATATGGCATTGTGCCTCGCCTTTCAGACTAATATCTGTTTGCTATTTGCATCTTAATTGTGCATGGGAAACATGCCCACAATGTTGTCTGTGCACACTTGTTGGTTGTCTACATCTTGTTTATGCATAAGTAGCATGCCCACAATCTTGTTTGTGCATGACTGCATTTTGTACATCTTAATTGTGCACACCTGTTGGTTGTCTATATGCGCTGGATGTGGGCTGTCTGGACCATAGTGCTGCAATGGTCCAAGTGTAATAACATTAGTCATGAGTAATCATGGGAAGTGATTGAGAGGCACTGCTGATGTAGAATAATAGATGTGACAAGAAACCTTACTTTACCTGAATGAATAAAAATTATGTCTTGGCATTATGTCATGATAACATCATAATTACTAATATTATTAGGTTTATTACATTATGTGTAGTCATGTGTAATCTGCTGCGCCATTGTTGTGTACTAATCAATTCTATTTGAATAAGATCTCAGATACATCTGTGTATAATAAATAATGATATCCCATTGAAGGGGACTGCTTCCTTTGGTAGACTCATTCTATTGGTTGTTGGATTCCCTAATTGAACTTACAGGAGGGCTAGTGTAGATGCCTGCAACAGACCCAACAACTTCAGGATCTCCTGCTCCTGCCCAACAACAACCTTCTCCAGCTCCCAAAATTTCTAGTGTACAAATTTGCGAATTCTACGCCTGTTGAATATGGGCAGCTTGACCCAGAAGATCAGGAAATGGTCTTGTGCTGTCCAGTTCGCCACTGTTTGATTATTAATCAAACTAACTTTTGTACTGTTTTATCATTGTTATGTTAAAAGTTGTTGTGTAATTGACTATTTGATGACTATTTCAGTGCAAACAAATAAAATTGACTTGACTTGTTTGGTTAGGATCTTGGGTACCAATGAATACAGTCGTAGGGTACTAGCCCACTAGTTAGCAAACAAGCAGACTACTGTATCAGTGTATGTTTGTTCTTCAACGCAGCCCAATGCACCAACCACTCTGCCTACTCCGTACCGTTATGATGACGTTTGATTGCATCAACTTGAAAAGCACGCCGCGTCTGACCATTTTACACTTCCAGTGTAGACACGTCGCTTGGCTTGACTTGACTTTTCTCAGCCTGGCACGGCCTCAGTGCAGAGATGTACAGGAGTCGGAGCCGGAGTCAAGCAAATTTTTCCGAAGCCGGATTGGACTCGGAGTTAAGTTTGACGTCAAAACTGGAGTAGGAGTTGGAGCCGGAGTAACCATTTCTTTAAGTTCTTATTGTAATGTACACTGAACATTGTCAAAAGTTATGCTCGCTGTGAGGCATCGGTTCGCGCACAGTTTCTAAACACCAGTAATCTCACTTGCATGAAATTTAACATAGACCTAAAGTTTGGATAACATTGTGATTGCAAAGTTTGCAAAAATTCTTCGAGTAACAGGAGTGAAAACAGGAGTTGGAGTTTTGATTTTTGACGTAAACCGGAGCAGGATTGGAGTCGGATTCTGTAATTTTGGAGCAGGATTGGAGTCGGAGTCTCAAAAAAGCGACTCCGGACATCTCTGTCTCAGTGTAGACCATGCTTTAACGCGCGAATACACCTCTTTTAACGCATTAGAATTAAAAGTGGTTGGATTTCGGAATGGACTCAAAAATCCTGTAAAATCGTACGAAAAACGGAAATGTAATTATTATTATTATTATTTTTTTTGGAAAAGATTTAAGCTGAAATGAAAGACTTAGTGTTTTTCAAAAGGAGATATCCAGTAGCCTAATCTATAGAGTGTCAGTCCGGGTCCGATCCAATTCAACACTAAGCTACAGTTCGGATAATCCGGCTCCAACAAAAAATCAGCGCAATCCGGCTCCAATCCGGCTCCATGCTCAACTCTAGTTGGTGCTGAGTAAATTTATGTTTCCATTACAGCCGCAGATCAGAGATGTCCGGAGTCGTTTTTTTGAGACTCCGACTCCAATCCTGCTCCAAAATTACAGAATCCGACTCCAATCCTGCTCCGGTTTACGTCAAAAATCAAAACTCCAGCTCCTGTTTTCACTTCTGTTACTCGAAGAATTTTTGCAAACTTTGCAATCACAATGTTATCCAAACTTTAGGTCTATGTTAAATTTCATGCAAGTGAGATTACTGGTTACTGGTGTTTAGAGACTGTGCGCGAACCGATGCCTCATAGCGAGCATAACTTTTGACAATGTTCAGTGTACATTACAATAGTAACTTAAAGAAATGGTTACTCCGGCTCCAACTCCTACTCCAGTTTTGATGTTAAACTTAACTCCGAGTCCAATCCGGCTCCGGAAAAATTTGCTTGACTCCGGTCCTGCTCCGGATCCGACTCTGGCTCCTGAACATCTCTGCCGCAGATCAGAGATGTACAGGAGCCGGAGCAGGAGCCGGAGTCAAGCAAATTTTTTCGGAGCCGGATTGGACTCGGAGTTAAGTTTAACATCAAAACTGGAGTAGGAGTTGGAGCCGGAGTAACCATTTTTTTAAGTTACTATTGTAATGTAAACTGAACATTGACAAAAGTTACGCTCGCTGCGAGGTATCGGTTCGCGCACAGTCTCTAAACACCAGTAATCTCAATAGCATGAAGTTTAATATAGGCCTAAAGTTTGGATAATGTTGTGATTGTTAAGTTTGCAAAACTACTCCGAGTAACAGGAGTGAAAACAGAAGTTGGAGTTTTGATTTTTGACGCAAACCGGAGCAGGATTGGAGTCGGATTCTGTAATTTTGGAGCAGGATTGGAGTCGGAGTCTCAAAAAAGCGACTCCGGACATCTCTGCCGCAGATTTCGCAGAAGTGTTGCCATTTTACGCAATTTCATCAAAAATTAAAAATTTTGTTTGATTTTCAAAAAAGGGGTAGGGGGTCCACCCTCATCCTTTTTTTTTTTTTTTTTTTTTCAAGAATACATCAATAGCACATAAACGTTGAATGATAATGTTGACAAAAATGATTAAAATTCATAAATTTTTGTTGGGATTTTCTTGGGGGAGCTGCAGCTCCTCTAGACGAGCCGCCCCGGATCATTAGCCTAACGGTGGGCTAATCAGTAATGGTAGACTACTGCTGGTAGCGTCTAGTATCAGCCCCCAGGTTCGGTTAGGGTTAAGTTTGGTTAGCAGTAGGTTCGGTTAGGGTTTAGGGTTAGGGCTGTAACTGAACCGAACCCTCACTACATTTAACCCTAACCGAATCTAATCCTAACCAAACCTAACCCTAACCGAACCTGGGGCTGATACTAGACGTTACCCGACTACTGCTACCAGCATGTTTTGACATTTAGACCACTGCCAGACAGTATAGTGTAAATGCTCATCTGCTTATGATTCAGACAGTTGATACTCTTGAGATAAGATTAAGCTGAGGTTGGTTGATGGTTGCAGAAACATGCGGTGGTAACTGGATCGAGGATGCTGTGGTTGGCTTTTTGGGAGGATTTTTAGGGAAGATTTTAGTTGCATTAAAAAAACTATTTTCCTCGACAATTTTCCCTGATTTTAGGTACGTACCGGTACCCGGTTTATATTATATATATTTGGGGATCCATGCCAGATCTCTAAAATGCCTTTAAAAAATATTTGAACTTGTGGATAATTGCCCACAATCTACCACTTGTACGTAGTGTGTACCGGTACTGCAATTTAAAAAACAAGTGAAAAAATTTGTATTGTTTTTACCAAATCTACTGGTAGGCTATTGTTCTGTGTTTTGTGTTACTTATTGCAGTCATACTGGTACTATAGTTTCAGTATGAAATCATTCCTGTAGATTGTTTTGATCTAGCAGCATCAGAGAGTATTTTATGAGTCGCCGTTTGGAAAAAAATAATTCAGGTTTTTCCACATTATTTTTCGGCCAATTGAAGCTACATTGTCGCGAAATAGGAAATTGTATTACTTCGCTTACAGGACGATTGATAAGAATTGTATGACAAACCGTAGGAATTAATTCGTTCTTAGATCTGACCTCACGAAAAACCAAGACCTTCTTCACCAAACGAATATAATACACGACCCAACTTAACTCACTTAGCTACGGTACTCACCGTACTACTTTTCAATAAACACAACCCCCCATGCTCACTTCAGTAGCACCCGACAACAAGAGTTATACCCTCCAGCATACAACAATATTGCTTACTCTACGCACACTAAACTTACACTCGAATGACTACGCTCGATAATTCACGCCTATTTATTCTCTAAATTCAAGTTCGAGAACGTTCTATAAACAGTCTTAAAAAGAAACAAGAAGAGAAATCATATGACATGCAAAAATTCGCACCAAACTATATTAAACACAATTGTGACGTCAAACAAGAAGAGAAATCATAATTATGACATGCAAAACTCACACCAAACCACAGTAAACACAATTGTGACGTCACAAGCTCAAATTTAAACCAGTGAAATTACGTAATGGAAAGATCTGTCCAGAATATTCACGAAAAAAATTACGTCAGTAGAGAATTATGACTTCATAATGCAACCTTACGAAACAATTCCACGAATAAAACCTCGGAAAACAACGCATCGGTCTAGAACAGCGGTTCTCAAACTTTTTAAAAAAAATTACGCAACGGTCCCCTAGCAATTTTTTTAATGGCTCACGGTCCCCTTGAAAAATTAACACAAATAAACACAAAACAACACGTTGATTTTTTATTGTATCAATGTGACGAGGGCACTTGCTTCTTTGCAAACTTATTCAAGGAAAATGAACAATTTACTAGAGTTAGACTAAAATCACACATTGCAGTATCCTTCTCTGAAACCAATACTGCTGCCGCCATCCACCAGGTTTTTACTTTTAAGCCATCCGCAAAAAAACTTGATCCTTTTTGCTACTGCACGTTCTCCATCATTCGCAGACTTCACGCTAAAGGAGCCATTGCACTAAGGTGACATCAAATTGCTTCTTGTGATATCATAAATGCCTATGTAGCCTGTAAGGTTTCATGACAAATTGTGTTTGTTAAGTTGATTGGAAGAAAAGTTGCCTGAAAACTTAATTTTACACAAAATTTTTTCTTCAGGATCGTCGTTTTAATTTTTTTGGAAGGTGCTTCGCGGTCCCAGAAAATTTGTCTCGCGGACCCCAAAAGGACCGCGGACCCCAGTTTGAGAACCACTGGTCTAGAACCTTCTACGGTAGACAAGGCATTTAAAACAAAACATATCAAACAGTTATATCGTTACATACATTCTGTCCAAATATATTATACAGGGTATTTCCTAGTTAAATATAAGAGAAATATGTGGCTTAAAATAGCCGAAAAACTGACACAAAGTAGCCTATATAGAAAATTTCCTATACAACATATAAAACAAATCATTGCATAAAATTGTCAAAAACAGCAGCGCAAAGCATCCTATACGTTTTGCGCTGCTTTTTTTGATAAATTTATGCAACAATTTGTCTGATATATTGTATAGGAAATTTCCTATATGTTTTGCGCTGCGTTTTTTGACTGATTTAAGCAATAATTTGTCTTGTATATTATATAGAAAATTTCCTGCATGTTTTGCGCTGCGGTTTTGGGCGAATTTGAGCAATAATTTGTCTTATATAACATACGGGAAGTTTCCTATATGTTTCGCGCTGCATTTTTTAACGAATTTGAGCAATAATCTGTCTTATATAACATACGGGAAGTTTCCTATATGTTTTGCGCTGCATTTTTTGGCGAATTTGAGCAATATTATTGTTATTATTATTATTGGCGTGTTTATTGTTTATCCTCCTATCACGAGAAAGCGACGAAGCGCTGTCCGAGCTCGCTTAGGAGTTGCCGGCCATCTGTCTACCACACTAAGATGAGGGAATTTCGTTAAGTGCCTTTCCCAACAGTACAACAAGTAAACTTACCGGCTTTCTCTCACTGTCCCTTAAATGCTGAACGTCAAGCAGGGAAGCTGTGAATACCAATTTTTAAGTCATTGGTTTGACCCGACTCGGAATCGAACTCCAAGTCTACCGATCCTGAAGCAGACGCTCTATACCACTCGATATAGTATTAAAGAAGTTTCCTATATATTTTGCGTCAATGTTTCGGCTGTTTTAAACCACTTATTTGTCCTATATACGTATAGGGAATTTCCTATAAGCTTATGATATTTAATTTAGATATTTAATTTATAAATTTTGTCTAAAAATACACAATATTGCGTCGTAAATTTATAAAACATTCATGGTGAGCTTTTTTTGCCGCAAAATCAGAGACTTTTGCGTGTTTTATGTCACAACTACTATGTAGGATGTAGTTGAATGTAAAACAGTTTTTAAGAAATCTTGATGTTTGCTATTCTACCAGTTTGTTGTACTCTGACGCGGGCCACATTCAAAATTTAAGCGGGCCGCAGGTTCCCCACCCTTGCTTTAGTGCAATAATGTTTTCATTGGACTAAGTTAATAATTAACCCTTAAATTAATTGCAAAGATTTTTTGCAGGGTAAGTGTGTATAGTGAACGTAATAGTCTGCTGATTGAACCTTAGCTTCTACGATGTTCGTTTGTGTTCTTTTGTGGGAGAAATTTGTGCCGTTGGTGTTTTCAACACGTGTGTCATGGATATCATTGGCATCAAACTAAATATGGGGAAGCCTGACAAACAATACCACTGGTAACACAAAACTTATTCCAGGCAAAACGAAAACTACCAAACTCTCAGTGTGTGGCGTTTACTAAATTTTTTCGTTTTTGACATGTTAATTCGCATCAAATATGTAATTTTGTGCTGTGACGGTTTTGTGTCTTAGTAGCATTGAATTACATTTGATGGTGTCATTTTGAGGCTGGTTTTGCACTTGGTAAGCTAGTTTTCTTTTTAAACCTTTAAGTGCTGATATTGGAAAACTGTCTTAGCAATTTTGCAGCGAAATGCGAAATTTAAGGGTGATTGTAAGAAAACATTTTACTCAATAACAGGCCAACATCTTTCCAAATTTTGTTCCACAGCAAAATTAAGTACTGAAATAGCTATAGCAAAGTAATAAATCTGATAGAGTAAACTCTACTTTACATCGTGGAACTATCACTGTACCAATTGTGAAAGCCTTATAAAAAGTTTTGAAGTCCCAAAGGCCATTTAATGCAAATATTTGCAAGAGTTTGGTCTTTCGTTAGAATGTCGTTTTTGCGAGGTCAATGCTCTATAAAAAGATTTTAGCTTTCATCGCTATTCTAGCGCGTTTCTTGCATAATTGGATAAGATGCTTTAGAAAAATTCTCTCTGCACCCCCAGGTCCAAATCAAATCTTCGTTGAGCTCGCGGTGGTATTACGCCGAAGCGTGTAGCGTTTTTTTAACTTTTGTAGTAATATTTGATGATCTAAAAACTTAATATGCTTATCATGATCAAAAAAATTAAATACAATCTTTATTATACTCGCGTTATTACGCTGAAGCGTGTAACGAGTGGCGGGGCTCAGATGGTCGAGTGGCAAAAGCGTCTGCCTCTGGAGCAGTAGACTCTGGTTTGATTTCGAGTCGGGTCAAACCAATGCCTTTAAACTTGATATTCACAGTTTCCTTGCTTGATGCTCAGCATTGAAGAGACAGTGTGGAGAACAAGCCGGCAAGTTTCCTTGTTGTGTCGTCGTTGGGGCTCATCTCGGCGACTCAGCGCCTGGGCCACACAGTTCCGAAAAAAACATCGCAGCGGTAGTGAGTCGTTGGCGACACCGTGTCCGATTTGATCGGCCTGGTAATCGAACTTGGACCTTTTGCAGCAATAGTGATGTCTTAAACAACTACATCAACTACAGTGTTTATTAAAGTAACAAAAATTGAACAGAAGTGCTGCAACACCTTGATTTTTTTGCTGTATCGTCTTAGCACGTTGCACCGCAAACTTGACGTTTCTGTAATAGGCGTTGGAATTACCACAGTTCAGTAAACTGGTCAAAATTTGTCGCTTGCAGCTCCTCTTGTTTTTTTGGCCACGAGCCGCCACTGCGTAAACTACTCTCTTTTCCTGAAAATTCTACGAAAACATTTTTGCAATTTGATTTATAAAAAAAAACTTCAGAAAACACATTGAAAATTTACCGCAACATTTGTCGGCGCTAAACTAGCTGCTGCTGCGCAGTGTAGCCTACCAAACGCTTTCAGGATTGTTATAATAAACGCGGTATTGAATAGATGCCTGGAATCTTCTTTTCTTCTATTTACAGGCATTAGTTCAGGAATAATTTTTAATTATTTTAATAATTTTTAATTATTGGCATACATTTTCAACCTTTCATATTCCCAAGGAGTATACATCAATTGCTTCAAGACTGCTAAAGTGGTACCAATTTTCAAAAAGGGTAAACCCAAAAGCATTGCTAATTATCCACCTATCAGATTCTGCCGTGTTTCTCCAAGATACTAGAAAAAATCACCCACAGTCGCATGTGTAATTTTTTGGAGAAAAATAATTTTTTCTATCCATACCAGTTTGGTTTTAGAGAAAAACATTCTACTGAATTAGCTGCAACATACCTGGTTTCGAAAATAACCCATGCAATAGAATGCATTGAGCTAACCATGGGTACTTTTATTGATCTATCCAAGGCTTTCGATACCATAAATCATGACATCCTACTCTCAAAACTTTATCATTATGGTATTAGAGGCAATGCACATAAGTGGTTTCAAAGTTACCTCACTAATCGAAAACAGTACACTGAGTTTCACAACCAATCCTCAATTTCATGTAACATAAAGCACGGGGTCCCACAGGGGTCAATACTTGGTCCTCTTATATTTTTAACATATGTGAACGATTTCCTCCATTCCCTTAATCATGCAAATGCAATTATGTATGCCGATGATACTAATCTCTTTATTAGCAATAAATGCCCAGAAAAAGTTTTTTCGCTTGCGCAGCAGGAATTGCACAACGTAGCATATTGGCTATCGGCCAACAAACTATCACTGAATACAGATAAAACTAAGTACATATTGTTCGACTCAAACCGCAAAAAGATAAATAACAACAAACGTCAATCTTTATACATCAAAAAGAAGTCTATAGAACAAGTTAAAAATATTTTATTTTTAGGGTTACATCTTAACGAAAATCTCTCGTGGAAACCGCATATGTTAGCCTTGATCAAAAAACTCAGAAGGAATATCGCCATTATGTATAAACTGACGTTTTACTTAAACAAAACAAACTTGCTTAATGTCTATTATTCGTTGATTGTTAGTTACCTTCGATATAGTATAACTGTATGGAATCATGGAAATCAAACCATCGTACAAAAATTGCAGCGAATATGCAATAAATTTATCACATACATACAAAAGAACAAGCATATCGTAGCATTAAATCTACTTAGTATCAATAACATATTCACATTAGAAACAGGTATATTCGTGAACAAACTAAATCATAATCAATTGCCTAAAATATTCAATCCCCTATTTAAATTTAACAACATAGTTCACTCCATTTCAACACGAAATAACAACGCCTATCACTACCCATTTAATTCTAAAAGCTCCACTCAGCAATCAATAGAATACAGTGGGGTTAAGGTGTGGAATGCTCTCCCGAATGACATTAAGTCATTACAATCTAAATCGCTATTTTCATCTAAATTGAAACAGCACCTAAGCAAACGAAATCAGTCTGCAGCTCTATATTTACTTTGATCGTCACTCATGAGCATGACTTATGAAACAGTCCTTGTACACACTGCTTGTACATAGTTGTATAAATTGTACATATATTTTTTTGTTTTGTTTTTTTCTGTGTTTTTGGTAGGGCAAAATTTTGGGCTCCATATTGTAAGTTGTTTTCTTAAACGTAAATTTGCTGAGTCTTGATTAGGTTTTGTGGCCGTGCAGAACATCTACTAATGATTTGTTTAGTGTTTACATAACTTCATGCACGTTTTAAACCCTCTGGGTTTTGTCACTTTTCCCTGTTGGCGCATGTTACATTCTCGTGTTATTCTTGATGCTGTTTTTGTACTGTATGTTAGCGTGCATTAGCGAAAAAATAAATGATAATAAAAATAAAAATTTAACTGAAAAAAGACAAGTTATTTCACGTACACAGCCCCTTCGAGTTAGCGCTAGACTAATTGATGCAACCAGCTACCTGGTATTTATAGTTGCGGAGAAGATTGAAATGAACATGACAGTGGCGTACGCAGGATTTTTCAATGGGGGTGTCAGTGACGTCACATCGTGATGACGCAAAATATTACGTAATGTCAAGTCATCACGATGTGACGTCACCGGCAGGGTTAATTTTGATTTTTAAGATTTATGATAATTTTTCATCAAACCGGACGGTTATAGCGTAGTGTTAAAAATGTCGCTACCAATGCGCAAGACTTGGGGTTCAATTCCCGGGCCGGTCAAATCGGACACAGTGTAGCCAACGGCTCGCCACCGCTGCGACGTTTCTTCGGACTTGTGTTGCCCAAGCGCTAAAACGCGGGGTCGGACCCAGCCACTTGCTACCACGCTTCGTTACTACAGCGAGTTTAATAAAACGAGTACAGTGAAGATTTGATTTGATTTAAAAAACAAAATTTGTGAGCAGCCATAGCTACTGCAGAGACACCGTATTTAAGAAAACTCCAACTCAGCAACTGCTTCATAGCAGCAGCATCAATGACAAAAACGCAGTTCAAGCAAAACACATCAGAAAAGTTGGACTACTACAACGAAGTATTGTTGCATATTGCACCGCAATGAAAGTTTCTCAAAGTTAAATTAGAAAGTTGGACAGAAGAGAAAAAACGTGATAGCCATTTCGGCAAGCTCTGCACGAAAAAAAATCGGTTTGTTTCAAAATTAAGAAAGATTTCATTTTTTCTGCAATCGTCAAGGGGGATGACTCCCGGCCCCCTCCCTTGCATACGCCACTGGGGGTCATCTCCGCGACTTAGCGACTGGGGAAAACAGAAACGTCGCAGCGGTGGCGAGCTGTGGGCGACACTGTGCCGACTTGACCGGCCCGGGAATCAAGCTCCAGACCTTCCGCACCGATAATCTGTGCGCTCGACCACTAAGCTAACGGCCGGTACCGGCCCAGAAATTGAACCCAAAACCTCCCGCGCCGATAGCGATGTCTTTGGTTAACCCCAACTGGCTGCTTTGGTCAACTCAAAATTATGACATTGCAAGCGAAACATCCCCCTGCGTTGCAATCATTCTCTTCCAAGGATATCTCCTGCGCTGGAATGTTGTGTTGTCCAGCCATGATAGCCGTTGAGAACAGTCGCTTAATGACATCACAATTCACAACACGACTCCAGGTATACCCACTGACTTTGTCCTGGCTTGCATTTTCCGTTAGTCCTTGGTTCAAGCGCAACCCACCAGAAAAGTTTGCCCATCGGAATTATTGCATCACAATGGAAGTTTCGCGAGATTAATAAGCAAGTTGGATAGCACAGAAAAACATGACAGCAATTTCGGCAAACTCTGTATGAAAAATGGCGGATCGTTTTAAAAAAAGAGGTTTATATTTTTTTTACATCGTCAATGGTTTTTTTACCCCCCCTACGTGCGTACGCCACTGGAACATGACGCCAAACACAAGAGTAGCCTGTCACAATCGTGAGCCAATTGTAGCGAAGATCAATCAATCAATCAACCAATTTTCTGGACCCGCTTATCCTTGGGGGGTTGCGGGGGCAGCAGCTCGAGTTGGAGCCTCCAAGCATCTCGATCCTCTGCAACAAAGGATAGATGCTCTGCTGGGATGCCAAGGCGAGACCAACTAAGATCTTCTATGTAATCTCGCCATCGAGTTCTGGGACGGCCTCTAGGCCTTCGATCAATCGGTGTTGAACAGAGCAGTTTTTTGGCAGTTCTTTCCTGGGGATGTAACTCATTATTACAGCTGATTACGGTATTGTCGTCAAAATTTAAGGTGCAACAAACTGAGACGTTGAGACCTTTGAGACATCGTGGACGTTTATCTTATTATGACATCTTATCTCAAAGACTTTGTGCGGATGTGATATCATGATAAGATAAACCTGCACAATGTCTCAAAGGTCTCTACGTCTCAACGTGATCGCTCCAAGATGCTAAAGAAACAGCAGTCGCACTGTGGTGCCAGCGAGCCGCTACGGAAATAATGATTATGCAAATGAGACATCGAAATTTACCTGTTTGTTACCGGTACGTCGCATTAAGAATTACGATGGAAAGACGAGAATACAGAATAGTAGCTTTAATTCACTAACCAGAGAAACATTTGCTATTTGAAAATACTCAGAAATAAAATCGAGTGATAAAATGAGGGTTGCAGCGAGGAAATAATTATTTATTTTGATGAAATCTTCGCACCCCACCACTTGATTTGCTCTGGAGAAGGCACTGGCTAGAAACATGGTGATATTCGTCTTGTCTTTTTGAAGCATCGTTCAATAAACAGCAAAGATTGAGAATCAGCAAGAAATCAACCTATGGTGCTACATGCTTGGTAAAAAGGTTCATATCGCTGAATTTGCCCAAAAATTGATGGGAAAGTTTCTTCTCCACGCTTAGTTGATCATGGAGTAACCCACCTCAGGGCTGAACCTTGAGACCTCTTCAGTTTTTACTTCATGTTAATGACCTTCCCCATGCATCGAAATTTGAAACTATACTCTTTTTGCTGTTGACACTAATTTGCATTTATGTCACAAAAGTATTAATACCCTCCGTTCCCTTGTTGAATGCGAAATCGATAAAATTAATAATTGGATGTTGTTTAATAAATAAACCATAAATTATTATAAAAAAGTTGCTTCATGCTAGGCCTAGTTAGTAAACGGCCTCTTCATTTCTCTGGCTTTGATATTTTCATCAATCACAACCACGTTGAAAAAACTGAACAGGTGAAATATCTTGGAGCTTATTTTGACAAGTTATCGAGGAAGCTTTAAATTCCAGCTAAAAAAGTTGCAAAAGTTTGTGGCATGAGCAACAAGCTCTCTAGCTAGCTCAGGTGCAATGTTCCATTATCTACTCCAAAAATACCGGTAGTTTATTATTCCTCATTTCAATCTCATCTACGATATTTCTTGCTAAACTGGAAAAGGGCTGCAAAAGGCATTCTCCGGAAACTAAAAATTCTTCAAAATTAAAAGAGCTGCGCTCTTCCATCCAACCCAATTCAAACGAACTGACTATATTCTAAACTTAACGATGTAACACTAGGCGATATGATTAATAATATGGAATTTGCCAAATTTACGTTCAAATTCAATAATTAAATGCTTCCAGAACACTTTAGTGAATATTTTATGAAACTTGATAATGTTTATCAATAGGCTATAACCAAGGGTGGAAACCTGACTACTTGGGGTTAGGGTGTCAGTTTCAGTTTCGGTGTGTTGAAACCCAGATGTCAGGTTTCAGTTTTGGTTTCAAGGCTGTTGAAAAATCGGTTCCAGTTTTGCTTACGCGCAACTTCGGTTTCTCGGTTTCAGTTTCGGTTTAAGTTTCATCCAAGACAGTTATTTTACTGTGAATACGAATTATTTAAATCCTCTACTTCTTGGCGTTTTTGTTTTATTACAATAATAAGTAGCTGCTCAGAAGGCCGAGTGAGGAGAGCAATTGCTTCAGAAGTGGTCGACTTGGGTATGATTCCGCATCCGGTGAAACCAAAGACTCAAAAATTACTATTCACAGCTTCTCTATTCGACGCTCAGCGTTAAAAGAACTGTGCTGGTAAGGATGGTGATGACAATTTTTAAAACCCAACACCTTAGAAAATTTCAAGCAGGTTTTAGTTTCGGTTTTGACGTTTCAAGAAAAAACGGTTTTGGTTCAAGTTTAGGTTTTCAAAAATTTGGCCAAGTAGGTGTCAGTTTCAGTTTGGGTTTCCAAAATTTCCTTTAAAACCGGGTTTTCAGGTTTCGGTTTGAGTTTCCACCCTTGGCTATAACACCAAACAAAAACATAGGAATGAGTTTTAGTCAAGGCTTGAGGAATGAGTTTTATCAATTTTTTATTTCGACTAAACTGAGTAAGAAAACTCTTAGTCTTTATCTTGTCTCAGTACCGGCGCCAAGGGGGGGCCTGGCCCCCCCAATTAACAAACTTTCGATTTTGAAAACAGCGGCTTTTGTGCTTAATTCCAAACTTTGGCCACCCCTAATCAGCGTTTGGTTCCCCTAAATCGACTGCTCTGGCGCCGGCTCTGTCTTGTCTGCTTACATGTATCGAAAAATGTTCCAAACGATTTTTGTCCCTGTTCATTTCAACGTTAAGCAATATTATAAAAGTAATTCTCCATTGCAATAAAGCTCTAAATGCATCGGATGAATTGACTGACTTATTTATTTTTTAACCTCAAATTTGGTTTTCGAACAAAAATTACAATGCAATACAACGTCGTTTTGCTTCAGACTGAACAAAAATTCAATACTGAAATTGAAATTCTGATTTTAACTCATGGAAAATTTTCGAAGTCATCGCAAATGCGTTTGAAGCAGCTGTGTCTATTGTATCGTAAGTTTAATCCTAGTCTGTAAGTTTTTGATGAGTGTTTTTCTTCACCTTTTTTGATGTGTGAACGTTTTGTAATTTCAATGTTGTCTAAGTGCTTGTGCATTGAACCAGTATAATAATGTAAGGGATTGTAAGCAGTGTTGGGCACGATAAACCTTTCTGTACTAAAGCGATAACGATAATCGATAACTTCAAAAAAGCCCTGGGCGATACCGATAAATCTCAATTTCTTAAAGCGATATCGATAAATTATCGTCGATAAATTTTTCCGATAAATGTTGCGGTAAATTTTCGATGTGTTTGACGAAGTTTTTTTTTTTCTTTTTTTTAAGTCGAATTGCAAAAATGTTTTTTCTAGATTTTTCAAGAAAAGAGAGCAGTTCACGGACTCTGCCGTGAAATTAAGCCATACAAAGAGATAATTTTTAAAAATTATTAGTCTTAATGGACACCGTGTTTTTTCCATTGCGCCAACTCACTAACTTTGAAGTTTAAACACTGCGTGCATAAAAAATCGTTTATCGCGATAATTTATCGGCGATAACAAAATATATAACAAAAGCTATAACGGTAATCGATAAATCCAAACTATTTTGAGCGATAAAGATAATCGATAAAAAGTTATCGCCGATAAATTATCGCGATAAATGCCCATCTCTGAATGTAAGCTGCTGCCAAAAGTGCGGCTGACTAAGTGGGGTCTTTCGCCGTTTCCCACCCGCGCTTTTCATTTTGGCCTTTTGGTAAAATAAACTTGACATGCGCTACACTACTTCAATATAGAATCTGATCATGATTACGGACAGTTTCGTCAATAAATTTTGGAAAATGCGCATTTTAACAGTAGGCCTATCAGTTAGAACACGCGCTTAACTGGTACTGAAGGGTTAAAGTTCAGTGCCGAAGAAATCGGAACGTGATCAAAGTTTGAAGTATTCCAAATTGACGAAGCTACAATCTTAAAAGGAATGAAGCAAATCAACTCACTTTTTCCACAAAAATTTATTACATACTAATAGCGTTGCGTTTGATGTTTGGAGTTTCTTATTAGAGTAAAACTTGAATTATGAAATTTTGAAGTGATGGCAGTTTGGCCTAGCCTCTCCTCGCTTGGGAAATGTGTAAATTTGTCTCAAATGCTAGGCACGTGTTGCTTGCTTTCTCCAAATTTGTGATGTTATGTCTTTTATTACACAATTTTGATTTCTTTTCGGCTCATAAGCTATATTATGTTTTAGGTGCAACGACCATGCTTTTTTTAATTGTTAAATTCATCGTAGGGTTGTATATTGCATGGTTTAACGGTTAACGTTTTGTCGCTGTTACCTTTTTTTCGGCCGTATGTTGTGATATGCGTCGTTTTTATGTACTTTGATGGTCGTTGAATAAAACATACTACTACTGCTGGTATTGCCATTCTTAATGACAATTTTCGTAATAGGCTTCTGACAAATGCGTTGTTTGTTTTCTATCCGGCAACACCAATTGGTCGCAGTTCGAACCGATTACGTCCTTGCAGGGCCAACAGTGTTGCCAAATGTCTACTATCACAATGGCGGCTCGTGCATCGGAACGCATGGAATTTTTAATATGACATTGAGCAGGTTTAAGTAATTTTAAAATTCTAGGCCTTCTTAATAAAAAATTCAACATCAGTTTTTCGCTGATTTGTTTTAGGGGTGCTGCATCTCCTATACACGAGCCACTCCAGTGTGCTGAGAATTACACGAATGAAAAATCGTATATACGCCTATTGCAAATTTTACAGCAGCCACCAGGTTATATTTACCCACTCACATATTGGCGACAAACTTCTTTCTTTAGTTTTGCCTGTTGAATTAGGGAAAAAGACAATTTTTAGTGTTGTAGGTGTGATTTATTGCGCATGGTAAAAAAGACGCTTACGCAAGGAAGCATTATTACGCTTTGAGAGCGTAGGTCCTTCTTGGATAGCGCTTCATTTTCCTCAAGGTTTTCGCACTTTTGGCGTTCCTCTCTCGGGGGGTCAATCTTCTTCGCATTTTTCGGGTGAGTTTGGGTCGTAGATCCTTGGGTTTGTATTTCTTCCCTTTGAACAACTTGCGCAGATTTTCTTTTTGGGTTTGATTGATCACAGTTAATACACGAGCAATACTTTTTCGCACCACACGGATTTTGGAGAGTTTTGAAGCAGCTCCACCTGTCACTTGAGCAACGCGCAAAGTTGACAACTCCTGCTTGAAGTCATCGAGTTGTTTCAACAACTCATCTTTTGTTTTTCCTCTAAGATCACGTGCTTTGACTTTACCCATTTTTATGATTTTTTTAAAACCTACAACAGAGTTCTAAAAACAGAAACAAGGTTAAAAAAATTGAATATAAAATCTTTAACAGGAAGCCAGAACACACTGTGTCCATGGGCGTCCACAGAAATTTTTGCAGGAAGGGGGGGCAAAAATTTGTTGTTAAGATCAGTGTAAAGCAGCGTTTTTACAGCACCAGCCCGACTTTTTTCACTTAGTTTAAAACAATGCAATATAATCCTTCACTTGAAAACTGTTGCTATCTACGATCACCACATTTACATGAAAACAATTGTTCATTGAACGAAAAAAAAAAAAAAAAAAAAAAACAATCGCGCCTTTAGCCAACTGACACAGCATTACTAAATAGACAGTAATTATTGAATGATATAGCTGTCTGCTATTCGGTACAAAGAGCTTGATAGCGTGTGCCAGCATGGTGCCAGTTTAAAACCCTCTCTATTAATAATATGCAGGAACAGAAAGCGTGAACAAAATTCCGACTGTTTCATATTTGCGCAATTTCATCAGCTTCTAATTTTGCTTAACCGATTCGTGGTACAATCAGCCAAACCCAGCAGCAAAGCATTGAACAACCAAGGCCAAAATCAATCATAGATTTAATACAAAACAAGCGAATAGAATTATTATTTGGTATAATTTACATGGCAAGTGGTGACTCTGATGAGCTTGCGTTGCTACAACACAATATTGAGCAATACTTGCTAATTTTTCTTCGAAAAAAAAAAAAAGATTATCATCCTCTTTAAAATGCTAACAAATTTTCACGAATTACAAATAAGGATCTAAGTACAATTGGCAAAAAGTTTGCTTTTCACCAGACTTGACGTTGCGTATGGCTTTTTGTTAATGTTTTGCTGTGGGCTCTCTACGGTAAAGCAGTTTCGTGCAGCGCGGTCAAGGTGGGCCCACAGCATGAAAATCAAATGTTTTTTGTGTCGGTGATCGCACAATCAAAAACTGCAAACAGTATTCTAAACACTAAATTAAATAATCAACCTCAGAATCAAACCTCAAAAAACACATGGCATAATTTTCGGCGCTTTAGCAACTAATAAACTGGAAATGAAGCTTTGTTTGTCAGCGTGGCGCAGTGGTTTGGAGCAAAGGCTGTTAGCTGAAGTCCCCCCCATACCTCGTTGTGACCATAACTATGTCTGCTTGGTGGAATCTAACAAGCTGCGTTTGAAAAGTCAGAAGTAACACTAAAACGGAAAACTTCGAAACGAAGGTAACCTGGTAACTCCTAAACAAAGGATTCGTCTTGTGCACTGCCCTTCCGTCGCTTTCTCGTGACAGGAGGATAAAAATTAAGAGATCAATCAAGCAATCAAGATAGAGATAATTTTTGTTTGCTTATAATGTACAAAAATTAGAACTTAAATATTTTAATTTGCTAGTTTAATCTGTCCTCACATCATCAGAATTGGCTCAACTACTACGGAAAATAATTATCTAAAATCAATCTTGACGTAACTGTATTTTGTGCTTAGTCGAATTAATAACGTCCACCTAAAATCCAGGGGGGGCAAGCGCCCCCTTGCCCCCCTGCGGACGCCCATGACTGTGTCAGGGGCAAACCCCAGATTTTAGGTGGGGGGACGATTTAATTTTATGAATTTATGGCTCACAATGGTACGCAAAGAACACATAGAGCTCTCATTGACGTTTTAGACTAGAAGAGCAATTGCTCCATCGCTTCGACCTGCACCCGCCCCTGCTCTGTATATTTTTTCGCGCATATGTTATGTGGTACCGGTTTCCATTATCAAGACGCTGCTGCACCGCACTGCCTATTTGTTTCTATAAAAGGTTTGGCGGTGCTCTAGACACTTCCTATTCTCAAATCATAGACCCGAGCTTACCATCTAGAACAAAAGACTCACGCTACCAGAACCTAATTGAACCAAATCAAAACCCCAAAACTTCTCATGCCAAGCAAAAGCCCCAAAGTTACAGTCTGGCATGGATAATAATGGCAGCTAGATCAGAGGTGGGCAAGCTTTTCACACGAAGGGCCAGATTTAGAAAAAACTGTTGAAGCCGCGGGCCGCAAGCTGATTGGAAAACAAGGCGCAGACCTTTTTTTTTGGAGATAAATCGCGGTCCACGTACGAACGTGATCTCCAAAAGAAACGGTTTTCACCCCCCTCCGGTCCACGACAACTGACCGCCGCAAACTGGCCACCATGCAAACTGACCGCTGCAAACTGGCCACCATGCAAACTGACCGCGAAGCAAACTCGCCACCACAACTGACCGCCAAAGCACAAGGCTCGAAAAGCCACTTCGCACCTTACCGCTTCGCGACAATTGTTTACTTAATGTTCGTGTTAATTTGGTAGTAACTTCGCAGTTCGCACCTTAATGCTTGTGAAACTGGGTTAATTTTTTGCTGTAAAATTTTGAACAAATGTCCGAATTTGCTCAAAAAATTTCGGACGTTTTAAATTTTTTCGGCAAGATTTATTAGCGAACGATAAGAAACCGCTCGTTTGCATCAACTGCAGACAAATTAATGCGATTGAAACAAAATGTTGCAAGTGCTGCATTATTACAACAGTATAATCATGACACAGCATATTTATTCTGGCTATCAAGCTCCACGTGAAACCTGCACAAGGTCAGCGGTTGCTCCAGGGCAGATGCAACGCTCGAAGAGCTAAATGATTTGCTTATTGACATTGCATAAACTTCTATGGATTTCCCCTTTTTTTAATTTTTATCTGAACAAGGAAGCATGTCATATTTGTAATTGCAAAAACGTAAACATACTCAGTTGTAAATAATCAAAACGTACGACAGCGTGTTTGATTTTTGCCCGCCCAGTGTCGGACGGATGAGCTGACACTGTGCATTATTGTGTCCCTTCATTGATATTATTTTATCTGTTTGTATTGCAAGCATTCTGTGTTTTTGCGTGGCTTTGGCATGATTAAGGTTTCGTTTTCAAAACTAGTATCGTGTTTTTGTGAAATGCAGTAATATTAACATTTGATTTAGTAAACTTGTAAAATCGTTCGTTCATAAATCTTGCCAAAAAAATTTTAAATGTCCGAAATTTTTTGAGCAAAATCGGACATTTTTCCGAAATTTTACAGCAAAAAAATATACCCAGTGTGAGAAGCGATAAGGTGCGAAGTTACTACCAAATTAACATGGATGATAAGTAAACAACGGTCACGAAGCGGTAAGAGGTGCGAAGTGGTTTTCGAGCCTCGTGCTTTGGCGGTCAGTTGTCGTGGTAGCGAGTTTGCTTCGCGGTCAGTTGCCTCGCGGCCAGTTTCTGGCGGTCAGTTGTCCGTGTTCGGATTTTCTCGTTTTATATTCCAATTTTGCGCTGTTGAGGCTTATTTTTTTGAAAATCACTGCCATCCATGGTCTCTAAAGAAAAAAAAAAGATCTTCCGCTCAATTTACAATGGGAATTTGAGTTAGTGTAAGTGCCGGCGGGCCAGAATAAAAGGACCGACGGGCCGGATCTGGCCCGCGGGCCGTAGTTTGCCCATGTCTGAGCTAGATCCTGATTGGCATGTGTTTATACGAATAACCGTTGATCGGCTAGCATCCATACGCATGACTGGTTTTGAGTAAATTAGCCAATCAGAATCTACTGACGACAAAATACACACTACCTAATATAATCAAAGTAGCATGGATTAAAAATTAGCTCTAGATACTTAAGTTTTTTATTCTTAAAATTATAAGCTTGCATTAAAACTTAATCAAGCTTTTAAACTTTTTCTGATAATAGCCAAGTGCAGTGTGACGAAAGATCAAATGACAAAACCTCTGACAACGAAATAAAACAGCTTTCACATATGGTAACTATTTTGACAGTCACAACATTAACCTTCGCATCCTTTCCACAATAGTAGCGTTTTACAAAATGCTTTGCTTCCCCATCTAACAACGTTTGACATACCGGTAATAGGATAGTTTTATGTATATAACTTTCATTTTACTTGCCAACAAACCTGTCTGTTTTATGGTAACAAAAATGCAGGTGACCTGCTTACCAAACTGCCAACAGCGTTGCAAAAAAACAAATTTTTCGGGCAGTTACAAAAATTTTTGTGACAACCGATTACACTGTGCAAAACAAAAAAAAAATCAAAAATAAGTTGATTTTAGTAAATTTGGGGGGCGCTGAACACGAATATGCAATTAGTTTTTTCTAGCACGTCAGTTTTTTCAATATTTTGAATTTTCATGTGAAAACACAGGCCTGAATTTTCTCTACTTGATTAATGAGTCATCATTGGCAATATTGCCGACATTTTTTATTTTTGTATTTTAGCTGCATATTTATTCTCCTATCACGAGAAAGCGATCAATGCGCTATAGCGAGCTCGCTTAGGAGTTGCCAGTCATCTGTCTACCACACCAACATGGGGGGATCCCGCTAAGTGCCTTTCCAAACGACACAACAAGTAAACTTGCCGGCTTGTTCTCCACATTGTTCCTTTAACGCTGGGAGTCAAGCAGGAAGCTGTGAATACCAATTTTAATGTCATTGGTTTGACCCGACTAGGAATCAAACCAGAGTCTGCAGCTCCAGAGGCGGACGCTCTTACCACTCGGCCATCTGAGCTGTTGTACTTTCATAAAAAATAGCGATTCTGATCACCCATGATCCAGTCAGTTAAACAGGAACAGACTGTCACAGTTGCTGCTTACAGGTAGTTAGAAATCAACAGCTTTAGTGATTTTGCTACAGCAGACATTCTTTTAATCATAATTTTTGCATTTGTGTATGTTGTAAGCAAACTATAAGACAAGTATACTCAGAGTATTGCAGGTATTACACAGTAAACATTGATTTTGCTCATAAGCTAAACTGCCAAAACAGAAACGATCTTGTAAAAAGGATCCCGATACATTTTAGCTGCTAAAATATCAAAGGAACTTACAGGCAAGATCAAGCATTTGCATTATGCTTATTTTGGATGTGCAGTTGAAGATAAAAAGCTTAGTCTCCACACTATTGCTGCTTAGATTGTAGAGGTAAACTAAGCTAATAGTTTTCGGGGAAAAAAGTAGATGTGGGATTTGCTGTGCCTATGATCTGGCGAGAGTAAAGAGATCACAACACGGATTGATATTTCTGTTTAACCAAAACAAAAGGCTATAACCAAAGAAACAGGAAGAAAATTTTGTATCTAAACTTACCATCTGCTATCCATCCTGTCCCACATTCAGCTGATCTACCCGCTCCCATTACTCCACCTTATTTACCTGAACTAAAGGGCGAGTCTTCAGAGAACTCTGAAAACTCGAGTTGTGATTCTAATGATACCTTTCCACTCAGTCAAGAAACTACCAAACCACATTTGATCAGTCAGGAAGATTTAAACGATCTTGCGCGAGATTTAAAATTGACCAAGTCCAATAGCGAACTCTCGGCTTCACGCTTACAGCAATGGAATTTGCTTGCTCCAGGCACAAAAGTAACTTTCTATCGTCAAAGAAGCCAAGACCTAATTTCCCATTTCTCTGCTGATGGCAAACTGTGCTTTTGCAACGATATTTCCGCATTATTTTAAAGTATGGGCATGATCGGAAATAAAAACTTAAAACTCTATCTCTCCAGAACTAAAAACTTATGTAATAAATTCAAAACTAAATTTAAAAATCAACTTATTGCTACTTACAATTTGGAAAGTGATTAAATCTTTTGAAACCTTGAAATCACTCTATTGTTTGTAAAAATTTTAATACTAGGTTAGTATCATTGTGACTTAAACGAAAGACGTTAGATACTAAGGTGGCTGCTTGACTTGAAGACCTTCAACGGTCATTTCACAGTCTCCTCTCATTCAACCACTTCACAAGAAAACTCCCTCTACCTCTAATTTTTTATTATTTCATTTTGCTTCGTTACCGTGTGTTGGATTGTGCTGCATGAAAATAAATATTTTGATTGATTGAAACGAACTGGAGACTTTTCATAGACAGCTCTAAGGAAAGTATAAAAAGCTGTGTTTCTGCATAACGGGAACAGCCATCCATCTGTGCCAGTAGCATATTCAACCACCCTCAAAGACACATACTACAACTTGCAACTTAGCATGAATAAGTTAAATCACCATTCTCATTTGTGGTATGTGTGCGCAGACTTAAAAGCCATGGCTTTGTTATGAGGCCTTCAACTAGGCTACACCAAATAATGCTGCTTTTTATGCCTCTGGGATTCCAGAGCTCGTAGTAAGCATTACAACTGAGAAGACCTGGCAACAGAAAACAGAAGAAGAGAAAGGTCAACGTAACGCGGTAGCTTTGCCTTTGGTCTCTCAAAATAAAATCATTTTACCACCTTTGCACATTAAGCTTAGGTTATTCAAACAATTCGTTAAAGGCTTAAGAAAAGATTTTCCTGCATTTGAATTTTTGCATGAATGTTTTTCCAAATTATCTGATGCCAAAATAAAGGAAGGTGTGTTTGTTTGACCTCAGATACGAAAACTTATCCTAAATGATATGTTTGACAAAACACTCAAAGAAACAGAGTAGCTGCGTGGAAAAGTTTTCAACAAGTATATCTAAATTTTCTTGGTGTACATAAGTCTGATGACTTCGAAGATGTGGTGGCCAACTTGTTGCGCAACTACCACATAATGGGATGCAAGATGTCACTCAAAGTTCACTTTCTACATTCAAATTTACCATTTTTTCATAAAAACTTGGGAGCAGTTTCAGATGAGCACGGCGAGAGATTGCACCAGGACATTGCTGTTATTGAAAAGAGGTTAGAAGGAAAGTGGTCAATAGGAATGCTCGCCGAAGATTGCTGGTCACTGAAACAAGACAAGCCAGAACAAGAACACAAACACGACGACGTCGAACTTCTGCTCAGTTTTCGCACGTAGTACGATTTTCTTATTGAGTTTTTGTGTTGCTCCATTTTAAAACTTCATTTTCATATTAGATAATGCTGAAACTTGTAATAGGTGGTAGAGTAAAAAAAGCTATAATAAAGACTAACAATGTTGCTACAAAACCATAACTAAATTGCTTTGGTAAAATGCTACTAAGTAACTAATACATTTCCTTCGAAATTTGAATATTTTATCACCAACTATGCCAGGTTTTCCAAAGCAAGGGAAACTGCATTCTTTATAAATACAATATAGACTTGTTGCAACTCATAAAAAAAACTATTAGAAGACATATTAAATAAATTTGTTATGGGCAATAGTGCTCGACAATGTTGCCCATAACAAATTTATTTAGTATGTCTTTCAGATGCTTTTTTTGAAAAATCCTGACGTCCAAGTGAAAAAACAAGCTCAAATTTGGACTCAGCTACCACAAATTACCCTAAAGCACATCTGCTTGCTTTGGAGTTTTTTTTAACTTAAAGTTTGTTGACAGTGATACCAAGTGATTTTTTAAACCTGGATCTAAGTCTGCAAAGATCTCCAAAGTTAGACGTTTTCAATATAACAGTATACTGCAAGCTGTATGAATGAAATAGGCTACAATGTATATACCAGCAATCAGTTTCCACTTCTTTGAAGATCTTCTTGAGAATTTGTTACTCTATCAGGTGTGCTGGCCTACTGCAAATTATTATATAACTAGGGCTATAAGCACTGTACAGATGTAGAAGTCTTATCACCTTATCATACCAGCAACTCAGCAAGCGGCTTACTATAATTTTTTAGGACAAAGTGTAGGTTCAGTATAATTGTCAGTGCAGACGGTTGCAATTGCGACATCATATGATGTTAATGATCCATACCAAACATATCACATTTTGATTATGTTGTATCTCACATGCCGGAAAATAGACTACCGACCAGAATCACACTGCACAGCACTGATAGGCCTACCAGTACCAGTAATGATAACAGATCGATATGCAACAACCCTTACAGGTACACAGCACAGTACAAACTATTTTTTTTTTACTGAAGTGCTTACCAGTAAGCTCACTGGTGCTCTTTGCTGTAAAACATAGGCCAACACAGAGATAGGGAAAGGGAAGATACCATAATCAATGCAATTTGCAATAGGACTTCCAATGCACCACTTCTTTATTACCCCGTCCACATGTCCAATTTTCCAGGGCTTTACAGGACCGTGGTTTTTTGCAGTCTACTAGCCTAGTTTCCACATCACAAACAGATACGGTAGACTAGGTGTGCTGGCCTAGACTGCAAATTATTACATTACATAAACCTAGACTGCAAATTATTATCATACAGTATATATATTATATAATTAATTTTAACTGTCGTCCTATTTGCTCCAAGGTGTCAAGAGTACTAAATTTTGCGATTGACAACCCTGTTAAAATTTTTTTTGCAAGAAACTTGGCTACGGAAATCTGATACTGCTATTATATCCGAAATTCAGGAATACAATTTTTGCCTTTTTCAAGAGCAAAAACCTTGTAAAATTGATATTGGCGGAAGGGTTGCAAATCTATGCAACAATTCATTGAAAATAAAACAAATTAAAGTTGAAAATTTTGCATCCTTTGAACTTGTCGCAGGCTATTTATGTACTAACGTTGGAAAAATCACCATTTCAACATTGTACTATCCCGGCTACTCTACAAAGCATAAGGCAGGGGTGGGGAACCTGCGGCCCGCGGGCCACATGCGGCCCGCTTAAGTTTTGAATGAGGCCCGCGTCAGAATTTTGTTAAGCGTACAACAAATTGGTTGTAACAATATAACTGTTCAATATGTTTTGTTTTATGTGCTTCGTATACTGTAGTAGGTTTTGGACCGATGCGTTGTTTTTCCGAAGTTTAATTCGTGGGATGGTTTTGTAAGGTTGCATAATGAAGTCATAAATTTCTACTGACGTAATTTCCCTCGTGGATATTCTCGACAGATCTCTCCTTTACGTAATTTCACTGAGTTAAAATTTGTGCTTGTGATGTCACAATTGTGTTTACTGCGGTTTGTGTGAATTTTTGCATGTCATATGATTTTTCTTAACGTCACAATCGTGTTTACTGTGATTTGGTGTGAGTTTTTGCGTGTCATGTGATTTCTCTTCTTGTTTCTTTTTGAGAATGCTGTAGAACGTTCTCGAGCTCGAGTTTCAAGTATAAATAGGCATCAATTTTCGAGCGTTATCATTCGAGTGTGGATTTAGTGTGCGTAGAGTAAGCAATATTGTTGTATGCTGAAGGGTACAGCCCTTGTTGTATAGTGTTGCTGAAGTGAGCAGTGGAGCTTGTGTTTATATATTATACAAACAGTACGGTGAGTACCGTACCTAAGTGAGTTAAGTTGGGTCGATTATTATATTCGTTCGGTGAAAAAGGTCCTGGTTTTTTCAGATCTAAGAACGAATTAATTAATTCCTACGATTTGTCATACAATTATCAATCGTCCTGTCAGCGAAGTAATACCCTTTCCTATTTCGTGACACTGGTAGATTAGGAAATATTAAGATTTTGTAAAAACTCCTTCACATTCTGCTACATGCTTTATTTTGTGGCATAAACAACGCGCAAAAGTCTCCGATTTTGCGGCAAAAAACAACTCAGCGTGAAAGTTTAATAAATTTGCTGCGTAATATTGCTTATTTTTAAAATAAAATTAACAAATTGAAAGTAAATGTGGCCTGCTGAAAATATCATGCAATCAATGTGGCCCGCTGTGCTTTGCCGGTTTCCCACCCCTGGCATAAGGTCACATATATTCAGTTTCTGTCTGATTAGTCAGACTTTTTAGTTTCCTTTTGCGCAGAAGGAATTCATATTATATCTGGCGACTTTGACATTCATTATGAAGATTGTGAAAGAAATGAGACAAAACTTTTACATGAAATTTTAATTGCCAATGACCTTTTCCAAATAGTATCTCAGCCTACACACAATGCAAATGGAACTCTGGATCTGGTTTTAATCAACAAAGCTGGCCTTGACTTGATTGGCGATGGTGAGGTCATCCATAGCAATGAGTTCTCAGATCATTACCCTTTTTTGTTTAATTTGAGTGTTGTGTGTGATGTGAAGCCTTTTGAAATAATATTACAAACAAGAGATTTCGCTTTGTTAAACATGGACAAATTTCGCCTAATATATACTGAATGAATCTTTCATCTATGAAGACCTTGAGCTTGATGCACTTGATGGTTGCGTGGAAAATTAAAAACTCAGTTGTCCAAGTGTTACTAAATTCACTTGCTCTTTTCAGGGAAATCGTCATAAAGCCGCAACCAAATCAACCATGGCATAACTATGAGCTTCGTAATTTAAAAAGAAAAAAGCACCTAGCAGAAACAAAGTTAAAAAAAAGACCAAAGCGAAAATAATTTGGAAAGATGTAACAGACAGAAAAATACCTACTACTCTGCAATAAAATCTTCCAGGATTGCTTATAATGCTCACATTCTGAGTCTCTACAAGAAAACCAATTCTAAAGCATTCTATAGTCATTTCCAGAAATTACCTGGAGATTCACTTCTAAAAGTTCAGCCAACAAATTTTTCTGAAGCCAAATTAGTGAATAAATTTGCAGAATTTTTTTAAAACAAGATCATTGCTTTACGATCTAGTTTTTCTGGTTGTGAAGTTGTAAGAAACTGCAACTTTAATCCAGTGCAACCTAATGCGTCAATATGTATGTCTGAATTTAGTTAAATCGCCGATCAATTTAATCTGATACCCTGGATACTCTCTCGTCTGAATTACAAAAATTATACGCTTGATCTAGGACCATTGAATCTGTTGAAATTATGCCCTGCTGCTATTAATCCTGTCCTGCACTATATTATGCTAGATCCCTTGCTGAAGCTTCATTTCCAAGTGGCCTCAAGCATGCAACAATCCATCCAATCATTACAAACACCAATTTGGATCCAGAACTTTTGAAAAATTATCGACCAATAAGTAACACACCATAACTAGCAAAAGTTCTTGAAAAAGCTGCTTTCTACCAAAAAAATATCAATTAGGTTACAAGCAAAATCATTCACGTGAAACTGCCATCATCGTAATTGTAAATGATATACAAGAAATAATTTTTAAAGACAAATTGGCAGCTGTTCTTATGTTGGACTAGTCTGCAGCTTTTGATACAATAAACTATGATTGCCTGCTTTTCAAACTAGAGAATGGTTCTACGATTCGTGGAAAAGTCTTGCAATGGTCAAGGTCTTTCTTAATGAATCGCATCTCTTCTGTTCTGTCAAATGGAGTACATAGTCCTAAAATACCTGTCGTATACGGCCTTGCTCAAGGATCAATACTGGGACCTCTTCTATTTATTTCATATGTAAATGAGCTAAATTATTTGGGTGATGAATTTGGTCTTATACGGCCTTGCTCAAGGATCAATACTGGGACCTCTTCTATTTATTTCATATGTAAATGAGCTAAATTATTTGGGTGATGAATTTAGTCTTATACGGCCTTGCTCAAGGATCAATACTGGGACCTCTTCTATTTATTTCATATGTAAATGAGCTAAATTATTTGGGTGATGAATTTGGTCTTATACGGCCTTGCTCAAGGATCAATACTGGGACCTCTTCTATTTATTCCATATGTAAATGAGCTAAATTATTTCGGTGATGAATTTGGTCTTATTGTTCATTCATATGCTGATGAAACCATTTTGTACATTGGTTTTAATCCTCTGTCTGAATTTGAAGATGTGTATGAAAGAATAGATTGCTGCCTGCAGAACTGAGAGGGTTCAACACTGGATGATTCTAAATTTTCTTAAATTACCATAAATGTTGATAAGTCCCAGCTACTTGTTTGTGGAAAAATGAGATTGGCAAATGCACATCAGTCGCCTATCTCTAGAATGCATGAAATTTTGAAAGTTGGTTTTGACATTGTTCATTTTTCCAAGATTCTTGGTGTTACACTTGACGATCAGTTGTGCTTTAATCACATGGTCAATGATACCCTTAAAACATGCTTCTTTAAATTACTGGTACGTAAACTAAGAATTCATGGCACTTTCTATCTCATGATATGAAAATTATGCTCATGAAAAGTCTTGTTATTTCTTGTTTGGACTATCGCAATTTTCGTTACTCCTGTATTTCCAATAATTTGCTTAACAAATTGAAAAGAGTATTAAATGCCTGCATAAGATTTACTTTTAGTACATAGTATTCCAGTTTTATAGTTGTAACTCATTATTGCCATATTATGAGCAGTGCCATATTTTACCAACTGAGTGTCGGGTTCAGCATAAACTATGCCTCACTGTGTACAAGGTTTTGAATAATACTGGCATTGCTTCTGTGTACTTTAAAGAATCTTAAAACTTTTTACTTCAAAATCGCCTTCGAATAATAGCTTTGCTTTATTCTTGATACTTGTCCTTTTCTTTATTATTTTGCATGCTGATTGCCTATGCTCTGACGCTTACTTCAAGTGTTCAATTGCTCTGTACTGTGCTTTTTGTATCACATTGCTTCATGTTGCCTTTCGTTAAACCGCTCCGAGATCACAAAGTGATTTCTTGCTCCTAGATGCACAGCGGTATATAAATGCTGTGTTATTATTATAATTACAGGTTATCAAAGTTCTAGTGTTTTGACGTCACAATCAAAAAGTGATTGTGACAACAAAAAGTACGATAGGTTATGTGAAGAAACTTGAACCAAAAACCACAAGTCTAAAGCCCACGAAAATTGGACATGTGGACAGGGTGAACACAAACTAGTGTGCTGGTCAGAGCTAGTCCAGAGGATGGTTTCTTTTAAATTCTTTATCAAAACCAATCGTAGTCTAGCTGATACTTTACAGGCAATACAGTTACTGTAGTAATAACAATGATGGGCACGATAAATCTTCCTCTACCAAAGTGATAACAATAACTGATAACTTCAAAAAAGCCTAAGGCAATACCAATAAATCTCAATTTCTTAAAGCGATATCGTTAATCGATAAATTATTGTCGAAAAATCTTTCCGATAAATGTTGCAGCAAATTTTCAATGTGTTTAACAGAGTTTTTTTGTAAGTCGAATTGCAAAAATGTTTTTTCTGGATTTCTCAGAAAAAGAAAGCAGTTCACGGACTCTGCCGTAAAATTAAGACAAAGAAATAATTTTTTAAAATTACATTAAGTCTTACTAGACACCGTGTGTTTTTTCCACAGTGCCAACTCACTAACCTTGAAGTTTAAACACTGCGTGCATAAAAAATCAGCTATAACAAGAATTTATCGGCGATAACAAAAAATATAACAAAAGCAATAACAGCAATCGATAAATCAAAATTATTTTGAGCGATAATGATAAAAAGTTATCGCCGATAAATGTCCATCTCTGAGTAATAAAAACTCAACCTATAGCCTGATCAACGCACTGCAACAACATGCTAACACATTTCAAACCATCACCACAGGTCCACAACCACAGGCTACCACAACTTACGGTACCGAAGACAATTCCACACCGTCTTGTCGCGAACACAAACTCGTGCAGTCCGTGAACGTCACGAAAATTCATCGTTGGAGCGTGATTGGAGTACGACGGAGTCGGTGCATAATTTTGCATTTATCACAACGCAGAACAAATTCAGATTTTAGTGCCAATAGCCATCATATAGCGGTGGTTTTCAACCTTTATATTCAGCGAGCGAATTTTCTTACGGGTTGTAAAAGTGATCGAAGCATGTCCAAGGGGTTTGGGCGCAGTTTTTCAAATAACGTACTTCAAAGATCTACTTTGTCAAGGAAATCCCTTTTTGGGGGGATCGACCATGAGGATTCATTTTTCCTGAGGTAAAAAAATTACCCTTTCTCCCCAAAAGCTTCTGGCTGGCTACGCCATTGACTAAAACTTCTACTTACTGTTAAGCCTATTCTCAAACTTGCAATTTATTTCCAATACTTGGACACTTCTCAAATCAAATAAAATCTTCATTATGCTCTCTTTTAATGGTTCTGTAGCTTATGGCCACGGGGATAGCATGAGGGGTATGCATCCCAGCTCCCATCTGCCATTTTTAAAAATGTTTATGGCGCGCCGTTTGGAAAAAAAAATTATATATTTCTTAACACATGATTTTTCAGTCAATTTAGAGCAAAAAATGTCCAACTTATACGTCGGAAGTTTCCGACTTAAGTATCAGACAAATTGTACTTTAAGTTGAGCCAAAATACAAGCTCAAAATAAGTCGGAAATTTCCAACTTAGGCTATAGATCAGAAATTTCCGCCTTGTTACATCAAACAAATTCATCTCTTTTAGTGGGACAAAACTCACCTGAAAAACAAGTCGGAAATTTCCAATTTATATGTTGGAAATTTCCGACTTATTTTACGCGTGTATTTTGGTCTTGAAATGAGAAATTTGCAAGGGACAAATTAATGTTTCGACTATAACAAAAGTCTCGTCAGCCTTGCTACGCACAGCCAATCCAGGCTGAACTCATTCCAGACTGTAAAGACTCTTTTTTGCATTGCTTTACCTGGACATCTCGACTTCATCTCTTTTCTAGGTTGTGCCCTATTTTTAGCAGGCGACTGGCCCCAAACAACGATACCCAATGAAAGAGCCTTTAACTACTAACCCCAAACTAAGTTACCGGTAGCCTACCTAGCCCACATCACTAGAAGCCCCCGTGGCAACCCACTCATTTGCAGCTGCAGACGCGTTTCGACCTTATTATGGTCTCATCAGTGCAGTATAGCAACCTCCCACCTTCCTGAAAAAAAAATTCTAACCTTCAAAAGAACTACACACCCCAAATGAATAGAGGCTTAGATTTGAGCAGAATGAGTAGAGGCTTAGATTTGGGGTGTGTAGTTCTTTTGAAGGTTAGAATTTTTTTTTTCAGGAAAGTGGGAGGTTGCTATGCTGCACTGATGAGACCATAATAAGGTCGAAACGCGTCTGCAGCTGCAAATGAGTGGGTTGCCATGGGGGCTTCTAGTGATGTGGGCTAGGTAGGCTACCGGTAACTTAGTTTGGGGTTAGTAGTTATAGGATCTTTCATTGGGTATCGTTGTTTGGGGCCAGTCGCCTGCTAAAAATAGGGCACAACCTAGAAAAGAGATGAAGTCGAGATGTCCAGGTAAAGCAATGCAAAAAAGAGTCTTTACAGTCTGGAATGAGTTTAGCCTGGATTGGCTGTGGTAGCAAGGCTGACGAGGCTTATGTTATTGTCTGAAATGACAAGTCGGAAATTTCCAATGTATAAGTTGGAAATTTCCGACTTGTGTTTCAGGTCAGTTTTGTCCCACTAAAAGAGATGAACTTGTCTGATATAACAAGTCGGAAATTTTTGATCTATAAGTTGGAAATTTCCGATTTATTTTGCGCGTGTATTTTGGTCCGCATTAGCGTACAATTTGTCTGATGTGACAAGTCGGAAATTTCCAATGTATAAGTTGGAAATTTCCGACTTGTGTTTCAGGTCAGTTTTGTCCCACTAAAAGAGATGAATTTATCAGATATAAGCTTAACAAATCGGAAATTTCCGATCTGCAAGTTGGAAATTTCCGACTTATTCTGCGCGTGTATTTTGGTCCTAATTAGCGTGCAATTTGTCTGATATGACTTATGGCGTCACTTGTTATTTGTGTTTCAGGTCAATTTTGTCCCACTAAAGAGATGAACTTGTCTGATATCACAAGGCGGAAATTTCCGATCTATAAGTTGGAAATTTCTGATTTATTTTGCGCTTGTATTTTGGTCCGAATTAGCGTGCAATTTGTCTGATGTGACAAGTCGGAAATTTCCAATGCATAAGTTGGAAATTTCCGACTTGTGTTTCAGGTCAGTTTTGTCCCACTAAAAGAGATGAATTTATCAGATATAAGCTTAACAAATCGGAAATTTCCGATCTGTAAGTTGGAAATTTCCGACTTATTTTGCGCGTGTATTTTGGCTCAACTTAAAGTAGCCTACAATTTGTCTGATATTTAAGTCGGAAATTTCCGACATAAACGTTGGACCTTTTTTGCTCTAAATTGACTGAAAAATCATGTGTTACAAAATATAACTAAATATTTTTCCAAACGACGCGCCGTAAATGTTTTTGATGTATATAATTTTTCCATAAGTTTGAACCTTTTTGATAGCAATATGCCTTACGCTTAAAGCACGCATAATTGGAGACGTGCGAGCATTCAGAATTAGCGAAAATGTGCAAACATATTTTGCGAAGCACTCAGAATTAGGGTCAAAAAATTCAAACAAAATTTGCCCAAAAATTATTCAAAAAGCGCTAAAATTGCTAATACAGCATATAAATTTTCAAAAAATTACTGGGGGAGCATGCTCCCGGACCCCCATCAAGCTTTTCTTGTTTCTCAATCAGCTTCAAATTTGCTCTTCCGAAAAAATAATACGCTTAAAAAAATGTGGAGATTAGGCTATGGCCCCCCCTTTTAAAATTTGTCGCTACGCCACTGGAAACAGCACTTATAAATTTTGCTGTATTTCTCAAGACTTAGCACCTCTCCATAAGAAACTTCTGAATCAGTCCCTTTAGCCTGGAATATTACTTTAAAGTCAAAGATGTATGACCCGATTGGGCATTAAATTCCTGTCTTCGCTCCACCAAGCGGACGCTCCCGATATTCCAAGCGCCGGTCAACTTGTAGTAGGCCTATATATTGTACTAAGCCTATACCATTACAACACGCAGAGATGGGCAGTATCGAGGTAGTTGTATCGGCGATTCGGCGATACGTATCGTGCGGTACTTTTGTCTCGATATCGGTATCGATTTGGTGTTTCACCACAGTATATTGCCTATCGGCAAAGGCGTTGGAAGGTGGGGGCTGAGAGGGGCTGAAGCCCCCCTACATTTCTTTCAGCCTCCCCATAGAAATTTTGAGCCTCCCTTCAGTCCCCCCTTTCAAGAATTTATAACAACAGTACACTCTATGGCACTTCAACAATGACTTATGGCGTCACTTGTTGTTTGTTTCTTTTCTTCATTGATACCATCAAAACCAACGCACTAACTTTTGCAACTTTGTGACGAAGGCGAACAAAATCGCAAAAACTGTTGGATTTCCTGGTAATTTCGTGTACAAGCTCTTAGAGCTTTAATATGATGTCACAAGAAAATTTTCTCCAATTTTGAAAGAAACTTTTGGGCAAATAACAGCAAAACAACAAAATACCAAATTAGAATTAGCTAGCTTACCCCAGGAGCAGCGCCGTAGCGAGAAATTTTGAAAAGGAGAGGGGCATAATTTCCACATATATTTTCAAGCGTATTTTTTTGGAGAGAAGAACAAATTTGAGGCTGGTTGAGAAACAAAGAAATGCTCTTGGGGGTCCGGGGCATGCTTCCCCGGAAAATTTTTGAAAATTTACGAGCTGTAATGGCTATTTTGGTGCTTTTTGAATAATTTTTAGGCAAATTTTGTTTAAAATTTTTGACCCTAATTCTGAGTGCTTCACCTAATATGATGCATTTTTTTCGCACATTTTCGATTATGCGTGCTTAAGGCGTAAGGTGTATTGCTATCGAAGAGGTTCGAAATTATGGAAAAATTGTAGGCCTATGCTTCAAAAATATTTTTGAAAATGGCTGGTGGGTGAATGCATATCCCTCAATCTACCTACCCGGCTCCGCTCCTGGAATAAGCTATCGAAAGCCATCAAAAAAGTCTGGTATATTTGTCACCATTAATCTTGCTCTTTTTTACTAAAAGGCAGAAACAAAAGGGGGGATGGCATGGCACAATGTCCCCCTAAATACGCTCCTACTTAGGAGCTTCAAACTAGGAGCTTGTGAACGGGTAATAAGTTATTTTAAAGGAAGTAAACACCTTTATAAACGTCGATCTGGCTACTGTGTTTATGCTTGAGAAAAGCTGGAGTTCATCAAGCAGTCTCCAAATGACTTTTACTGAAGTAAAGTGCATGATACGTATGACGTATGAGGGGGGTAGATAACAAGAAGGGGATGTGGGGGTGAAGCCCCCCAGACGTTGGTATTATAACACAAATTTCAGCCCCCCCTTACTTGGAAGCACTTCCAACGCCCTTGCTTATCGGTATCGATTAAGCGTGTTTGCTGTATGTGCATTGCCGATACAAATATCTCGATACTGTTTTTAGAACGAACAATCTTTCCAGCCGTTGATTGCGTGTTCACTAACGGTTTCTAAACAGTGAGTTAAAAAAAAAACAAATTAAAAGCTCAATTCTGGCTGTCCATTAACCATTCTTTGAGTCAAAGTGACGCATTGGCGGCAAGTTTTTTTTATCATCAATTTCAACCGTTTTGTAACGTTTTTGTTACTGTAACCGTTTTGTTACTGCTAAAATTGGACCATGTCTAATAAACGCACCATTTTGACATTTTGCAGTTATCCGTGATACCTGTTGTACGCGGATTTGTAATAAACTGAAAAACAGCTGCTTAGTAAGTGCTCAGAAGCAGGGGCGGATCCGGAGCAAAATGCAACATATTAGGTAAAGGACTAGTAAGAGCAAAAGACTTGCCTTAATAACCATTGTTCAAAAAGCACTAACATGGCCCTTGCAGTGCCGTAATGTAAATTTTCAAAAATTTTGCGGAGGAGCGTGCCCCCGAAGCCCCCAAAAGCAGTTTTGGTTCCTCAATTTGTTTTAAATTAACCCTGCGGGAAAATACGTTAAAAATATGTCAAAATTTGCTGCCTCCCGCGTATAAAATTCCAAATACTCCGCTGACATGAACACATTTTCAAAAAAGGGCTTATTTACGTTCTTTTCCGGATCCAACGCTTTGTATTGAGTTAACATTCAACCTAATTCAAAACTGCATTCCCCCATCAAAATTTTCTGGATTCGCTACCGCTTAGAAGGAAAGAAAGTGTTCGTATTTAAGAACTTATGACGGGAAGAAAAGTTCTGTTGCAGGACAGGAGTGGGCGGCTTTTTTAGCTTTTGGGCCGGAGAAGTCGGTCGAGGCCACACTTTTTAATGAGGGCATTAATACAGTGTTTTCATTAATATGCATGTTGAAGTTGGTATAAAAGTAAAAACTGTCATATCCGCAACATAAAGCAACGTATATATTTTTAACCTGAAATGCAAGCGCATTTGATTTTCAAATTTAGTGAAGAAAGAATAGCAACTTTTTACAGTTTTTTTCAAATCTCGGGTCATAATGCTTGATTCCTGAAGAGATTAAGTTATTTGTTTCTATTTGTTTTGATACCCTACCAGAAAATCTCTGTATGCGAATACACTCTCACCGAAATACAAAATACGTTTTCCCACCATTTTTCTTCTTGCGTGGCTGTTTTTCCCTGGCAAAGTCTTGACATATATTTTCAATTTTTTTACGACATGGACCTATAAAATTTGTTTCAACGCGGAAACAGGCTACAAGTCAGGGCCGCACAATATGGTAATCCCTGGGCGGTTCAAAAGTTGGTTGCGGGCCGCGTGCGCCCGGCGAGTTCCTGTTTGCCTACCCGTGTTGTAAGAAAGCGAAAGCTGAACAGTTTTTAGATCAATGTCTGTCTGTTACGAAGAAAAATTTAATGTAGTTTGCAGTTTTCTAGAAAAAAAATAGGGCCTGCTGTTCTGTTTTTAAATCAAGAAAAATTGAATTAATTAAACAAGACTTTGCGACAATTAAATTAAGCAAGACTCGTAAGCGAAATGGCCCTGTTTCCAGGCAGACATTTTATTTTTTCTAATAACGCGCTATCAATGCATGCGAACGCTTGCATCTTCGCTTTTCACCAAAGGCGGTTGTGGCGACGCATGTAACGCAGCAAGGTTGAACATAGCAAAGTTTTTTTGTGAACTAAATTTGCAATTTTTTTTTGAATTCAGTTTTTCTGGTAGTGTATCGAGATACTTGTATCGGCGATACAAGTATCAATATCGATTAAACACCTCTTCAAAGTATCGAGTATCGATATCGATTAACTCAAAAACTGAGTATCGCGCCAATCTCTGACAACATGTGACCTACTTCCTTAAAGCTGATGGCAAAGGTCCTTTAATTTTACAATATTTTTTTTCGTGTGCTTTAGTCATTACTTTGGCCTAGAGAGGCCCCCTCACTTTTTCTGTTCCAGAAGTGCCACATTTTGAAAGTTATTCTAAACCCGCTGATTTGTTTTGCTTTTGTTTGTAGAAAAAAATTTGTATTTTTTCGTGGTTAACATTGCTAGGCAAAAAACAAAATAAACGTAGCTATTGTAACATGGTTTAACAGCACTGGTTCAATTTCAATATCTTCCCAAGCTTCCTTGCACTTGTACCGTTGCGTAAATTATTTCAGATAAAGATAATTCAGATAATTTCAGATAAAGATAAAGTATCATTATCTTTGCTTGAGAGACTCCTTATCTCCAGTAAGAAAGAAGCAAACTCGACATATAAAACAAAAAACAAGGCCTAAAAGCGAAGCTGAATTCGCTTTAGTAACAAGAATTTATCACGACACGTGACTAGTACCTACTGTACTAACAAAGAAATGAATCAACATAATTCTTGAGTTTATAGCTTCAATGAAGTCACTGCTACAGCAAATAGAGAACATAAACTATAACGGAATTTGTAACTAGTTACCACTTTAGAATCTCAAAAGTTACAGTTACTTTTATGGGGAATCTTCTTCCGCTTAAAAAAAATACGAAAAATTATTTAATTTCACCCCATTCGTAATAATTAACTTCGTTTTTCGACGAGCCCACTGAAACTGAAGCCGAATTGAAAAGAAAAATGATCAATGTACTAAACAAGGCAACCGACAATGCTCTAGACCAGTGGTTCTCAAACTTTTTTGTGCCTTGCCCCTTTACGGTACTCTGCATATCATCATCGCCCCCTCGCCCTAATTAATAAGCTTGTGTTCTAATAAACCTCGTAAGGGCGAGAGCTACTGATGAATGGGAATTACCCAATTCGCAAAGGAAAATGCGGTGAAGAGAAAAAACAAGGTCTTACACGGTTCATGAGCTATCTCCCCCTTTCGCCGCTTTCACCCCCTTTTGCTTTTCGCCCCCTGGTGCTTCTCTTTCCCCCCCCCAAGAAAGCAATATTGCCCACTTTGAGAAACACTGCTGTAGATACTTGGACAAGTAGTGACACCGACAACGACCGTGATGCAAGCTCAACTTGCTTAAGTGATAGTTTTTTGGCTGTTTGTTCGCACAATCAAAGCGACGAAGATCTAGCAATGTCGATAAAGCACAGAGTAGTTCCTTTTCTCCTCGCTTTCACAAACTGTTGATGCAAACGCTTTCACGCACGAAGAACTTGTGGAACTTTTAATTCATTACGATACTGCTCTTCCTTCTAGTCATGAGCGTATTTAGGGGGGAGTCAAAAGGGTAATCCCCTTTTGACTTTGCTTTTTAGTAAAAAAAACAAAATTAATGGTGCCAAGTGACTGAAGTACCGGTATGCCAGACTCTTTCGATGGTTTCTGTAGCTTATGGCCAGGGGCGGATCCAGGGGGTAGGATTAGTGGTAAGTAGGCCTATCCCTTTCACCTGGCATTTTCAAAAATATTTTTGATAAGTACAATTTTTTATAATTTCGAACCTCTTTGATAGCAATAAGCTTTACGACTTAGCCTAAGCACGCACAATCGAAAGTGAGCGAACAAAATGGATCATATTTGGCGAAGCACTCACAATCAAGGTCATAAAACTGAAACAAAATTTGCCTGAAAATTATTCAAAAAGCACTAAAACAGCCATTACAGCATGTAAATTTTTTAAAATTTTTTCGGAGGAGCGTGCCCCGGACCCCCTAGAGCCTTTTTTGTTTCGCAATCAGCTTTAAATTAGTTCTGCCGTATAAAAACTACGCTTGAAAAAATGTTGAATTAGTGGGCCCTCTCTCTTTTAAAATTTGTCGCCACGCCGCTGCTTCTAGTGCTGCAGTTGAACGACAATTAAGTATTGAAAAAGACATTTTAAAGCCGAAGCGCTGAGGGCTTAGTGATACCGGTATATAATCACTTTGAAATGTTATCGTTTTTGAAAGGCAATCAATTGTTATTACTGTAGCATTTATCGTATCAGAATCGTAGCCTACTTCCGTTTGGTTTTAATATAAAGATGAATGATTTTGGTTTGAATACACACCATAGACCTCTAGGCCTATATGTCAAGAATTGATATTATTTTCTAGTTTTGCGGTATGCAAAAAAGTAACTGTAACTGTAACTAGTTACTTTTTTAAGTTTGTAACTGTAACTAAGTTACTTTTTGTGCGAAGTAACTTGTAGGTGTAACTAGTTCCTTTTTAAAAGTAACTTGCCCACCACTGATTTTTAATGGTACCGATATGTTATTGGCAATATCAAGTTACCATTAACAACAGAAATACAACCTGCACTTGTTGCTCAGTGTTAAAGATGGCATTTATGGCATGACCATGAGCCATTTTGGGTGCCTAAAGTGCTAGTTTGACTTGCCTAGCTTGTGTTTCCTCCCGGAAAGTCGGGACAAGAAATTTGGGGTTTTGAAATTTATCGTTTCTCGGAAAGTTTTTATATGTCGGGATCCCGGGAAATGTCTTTACAATAGTACGGATTTCAATGGTACTGATATCTATCATTCCGACATAAAAAATGCGTTAATTCTGCGTTACTGCAACTTAGATTTTTTTGCTTATTAAAAAATATTTTTCAAAATTATTTTTCAAAATTCGCAAAATTTTTGAAGACGAAATGCTTGAGAGATCAAAATTTTTTCTTCAATTTGTCGAAAAAATGGAAAAACTCCAGCCAAGTTTGTCAAAACAACATAACAAAATGCTAAAAAATATGTCTGAAATGCTGAAAATCAGAAAAAATACCAAAACATAATCAAGCTCGAAAAAATTTTCCTCGAAAATTTGAAATCCCGAAGGTTTTCGGAATCCGGAATTCCCTAAAATTTTTTGAAAATTTTCCCGTTTCTCTGGTAGTTGAAAATCCGAGAAAAAGGGAAACTCTAAGCCTAGCCGTTAGCAGGACTGTTTATCGGCCCGCTAACGGTCCAGTTCTGTTGCTTTTTTCTAGCATTGGGCCGCAAACGAGCCGCAAGACCATTATCGAAAGCCCTTTAAAATTATTTAATTTTGATGACACGCTCAAGCGATTTAATTTTACAATCTAAAGCTTTCTTTGTTGTTTAACTTGTGTTTAATTTTTGCTATGCAACTCGAGGTTAATTGCAGCGAATGCAAATTGTTCGACTGGCTCAATGTAGATTTGGGTTTGATCCTTGAACGTATCAATTTCTGTAAGGTTTTTGTGGCTCTGTATCATTTTGACATTTCGTAGTAAAAAATTAAAAATCTTTTTTGTGCAGTGGCGTATGCATGATTTTTTCAATGGGGAAAGTTCAGTGACGTCACAACGTGAAGATACTACAATTACAGTAGTTCAGAGGTATCAAAGTGCATCGGGTTGTAATGTTTCTAGTCTAAATTATTGCGCAATTGAGCTATGTAATGCCATAACGAAGAAAACAATCCAGATATTTTATTCACACTTTTGCTTGATTCTTTGCGCTTCATTTAAGGAGAGACAAGGTTTCACAAAAACTCAAGCTGTCAAGCCGTGGTTAAAAATTTACTGAAAAAGTTTTTATTGATCCTATTTTTGGGACATAGAAAGGTTATTTGACTAAAGTAGGCTAACTTTCGCTACGTCACAAACAAGATGTACCCAGGGGAGTAAAACAGGCAATTGCATCCCTTCAAAAAATCTTGTTTTCAGAACTAGCATTGATATAAAGTTATAAACAACGCATATAAACCTTGTTGATATAAACATTTATTGTGCACTCTTTATGTTGGGGGCAGATCCCCCTGTCTTGAAGGTGAAGATAGTACAGCATGGAAAAAAACTACCCTCCTTACCGAAACATTTTTTAACGAAAATAAGTTACGCGCGAGAGGAATCTCTAATCATGCGTTTAAGGTCAAAAACAGCGTCGACATTATCTAAGTATTTTTCACACAAATCACAGCGTCGATATCATCAGATCAGGGCCGGCGCCAAGAGGGGGCTAGGAGGGACCTGGCCCTCCAATCAATATGCTTGCCTCCCCCCAATGAACAAGCTTACTCTTTTGAAGACAGCGGCTTTTGGGCTAAATTTCATACTTTGGTCCCCCCTGATAAACGCTTGGCCCCCCTAAGTCGACTGCTCTGTTGTCGGCTCTTTAAATTTTTCGTTGGTCTAGTCTTCCTTGGCAGTATTTTTATTTTATTTTTAACACTTAATGCGCACGCTATCGGTGCGGGAGGTTTAGGGCTCGATTCCCGGACCGGTCAAATCGGCACAGTGTCGCCAACGGCTCGCCACCGTTGCGACATTTCTTCGGAGCTGTGTTGCCCAGGCGCTAAGCCGCGGAGATGGGCCCCGCCACTCGTTACACGCTTCGGCGTAATACCGCGAGTATAATGAAGATTTGATTTTGACTTAGGGCAGAGTCAATTTAATTTTTATATTTTAATAATAATTTTTTAACAAACCGGCCGGTAATAGCGCAGTGCTAAAGATGTCTTTATCGATGCGGAAGGTCTAAGGTTCAATTCCCAGGCCAGTCAAATCGGACACAGCGTAGCCAACGGCTCATTCATTCTTTTATTTCTGGTCGGACAATGTAAAGTTACGTTGAAGATAATGTACAGAAAAAAGAAACAACGACAAAACGGCTCGCCACCGCAGCGACGTTTCTTCAGAGCTGCGTTACCCAGGCGCTGAGCCGCGGGGTCGGGCCCCGCTACTCGCTACCACGCTTCGGTACACAGCGAGTTTAATGAAACGAGTTCAGTGAAGATTTGATTTAAAAAAAATTGTGAGCAGCCGTTGGCGACACCGTGCCGAATTGACCGGCCCGGGAATCGAACCCCAGATTTTCCGCACCGATACCCGTGCGCTTAGCGACTGAGAAAACGGCCGGTACCGGCCCTCAAATCGAACCAAAACCTCGGGCGCCGACAGCGATGTGTTCAACCACTTCACCAACTGGCTGGTTTGATCAACTCAAAATCATGACATCGCAAGCGGAACATCTGTCTGCGCTGCAACCATTCTCTTCCAAGAATGCCTTACGAGCTGAAACGTGCTGGGCTGTTGAGAACAATCGCTTTATGACTTCACAACACGACTCCAGCTTTAACAGCGCCCATTGACTTCGTCCTGGCGTGCATTTTGAGTTAGTCATCAATTCAAGCGCAACGTTTCAGAAAAGTTTGACAACCAGTATTATTGCATCACAATGAAAGTTTCTCAATATTATATAAGGAGGTTGGATAGCACGAGAAACATGATAGCGATTTCGACAATCTCTGTATCAAACAAGGCGGATCGTTCCAAAAATAGAAGTTTTCATTTCTTTTTTAATCGTCAATGGAGAGGGTTGACCCCCGACCCCCCTCCCCTTCGTGTGTACGCTACTGTTTTTGTGCACCGCTGCTGACTGCTGATGACGACCTCACTTGGTCTTCGCACATCAGTCATTTGTCCTTGCAACTGGCGCGTTACTCTGAATTATTTTATAAACTACGACCATTTGCTTCTAAGGAAACCCTGAATATGCTCTACAGTACTATAGTTTAGTTTATTCACGAATACATTATGGAATTAGCGCCTGGGGTACAGCCTCTGAAGTCAAACTGAAACAACTTCGAGTTAGACTCAACGCAATCTTGAGAATTATTGGTAAAAAAGATTACAACACCCCCATAAGCGAGTTATATCAGCATCTAAATTTCTTAGTTCTAGATGATATCTACAAATTAGAATTATCCAAAATTATGTATCTGTTACATCACAATGATCTTCCACCAGTTCTGAACAATTCTTTTACAAAATTGAAATCCATACACTCTCACGATACTAGACAACTTGATAAAAACGTTTATTTTCTGCCTCGTGTTAACAAATCTTTCGCTAAAAATCTTCTAGCATTTAGAGGCACGAAAATTCGGAGCACCATAGATCCCACAATTAAGAGCATGCCCTGGGTTTCCTTCAAAAAGAAATTGAAATTACTAGATAACTATAATTGTTAACTGTTTTCTGACTTGATCTGATAACCACACACCGACCTAGCAACCCAAATGTCTTTCGCTTTGCCTTTTCCCCCTGAACTCTATTTGGTTCTTGTATTTTTTTGTCTTTTTCATTATCGTTTGCGCATGGACTTCTAAATAGTAGAAGTCCATGGTTTGTGTTATTGCGTACTTCATATTATCATTTAATTGAAAGCCTCTATGCCCTACATCGTATCATGTAAATCTTCATGTTTTTGGTGCTGCGCATGTTAGGAAGCATCTGACTAGAAAACCTAACGGTTGCTCGATGCTTCCTAGCCTTCGCACAATGTTTTAAATTTTTTTTTTCCTTACTGAATGTTGTGCTCTATTTTCGTTGTCACCTGTGCAGGCAAAATAAAGAATACTACTACTACTACTACTGCTGACACAATGAATTAATCACCTTCGTTGTTCATCTCTTATTGCGATATCTGGTAAAGTCGTAGCTCTAGGTTAAAATATCTGTTGAAAAGCGAACTGTTTCTCCCGATTTGATATTAAAAGCAGCAAAGAATGGGTCCTTTTGTTGAAAGGTTACCTATTTTCCGATAGTACCAAGCGTACCCTTGTTGTTGGCACAGTAAATAAAAAGAGTATTAAAATGTAACCCTGATTCGCATTAACTTACAATTTCAAAAAGTGTGTGACCGAATTACTCTCCCCATAAACGTGTTTTTCAGCATTTTACTCAACCCCAAATGTTCGCAATAGCAATACGCAGCCAAATTACGTAGCACTTTATGTGTTAAACATGCGAGTATAATAAAAAGCCAAAAAACAATACCTTTTTATATTAAAAAAAAAAATTTTTTTTTTGCAAAAAAACGGCTCGTTTTTTTGACTTACATCACAAGACGCACCAGTGATAATTAAATTTTTAAAAAGAAAATTTCAACTTATAAACGAATTTACTGTCTCGGTCATCTTCAAACGTGATTTTACGCTTCTTGTTTGCATCCATTTCACTCGGTAGCACTAAAAACCGTATGGGACCGTATAGAACCACATGGTGCCCATACGGATTTTAGCTCTACCCTATTTTACTTGCTAAACTGACTGCTGCATCTTTCATTTACACGAGCAAAATGAACATTGAGCAATGGTTGTATTAGCAATTAATTACTACTGTTACTCAACAATACATTAAAATACAAAAAACGTCTTACCAAGAGTCCCAGCAAAAGTTTATTATTTCATCATAATAGATAGACATATAGTTATAATACGAGACAGAAGTATTATGACTTTAACTTACATTAATTAAGTATTGCTGCAAATGGAATTTCTTATGCGACGCCCCTGGAAAAACAAACGACACACCATTTGAGAACCACTGCCGAACACAATAACCACGAATAAAAAAATAGGAAATCAGCAATAATATTGAAAATCAAAGCAATATGTATCTACAAAAAACAGGTTAGAGGCAGTCGGCTATTTCGCTCAAGATAAAAATACTGTGTTACAGCAATCTTCAAAACAACAATGTACTTATTACCACAATTGTGCAACAATGCACTTGTATACACTTGTATAAAAAACATGCTCGTCACAATGATGTCCTCTTCCTTGTCTCATTATCTGGATATTATCCCCACATTAAACAACAATTATAAAGAAAACTTCTTAAAGATAGTCAAAAAACTGTTTCACGGGGAAAACTGTTCCAATACCTCTCCTATTCAGTTCAAAGTGTATATTCGCTCGATAAAGCAGGTAAATTTTCGGTGTTTTTAAAATAATCGCTTATCATGCACAAACAGATACTGAATTTTTGACGTGTGCCCCGCTAAATAATTTTGTTTTTATCACTCCTGCACATCGTCATTATTATGCGAAAATAACAAAAAATTATTTGCAAAGCGTTAATTGAAATGTGTGCTCAGAGTAGAATATATGAGTGTAAAACGCAAAGACACACGAATAGGAATAATTAAGTTGCGCTGAAACCGAAAAGCTTTGCGGAAATGGCATCAAAAGTCGCAAAATAACTATCTGCCCAAACTTCATTTATTAAAAATTAGGCACTTGAAAAATCTGCAGTATTCCGAACTTGTGGAATTAAAAACCGTAGAACAAGCATAAATTTAGTAAAAATAGCACACACTTGCAGACATAACCTCTAGCTTGATGCAGCGATGGCGGAAGCATTTCTAAAGTGGAGTGGGGGGCCCAAAACCAATGACCAGATTTCCTTCGCCTACAACCCATATTTCGCCTGCCCTCATGTGACATGCCCAATGTGTGTGAGCTTCAGACCCACGGTTCTTGCATCTATTTTCTATTCCTTCCGCCCCACAAACAAAATTAAAAAAAAAAACATCTCTGGATTTACGCTCTTCCTGGGTTTCAATTTCGATGGTAGGTCTATTAAGTTTCAAATACATTCATGCAGAGGTATTATTGTAAAAATAAACGTAAATTAGAAAATTAAAATTATTGTAAAAATAAAATTAAAATTATTGTAAAAATAAGCGTAAATTAGAGCCCCCAGGGCTTCCCTAAAAAAAGGTGTGGGGGGGGGCAGGCCACCCCGCTTCCGCCAACTATGACTTGATGGCCAGCATAAAATTTGCCAGCGAAAGCGATTTTGCATTTTTTATGGCCATGGCTGCCACGTATTTTGATTTGGTCCTATTACGTTGCAGTGACATTGATCAAGTGCATTTGCTTACTATCATAGTCCAGTAAATAGAAGAAATGACACTATTGAAAATTGTATTAAGTGCTATAACAATTGCTTACAATAACAATACCAGTTGACCAATCTACCTGTTTCATTGTGCATGGCGGTACCATATACAAGAAATTCATGTTACATGTTTATATTACGACGTACTAATGAGTGTATTTTTGAGAAATGTTTAAGAACTAATTAGGCTACGTGTTGTACATCCACATGAAACTGTTCGATAGATGCTTCTGAGCGAGGGTGTTTTCTTGTGCAGTAGCAAATTCTCAACCATTCGCCACTGTCGTCAATACTCAAAAAGTTTAAACCAAACACCATCCCAAAATTGATGCAATAGTTGATATCACGTGATTACAACGGAGCTATTACATGCGTATGTTGTGCACGATATACTTGCTCCGTTCGCTTCACTTCGCCAGTGGAAAAATCAAGAAAAACTTCAGTTCTGTGCTTATCTGTAACAGGGCTGTCAGCTTGAGTGTCATCACCAACCCAGATTCCTCTCCATATCATATTCTCTTCTCCTGTTTGGGTCGTTTTGTCAACAGTATCAAGCGCTTTTGCTTGATTCTTAGTTTTACCTGTCAAATTAGTAGCTGGTACATCTTCAGCGAACTTTAAAGACTTTGCTGGTCTGTATTTTTTATCTTCTTGCAGAAAGCGTTTCGTATTTACACCTTTATTAATCTTCAAAACTGGCAACACCGTTGCTGTTTGACGTCTGCTGTAAAACCACACTAGAGCCAAAATACAAATTCCTACCACCATTGTGTCAATAGCTTTCGCAAATAACGTTAACAGCTCATGGCAATCCTTCTCAGTTCGCATTGCCTGTGTTGAATCACAAGAACTTATTTCAACAATCTACGATTCTACGTAATGTACACAAAGCTTACGTATTAAATGACACGCCTGAACAAGCGTAAAAAGTAAACGAATTTAGGTGATTACCTTATTGCTCGCAATTTTACTAACCAAATTTTACGTTTACTAATGTTACTACAACACTTAACTGCATCTTAGCAAGATCGGTGCATGAGAAACTTACAGATAAACGTGAAGGAAATGGGCTACTGTAAAATTATAGTTGATAGCAAATCACCGTCAACACTACTTTGGAAATTTATGCGTCAGATATCAGTAAAGATGTTGCACGTTTGACGCTGATATAATTACTTGTCAAAACACGATTTCAGACGTTGTCGGAATGCCCCCAGTTGCGAGGTGACACAGGTTACATTTCAACAATTACACGATATATTTTAGTCGCTTCAATTAACTCCGTAAGCTAGAATCAGAATAAAAATGAAGTTGCCAAGCATTAGGGATGTAGAAATTATTCGAAAAATTTGCTAGGGGATTGATTGCACGCCTATGAGATTTTTACTCTCCCGACTCCAAAGCTGCCGCTCTGACCTAACTGCAGTTGCGATCCATACAGCATAACCAGGCTGTGCAACAGACCGCCCGCGGGCAACATTTTGGCCCGCTAATCCCTCTAGTGTGGCTTTTGTCAAACCTTCGATTTTTCCTCATCAAGTTTAAAATTCTAATTCAATAGTTTAATTAGATCTGACGATTTAGGCCCACCGACAAAAAATGTAGCACACCCCTGCATTAGGCTAAGACAGGGGTTCTTAACCGGAGGTAAATTTACCCGCAGGGGGTAAATTTTACCCGCAGGGGGTAAATTTTACCTATTAAAGGGGTAAAGTTACTGAATCAGAGACCAAAGAAAACTTTAATTTTCAGCATTGAAAAAGCAGTAGTGGTACACTGGGAGCAAATTATACTTTTTTCTTTCGGAAAAGGGTAAACGAGACAAAAAAGGTTAAGAATCCCTGGGCTGAGACAAGCCCATGACCTTGAAAAGTCTTAAAAACCATTGCATTGCTAATTAACCACAAAAATTCAAACAAAACTGTGATAAATTACAGCAATTACATAAATCAGAAAAATGTTCTGAGTATAAAAAAATTAAGGAAATGCTCGAACAAAGCCACAAATGGGAAACTTCTGATTACTGATATAATGCTGTACAGTGGGCTTGCGTTTCAACTGGAACTTGCGCAGATGTCATAAAGCGATTCAATTAAATGCAGTATAAGCAATTTGGCGAATTAAACCTGTTCTAACTGGTCAAACAACGGATGCCAAATCTTTGCAGAATGCTTTCGATATTATCATTATCTTCTACTACAGTCTGTTTCAGACATGCATCGCTTGACTTTCTGCTTTAACTAAGTCGCTTTTTATCAACGATATGACAAATGCCCGCCAGGGATGACGACAACCACGTGTGACGCAATCATTTTCCAGCCTACAATGATTTTCCGATAATTGTACAAATAAATACCGCTACAGTAGCTCTCTTAACCTAATTGGCTTGTAAATGTTTGCGTTAGCGGTGTGAGTTCTAATAACTACTCTAAAGTAACGAATTGCTATTCTTGAGTTTGATAGTCGTCTTTAAAATCATTGTGTTCGTGTCTGATAGGAAATTGGATCTCTTAATTAATTTGCTTTTGATTTTGCAGAGGTTGCCGAAGCTGCCGTAGTCACTTTCGCGGCCCAACAGCGGAATAGCTCCAACTAAAAACGAAAATGGCTTTTGTAAAGCTATAAGGTTTATTCAAAGCGCAGCTTGATTAAATTGCCCACTACCTTGTCATACAATTAGTTTTTAAAATACACAGGGAAAACGGGAAATACCCGTCGGCGCTAAACTTCAGTCTATTACCCACTAACCCCACAAGCTGAATGACAAAGCACTCATAGCGAATATCATTGAGAACCGATGATAAGTCCGGTAGAGCTTTTTTACAGCCCATTAACATTATAAACCACAAGCATATGTCCACAGATTTCCACAATATTGTTCAATCTACGTTGCTGATAAACTAATTGGACAAGCTCATGAGCTCCAAACAGCTATTCTAGCTTCATACGTCAAAAAAACTAATGCATCATTCAAAGTTCAAACTATTACGCCATAAAATTTTGACGTTATGTGGGCCACGCACTAAAAGCGTCACTTCTTCACTATAGCGTGTAGGTAAATCTTTACTGTAGCTTTCAGCCACCTAGTAACCCAAAGAAAGCTCATAAATTTTTCAGTAGTTTATAGACTTTTTTATTAATCGTTCTACTATGGTTCTACAGATTCCACAATTCTTTGAATTTGCGGCAAAAGGTAAAATTACTTGTTGATTCAGCACAGCGCTGACTGACATAATAACCTCTCTTTACTGTGGCTTGTGAGCTGGCCTTCTAATATCGTTAGCGGCTGAATAATTTCCTTGAAAACAAAATGCGTTTCCTTTCCTAACGCGCCGCAACCTTGATTTTAAATGAGAAACTCATCGAGTAATTGGTTTAATCAAAGGTTATATATCAAAGTTCCATAGTGAGCAGTACAATGCTGCAGTTACAATTTTTAGAACCCATATCACAGAGTTCCAAAAATCTAAAATGCATTTTAGTTGTAAAAAAAAGCTGTCGGTAAATATAACATTGGCGGACCCAGGGGTGAAGGCTGCTATAGGGGCTCAGACACCCCTTTCCTTTAAATTTTTGCTTTGTATATTATTACATTTGTATTTCGATGCTTTTAAACGCTTACAAATACAAAATAAGAGTTTACTGGATACCCCCAGACCGCCTAAAAATTCTGGAATTAGCCGGGGAACAATGAAATGAAATGTCGTGTGGTTTTATGGCGCTTTATAACTACTAAGGTCCTTTAGCACCAAGACTAAATTTTGTCAAGAATTCACCGACGTATTTTTATTCTCTGTTCATTTCATCCTCCGCGCTACACTTAATTGCTGAGCGTTTAGCAAGTGTAACAACAGATACCAGTTTTAAAGTCTTTGGTTTGACCCGACTGAGAATAGAACCCAGTCTACCAGCTTCCAAGTAAACATGGCATTACAAAGCATTCGGGCAATAAAAAAATACTTGAGCCCGAAGAAAAATTTGGGAAAGCAGAACTTTGCAAAACCACTTGAAATCTTTGTGATCTAATTGTGCTGTTTGCAAGAATGCTACTCATGTGCGAAATGCCTCTATTACCTGCAAACGATGCAAAAGGCAATCTGAACAAGTGCCGCAGATTGCTAACCCTAGCATTATCAAGTCGAAAAGTGCACAACTGCTAATCCTCGTACGTACCGATAGTTAATCTGTACCAGTTCTGAGGGACTTTAACTTCAGCTTTCTACCGAGTCGAACAATGACACGTATATTATAGTGTTCTGTGCTCATAGCAAGCCACTTGGATTTTCCCGAATTCCAATATGCCGCCTGCGCTTTGCTTTCGCTTGAGTGCACTGACTAATGCGAATCGTGTTCACCACAATAGACATCAAGAAGAAAATGCTTTTAAGCTTTCGCTTTCACAAAATGTGCCGAAGCTCTTTGCAAATAATAACCTTGCAGCTTGCTTTTAGAAATACGAGCAAAGTGCAAAGGCTTGTTTTGTAGATGCATAGCCTTGATCGCACTTTACAGTTTCGATACTTGGTTCTTGACAACACATTTTACGAGGATAGTGTTAAAACTTAAAATAACTTTTTGTTTTTGAGCTTGGTGTTTACTTACTCGTGATCAGTATTTACTACCCTCATGGTCTTTGGAAAATAAAAACTGCCTGGACAATAATCCAGGAATGTTTTCAGATGATTGTTTTCATGAGGTAGTATTCGACGTGTACATTAAAACAGAAAAACGCTTGCCTTGCCTCAGCATATTCACCATTCACCAAGGGTCCAAGTCCATTTTTACCAAATGTAAGAAGACCTTGGTAATACTGTATGTGTAAAAAATGGCAAGAAAACTCATTGGCGGGTAACAAAGATACATTTTACTCATTTTTGCTTTAAAAAAATGAATACAGCAATCATGAAACATTCAAGTTTTTGGAAAAATTGATTGGGTAAAACCACCACAATCCGATCGAAGCATTTGACTGCTTTCTTTATTTTCATCCATTCAACAAGCCAACAACAAAGTTTCTGGGGTCACTGGGCCATTGGTGGCGGAACCGGAGGGGCCAGGGGGCCCTGATTTACGCGTTTATTTCCACGGTAATACCTTTGCATGAATGTATTTAAAACTTGATAGGCCTACCATCGAAATTGAAACCCAGGAAAGAGCTTAATTCCAGAGATGTTTTCTTAACAATTTTGTTTGTGGTGTGGGGAGAACAGAAAAAGTGTAATCTTTTTACAGCAAAAAATTAGCTTGCGGCTAGCAAATGTCAAAATGAGCATCTTACATTGAAAAAGCAAACCAGCGATTGGTAGCATCTGTGCCAGGGGTTCTCAACCGTGGCCCTTGGCCTTCCGAAAGGACCACAGAGCACGTAGTGTTCTCCTGGGAGCCACGATGGTAGGAATCATTAATAAATTTTAACAGATCGAGACTTTAAATTACACGCTATATGGACAACGGTCTTTTAGCGGTACAGGCAAGGGGTCGCGGCTCAGAAAAGATTGAGAATCACTGATCTAAACTGTCGGTATGGAAAAAACATTTTACAGCACGTTTTGAGACGAGACGAGGTAGAGTAGTTGTCATAAGTGTCGTTTGTGGTAAACAATAGCCACAAAACTCAAAACTATAGGCCCTTCCACCATTATATTATACTAGTATACCTACTATCTGCACTGACTTCGCAGACAGTCACTCAAAAGAAATGTACCCTACTATATTTGCAGTGCAATTTTTCGTAATGCAAGGGACGGGGCTAATTTTCTCGGAGGAGGGAGCTTTGCTTTTTTCAAACTTATTTTTGACGTTAACAATTAACCTTCAAAATCGATAAAATAAACAGCTGTCATTAAATAAAAGCGGCGGACTGTGCAAAATATCTATAGCCCAATTTTTTTTTTTTTTGGAATGTATTTACATTTTTTAATTCCCTGTGTTTTGCTGTGCAGCGCTAACCCTAGCAATTTTTTTGCAAACAAAATTGCTTTTTTTGGTCAGAGAAAGCAATTAAAACGTTTCGATTTTAGTTTTGCGTGTGGCGATGCGATTTATGAAGTTCTACTATTTCTCTACGCATCACCTTATCGGTATAGGAAATAACGTTAATCGGAGTTGAGTCATTGATCATCCCAATTTTATCTTTTTGTATATTTCAAAAAAGCTTACTGGTCTCGTTGTTTCCGTGACATACCATGAAACCTCTATTTGAGCGCCACACGGCCACAGCGCTCTATTTAACCACCCTACTCTTCTATTGTGGCGTTCTATTTGAGGTGGTGTTCAGTTTAGATTAGGATGGTGCTATATTTTTTGACTAGGTGGTCAGAATTTTGGGAAGATAAATTTAATTACTAAAAAGAAAAACTTAAAACAGAGGTAACATTTAACTTTTAAAGAAAAAGAAAAAACATCTACCGTAACACAGTTACTGATAAGTAATCAAAAATTCAATGCCTAAAATCAGGTGACACGTCTCTGTGTAGCCGTGCTCGTCATTTTCAACACCTTCCCTGTAGTGGCATTACAGGTAGTGTTCAATTAGATTAGAGGGTGGCGCTCTATTTTTCAATCCTTCCCCTATAGTGGTGCTCAAACATAAGCTTCACGGACGGTTATGGTATTTACAGTAACTGTTGGGGTCATAGACGCACGCAGGGGGAGGCCACGATGTCATGCCCCCTTCTTTTGGCCCTGTAAAAAGGTGCTAAAACCTAACTTTCAGTGTATAATTTCTCAAAAGAATACTGCATGCTGCCTTCTTTTACTTATTTCAGCCAAGCTTCTGCTTTTAGACATAAGCTGCGAAAATATTTTTGCATTGTCTATACTGACTGCACTCACTGCATGAACTTTTTTGATAAAGAAGTGTGCTAAAATGAGTGTTTTCTTATGTGAAAACCGCAAAAAATCGTTGGCGGCAGCTCCCAGTTATTTGGTTTAATTTCAAGCCTTTGACGATATAGACGTGGTAAAACAATGATGCGGGAAGGTGCAAACTATATGCACAAACAAGATTGAACGAAATTCGAGTAAAAAGATGATGTAAGGACGTTAGGACGGTGTAAAAACTGTTGCGAATCGAGCTCATCGAGATTCACAACTCAATAGAAAATTGTTCCGCAATAATCCCCAAATACTAAAAACGAAACAAAAGCGAAATTAATTAACTATACGCAGTAAAGATCTCCACAAGCGAGCAATCATTACATACCTGAATTGGGTGGATCGTGACACACACACTTGACAACTTGACATTGACAAATTAATATATAAATCAACTCAAACAGCTAAATCTCGAAAATAATTATGCAAACTGAAAAATAAACCTTACTTAAACGTCATGTGCTGTGCTGTTACTCCAGTAAAAGCTCAGTTTGCTAACCAGCTGAAAAAGTTATTTAGAACTGGTAACTGCAACTTACAGTCGCTAACCACAAAGAAACTGTGCTATGAATGACAAAGGTTCGCTCGAATTGACGTGAACAACAACAACATTCGTGAGCGCAATAGCTACTTGATTACTTAAATTGAGTAACACACGTTCGAAACCAGGTAAGTGAATAGTGAGACACACACAAGCGACAACAGTTGACAAAAAATGGTCAAATAAAACACAATATTCTACAATGTGTAATAAGCCTATCCCACCAAATGACATCCCCCCCAAAATCGATAAATGATCAGTTTTGCTAAATCATCCCCCCAATACCGAAAAATCGTCAATTTTGCTAAATCATCCCCCCCAATGCCCAACATAGATTAATTTTGCACCTCTGCTTACAGATATAATTAGGCAGAGATAACTTAGTTGCTCACTTGCTCTGCTTGTGTGTCTGTGTGCCTAGCGTGTCTAAACTTCGTGTTGCCTACCATTCCGGCTGCCTAGTTCACTTTGGCGATGGCAATAAAAATAATTGTAGGCCTGCTTGCAATAATTGTGCAGCTCAAGTCGTACGATACGAGCAAAATTGCATGATTTCTTTCTGTAAAACCGGAACATCTCTAAAAATATCAAAAGAAAAGTCATTACTCAGCGCCAGCTCCAAATCTGGCTGCAGAAGCCCATGTTCTTCAAGCAAAAAAGTTCTACACCCTTGGCAGTGAAATTACGGGACATTTCTCTAATCGGAACAAGGCGTCTCGGCAGGCGTATTTTTTGGGACTGTCCCTGCTCTACCGGGACGCATATTTCGGATGATTGCGTAGAAAATTTCCACTTTGCTCTTCTGCGATGTGATTCACTAGAGAAGTTGCGCGAGTGTGCTGGGAGTAATGGATTTTTTGTTTATTCTATTACCACCACTCTACCCCATCCCCACTAACACGTTAAAGAAACAACCAAGTTTGTTGAAATTAAAAAAACAAACAGAGCAGCATCGAACCCAAACCCTATGAGCAGCAGCCTAGCATGCTAACCACAACACCACATTGCTGTTGCAACACCTGCGTACAATTATATACTTGTACTCATCTCGGCCAAGCCCTATCGTTCTCCTCGCATATGCTCTTGCTAGCCAATCGCTGGAAAACAAAGTGAAAGTTTTTTATGCAACTATTCCGAAATATGCTGCCGGGACATATAGTAAGCGTACCTACTACAGTATCTCTGCTATTGCGCGATCAGACTTTTCGTGTATTTCAAGAAACGATTTTTTTGGTGATATTATTTTATTTTATGTAATAACCTACTACTGTAAATGGTAATGGTGTTATTACCACTTTTAGATTACTATTATGCGTAGGTGGTTGGAAGCCTTACAAACCTCTTTCAAGTTCTGTGAATCACTCATCTTCCGCTTTGCCCACAATGATAGACTAACTAACAAAATCAAGATTAGATACGTCATCAACATTATTGTAACTGAAGTATTCTTGCTTGAACGGCTGGAAACTGCGTTTCCATCGTATTGAACACTGCTATAAAATTCTTCATTGGCATAATTAGGCAAAAATAAAAATTTTCTTCACCTTATCAAATTGTTGCCTGAAAGTAAAGAAGCGACGAAATACGCTTTTAGCTTATACGCGAGCGCCACTACAAACATACATTGAGCAATGCCTCGTGCTTTTTTGCCAAAATTAATGCGAGATGCTGTTCAATGTGGAACGATTTCTGATAAAACTTGAAAGTTTTAAATCGTTTCCTGGACCTTTTCTAGTAATTGTGATTCCACAATTTCTCCGCTATAGACTTGGTACGTCACTGGTTAGTGGTTATAAGGTAACCAAAAGAGCTAGGTTTGAAAAACGTACTTTGGAAGCGGGGTAGCGATTAGCGAAACACATCAACACGAAGTTGCCGAATAAGTCAAACGAAATACTTGGTTAACTTGGACGTAAAAAACATTCCACATAAGCCTACTGCAATATTTTTGCATTAACCCGAAAAACTGAAAGCCTTCCAGCAGCTTGTATGCTCAGCTGTTACAATGTTCAATAAATATTGACTAGAAGTGAGTCTAAACGTTACTGAGCGCTTGAAGAAAGAGTTACCCCAGCATATCTTCTTTTTAATGTCACAAGGACATCCGCATGGCGCTTGTATTGGAAGGGAAGAAGTCATGAAGAGTATTCTCTAAAAAAAGCTTTTAATCGACAGTTTGTTGAAGAAATACGATCGCAGTAGGGTGTTCTCAAAAAAAGGTCTTTCCGGTAAATCAGGGATTAACGTCTGTCGATGGTCAGCGTTCTGCAGGTTGTAAATGTGCAATAGAGGTTGTATGTTCGGCCGAAAATATTTTTTGAAGGGATGCAATATTTTCTGCTGCCCCCCTTGGGGAAGGGATGCAGTGTAAAAAGATTTAGGTTAAAAAGATAACATTTTTCATCTTCACGTAATGAATCTAACCTTGCTACAGTAAAACTAATTAGGTTACGTGCAATTACCTTGAAAGCTTACGTGGATTATGTGCAATACGTTCTTTCTCTAGTCGTGCTTCATTCAGGTTAAAGCTAAAAATCATGTGGGAGGTTGCACTTTTGTTATTACATCAGCCCACTGATTACGTCATCATCATGATGCCAGTTTCCTCTATGGTGCAACATAGTGAAGAATTCCAGAGAATAAGATAACGAGTCATTGACTATCGCTTACAAGAGATTGACTTTTTGAACTACGGTTTACTGAGAAACTTTCCAGAAAAACTAGAAAAGCTTTAAAAAATGGAAAAAGTTATTTTGTATTTAACTATAATTCTTATCAGTTTGATTGCAACTACTGCGCAACAAGGTAAGTGAGCTAGATCCATATTAAACGATGACAGCCTAAAGTATATTGCATAAAAGAACTTTTCACTTAATAGCAGTCCCTTTTATAAATTTTATTAGAATTCTTTTCAAATTCCTTCTACGAACAGGCCTAACGTTTGCGATTCTGCAGGGCTTTCTTGACCAGGTGATGTAATAGTTGATATCCAAAATAATTCTTTCATGGTACTTGCATGAAGATAATACAACTACAAAATTTATGTCGTTTTTCCTACTTCTTTTTGATACCGGTATCACAAGCTGTTATTGAATAAGACCTTCACATTTTCAAAAGCTTAAAAATGGAATTCAATGACAAACTTAGAATAAGTGAGCAAGTGGTGCATCCGAACCCACATCTAAGGTAGGATTTTATCGATATGAGAACTTAAAAAACGGTATGGAATTATCTAACAAGGTATTAATAAAAAAATGCTAAGTTTATAAGACTCCCTGACGATCGCGTAAGCGAGAAACAGACTGTTGGAAGTTTTGTGATCAAATGCTACCGAATTAACTGAATTTAACAAGGTATTAATGGATGAGCTTTGTACATACGAAGTGACTGCTGACATTAAACTTTAGTTGATCGTGCTGGCAGAAGCATTATTTCATCTCATCGAGTAAGCGACATGGTCCAGTGCCGCGCGCAGGCGACAGATCCTTCGAGACAGGTTCGATTCATTACTGGAGCTAACTGTATGTATACCCGGTGGATGCTGAGTGCTGACTCGAACAACGCAAGCTCACTTTGCAGCCTCTCTAAATTTCCGTGAATTTTCAATTCAATACAACTTAAAAACAATGTTATTTAGTACCAGTAGGCCATTTATTTTATGTAAAAAAAAAAAAAAAAACACTTAGTTTGCACTTCTGTCAACTTATCAACTGGAATTTTAGTAAGCTAACGCTGATGTTGTTTTGACAGAAAGTCCCAACATATTTTGGTCAATGAACAAAGGCAACTCCACCACAATTTTACCGGATATTGGCAACCCCACCGTTTTTTATTTGCCCATTACACCAAACGAGAAAGGTAAAGAAGTAAATTGTTTTGGTTGATCAAATAGAATTCTTTATTTTCCTTTTACTACTTCAGCTGAAGGTGTGCAAGAAACAGATGCTTTGCGCTTGAACAATTCCGAAATTCAAGTTGCGGGACGCCATCCAAACCGAAATAACTTGCTCGCTCGAAACTGCTTTGTTGAACCCTCTTTATGTGAAGGTTTGAAAAATTGTAGCTTGCAATTTTTGTAGTAGATGTCTATCGGTAGGTCATACCGTAAACGCAAACTGTAAGCCTAAAACTTAATTTAGAGAAGAAGAGACTATTGGTTATTATATTGAAAGCTAGCTTCTGAAATCTTTTGTTCCATCATTAAGAATTTTAGTTCAAAGTTTAAAATTTTGCTTATACTTTTTTTGTACAGATCGCCTTATTTTGGTAGATTTGCAATAAAAATTAAGGTTTGTTTACACTAAATACGATCTCTTGCCTCACGAAATTTCATCCAATTTTTGACGTAAGCAATTGACGCAAAATACATTGGTTTACACACCATTTGCTTTTTTACAAACTAGGATGGTTTTTGGCTATATTGAGTCTGCTGAATTCGAATATGGCCTTAGTTTTTTTTCTACCACATCACGTTTTTTTGTAATAAGCCATCTTAAATTTTCTTGAAAATCTCAGTTTTGCACTCTTATGTGTGAGTTTTTTCGGGTTATGATTCTCATTTGGATGCAGGATACCTGCAAAATTATCCAAAAACACCTTATTTAAGATATAAATATATGGTAGTTTCTAGGTGGAAATAAATTAAGTAGGTGTAAAATCACAAAAAATAGCCACAAAGGATTTGAAGACTGAGCAAAAATGACACTAATCTTCGAGTCTCCAAATTTCCTATTACATTTTTGTCCTTTTGACCAAATGCGCAAAGTTGCCACGCAAGCTCCACAAACTTTGTGAGGGGCCCATCGCGTATCCTGATCACCAAGTTTGATTTTAAAATAAACTAAATATGTTCTTTTTACGAAATCAGTGATTGGCAGACATTGCTTTGCTGTCATATATGATCCACATATGTAGCAGAATGAATCCGGATCATTCTTACATTTTCTTCGAGAGCAGGAGGCACTCATGATAGTGCACAGTAACTTCCAAATTCAAGATGTAAAAATTTTCAGAACTAGGTAGTTAGTGCTCTGCTATACTATAATAATAAACTGTAAAAAAGCATCAGTTTTTTACTGCAAAAAATGATACTTCATTTAAGCCTATTTTTGCTATGTAACAATTGTTATACCGAGCTATGCTGTTACCACGATAGCCATAGACTACAGCAGACCTACCTACCGGTAACTTGCACTTACAGCTTTGTTCCAAACCAACTAAAAGTTGTTTTTGTAGTAAAAGAACAAAACTGCCTGAGTATTTATGATACCATGATGATACTACTTTTCTCAAATAGGCTGAAACTTCTGTAGATCAAAATTATTAGTTTATTCATCTACAACAAATTCAACTCATTTTTAACTAACTCAAGATTTTTTTAGCTTATTATTATTTTAACTGAAATAACTACACAAGACTTTTCTGGTTAATGCAATATACTTAATTTTGCATCCAACAGAATAACTCAATTTTTGGTCAAACATGGCTAATGATATAAAAAAATCTTGACGTGGTAGAGCAAAATTGACGCCAGATTCGGATTCAGCGACCTCAAATTAGCCAGAAATAAGAACTTTTATGCAAAAAGCAAAAAATTTTTCAAATTTTGTTAATCAGTGATATCTTCCACACAATCGATCGAAAACAATTTTGCTTTCTATCGGTTATTTTGCAAAGCACCTTACAATAGTATTCTAGAATGTCGCGCAGAGTGACGTTCTCATACCTCCAAGTGTTTCGTTGCCTAAGTCACTCTAAGTTCTAACTCAATGTCGACTTTGATGAAGGGAAATGAAGTAGTGAACATGTCTACAATTAAGCCGTTTTGAATTTGTGAAGGGTTGAGCTACGGAATGTGGCTAAATATGGAACAAACAGCGACGAGTTTTTGCTTTTTCACTTCTACGGAGTTTTGCGATGAATTACACTCTCCAGGAGTAGCAGTCGGAATTTTCAACGATCAGTTTTACGTTACTGTCAAGTTGACAAACGGTGAAAATAATAACTTGTTAGGTTTCTTGCCATAAGTACTGATTTCATGCTGATGCAAAAACGCAAATGTTTTGCAGTTCTTTGCAATTATGCATGATTTGACCATCCCTGGATTTGACGTACAAAATGCTTCGCTGTACTGTTCTGTATGATTTTATGGACTAAAGCGAAATTTGTAGCAGCTTCAAACCTGTTTTCTTCAACTGAAACGCCTTTCTGAGCAAGAATCACAGCATACGTAATTTGTAATTCTAGCAGGTGCAAAACACATTGCAAAATCGGCTAGTAAACCCAGTAGTAGGCCTACCGGTATAAAACTGTTTTTTTTTTTTTTTTTTATTTATCATTTACATTTTTAAGAAAATATTATCTTAACTGCTTTTCATGCTGCTTATCGGGAGCGGATCCAAAAAAATTTGGTGCGGGGTGATGCAGTATTGAATTAGGTTGAATGTTCACTAAATACAAAGACGCTAGACCCGAGTTTCTCAACCGGGAGCCAGGTGACTCTCCGAGGGAGGAATTGTAAATTGAAGGGGAGGAAATTTGCTTAGGGGAGGAAAAATTTAAAAATGAACATTCCACAACTTTGTGAAAAATACGGTAAGGCCTGATAATGAAAACATTGCCGCCTCAAAGTAGATAGAATCGCTAACCCTGCCGCTCCCAATATATTTAGGCCTCTCACTGTGTTTGATACTGTATTACGTTGGAGATCATCAGATCAAAACAACCACAATGCTGTTGAGGAAGTTGCTATTCCTTCGTTTTATTGTTTCATCAATTGATTGATAAGTTGCTCTTGATCAGGAGCTCTAATTGGTTACAGCAGGCCCAAAGTGAAACAGAAGTAGGCCTACTACACTGAAAAGGTGTTCAGAGCAGTACGGGTTACGGACTAAAAAACACGAAAATTTAGTAAATTAGGCAAACTAGGGAAGCATTTAGGCTACGTCAGTAGAAAAAGAAAAGGGAATTAATGCGGTGTATAATTGAAAACTTACCTTTGATAGCCTAACTATGACTTTGACCTACCTAAGCATTTCTCTGTTTTACTGAATAACCAAAACTAAGCTGGGCTAATGAAACTTTTAAATTGCTGGTGCCGAAGGTTATGAGTCCAATGACATTTTATTTGTTATTATATGAGCATTCGTTTTTGTGCTTTGATTCTTTTCTGTTCTAAGCTAGGCCCTATGTTTTAAATGTGTTTCAGCAAGTCCATTGATACGAAGCAAAAAAATTTGCTTCAAAAAATATGCATCTTTTTTTAATTGGAAACACTGCCTTACACGTTCAGACCCGAAAAAGGGTGTAAATAAGCCGATAAGTCCTTCGAAAATGTTTCATTTCAGAGGCGTATTCAGAATATTTTTTACGGGGGGGCGTCGAGTATACTTTTTCCCGCAGAATTAATTTGAAGCTGAGGAACAAAAACGTCTCTTGGGGGGTCAGGAGGCATGTTCCCCGGAAAACTTTTGAAAATTTAGATACTGCAGTGGTCATTTTGGTGCTTTCTGAACAATTTTCAAGGTGCTTTTTGATCAAATTTTTTAAAAAATTTATTTCCCTTTTAACTCTAAGTCCTTCATCAAATTGCCTATGATGCATTTTGTTCTCACATTTTCCATTCATGCATGCCTAAGGCATGAAAATCATTGCTATCAACGAAGTAAGTTCAAAATTAAGGCAAAGTTGCACCCATCAAAAATATTGCTAAAAATGGCCGGTGGGGGAAATCCATCGCCTACATCCCTCCCTCCCCCTGGATCCGCCTGTGCAGCTTATGCGTGAGACCGAATACATACTTTATTCTGTTTGTAGGTTATGTTTATATTTAATCTAAACATCAATTTAGGGGTATTTTATCGAGCTTCATTCGATCCGAATTTACTTTCTCCTGATTCGTGGCATCATTTTGGATTCGTATGGAATATTAACTCTGGAATAAAGGTAGAGAGAAAGTTACATAGTAACCTACCCCTACTAAAAACATAAAGGAAATACTATTTTACCATTTGACAATGAAAGTATTTCGTGTCAGGTTTTAAAAAAAGGAACCTATTAAAGGAAACTAAGGGGCATTTCGTACCGCAATGGTGTCCGTGGGACATAGAATACTTAACGTCCTTCGCTTAACTCCACTGTTCAGACATGAATGAGAGTTGTACAGTACAAGCTTATATGAAAAGCAGCAAAAACGAAGCAATGAAACCAGAATTGGTGACCACCTTCAATCGTTTTATACTTTGTGAATGTTAAGGCAAGACGATATGTATTTTATTGTAGCCTATGATGCTCATACTGTTTTGCAGATTTTTATCAATGGTTCTGAGCCACTCACCTATGTTGAAGTTCCTTACCGAGCATCCAACAAACCTGCAACTACAAATGCTTCGAGCATAATTTTTGGAAAGCGCCAATTAGGCCCCTTCAGGGTTACCAGTGCTCTACTCGATGAAGTGAAGCTCTGGTACAGACCTATTTCTGATGAGGATTTTCGCTCATCAATAGCGTTTGAGTCTCAATCCTACGGTAAATCACATATGTCGCAATTTAATGCCTTTATTTTGTTTTTGCATGTTCATCTATTTTGTTGACAGAGCAAGGAAAAATGCAGAAAAACCTGTCATGCCATTGTATGAATGTGCTTTTATTGGCACGTGATCAGGGACAATGCAAAGTACGACATAAAATAACCGCAGCAGGATTTCTCGAGGTCAATAGAGAGGAAAATAAAACGAACGTGGTGAAAAAATAATTGTGTCGCGTCGCGTTGCCATGTGTCGCGTGACGATAAAAGTCAACGGAAAGCAGTTCCCACGTAATCCGGAGTGGATGTTTGGCCAAACGTCGCCGACAACTGAAAAGCATATAAGTTTCGCACCCAAGAAACATCAACTCTATTTGCTTTCAGCACTTTCTTGTCAAATTTATGTCAAAAAGGAGGCCGATAGAGTCACAACCTTAGGGCTGGTGATTTGTCACTGGTCGGTGCGGGCGTGGGTTCGAATCCCCCTCGCAATCAGATTTTTCTAATTATGTTTGATTTGGCGTAAGATCTTGGTGGGTTCGATTCATTAATTGAAATTTTTTAAAAGGGGGGCCGTAACAAAAATCAGGTCTGACACTCTACTACAGCATTTTATTATTAAACCAACTTGTTTTACCACTTACCCATTGGTGAAACAACAGTATAGGCCTATTTCTAAATACTGTAATCTACACGACATGCCAAAAATGACTGTAAAATATAGATTCTGTTACAGTCCGAGGTAAACCATAAATGCAACCGGAGCAATTAGTAAAAATTGCAACCATCCTTCGCAATTCTCTGAGCCATGATAAGTGGAATTTTGAGTTGAAGGATTTTACTGATGTACGGACTAAAAATTCTTTTGCATCATAAAATCCACTATCTCAATGATTACTAACTTTTGACAGATATCACTACTGACACTGGCATTACTGGCTCTTCAACGAAAGAAACAGTGACCACAACAACTGCTAGCACCGAAACTGTAACAACCTCAACACCATCCATTGTACAACCCACGATAGCAACAACAAAAGGTAAATTGTGCATCTGCAAAATATACGGCAGGTATTCGCTTGGATAAAAATGATATTAGCAGATTCCACTACGATTACAACCACCTCCACTACAACAAAATTAGCCACTACTATTACTAGTACAGAAAAAATATCGATATCCGCGACAGTTCCCTTCACAATGCCCAGTCAAGAAAGTAATTCGCATAAGCAAGGGTGTGATGTTGCAGAAAAGTCATGCGAATGCCCGCAGACAGTAGCAGCAAATTGTGGAATACTCTCTCTACTCTCTGAAAGATTAGTTTTAACCCCAAAATGGTTTAAATGGAAAACTTATTTATCGCATTTGCGCACTAGCCTAATACGTCATCATTTTTATTAAAGAATATTTTTGGCAATCAGCTAGAACCTATTTCAAAAATATACCGGCATTGTGTATGCGTGCATGCCTAATATGAAACATTTTATCCTAACTCAAATTTTTATATCATTTGCTTCTATATTCAAGTTCTGATATACTGTTGGATGTTTTGCACTAATACATCTTAGAAGTGTGAAATTGAAAATCAATATGAAGCCATCCAAAATTTAAAATAACAGACGTTGTTTGATGGGGTGCTGGTACAATATCCATTCGCTTTATTGCTTTGAGAAGTTTATTAAGACAGTTTCCGGTGAGGGGCTTGAGTTTTGCCTACAGAATATCAACCAAGTAATGACTTGAAACCGCATCTATCAAGAAGATTTTAGCAGACACTTCCACGATCACTCCTACTTCTACCATAACCGAACCAATCAGTATAACCACTAGCACTGAAACAAAATCTTCATCGGTCCTTCAGTCTACGTCAATACCACGCCATGAAGGTAATTGACAAATTGTGCGCAAGGAACAATGCTAAAGATAGTTTTGTTTACGATCAGCGAATACAATATATGATCAAAGTGTGCGACTCACCTGAAACTCACTCTACCGTGTTTTAACTTCTTGATAGAAGACTATAGAAATATTCTTTCCGCCTCTATATACATGTATTACATTTCTAATTGCAAGATAGAGCTGAAATAGGAAAGCTTTAATTACAAGTTATTGCAATGAAAAGAAATAACTGACGTTATTTTTAAATTATATTGAAAAGAAAATTCAACAGTAGGCTAGTTAAAGGAGAATGCGAAGTGAGCTAGCACTCTTTAAAGTCAGCATAGCTACCCGGATGCATGTCATATGCGGTCGGCTCCTGCCATGAATCGAACCCGTCACGTAGGATCTGGAACCTGCGCACGGTGATCACTACGCCATGTCAATGAGCAGTTTTTCAATTGTAACAGATTTTCCTGATGTGTACTGGTCAATGGACAGAGGAAACTTTAGTGTAATTTTACCTGATATCGGCAACTCGACCATTTTCTATTTGCCCATCATAGCCCAAGAAAGAGGTAGGTTGAGACTAAAATGTCTGTTTTTGGTAGTGCTTTCAACTTGGATTTGAGCTATACCTTTCAATTTACAGCTTCATCTGAAGGCGTACAGGAATCAGACGCTCTATCACTGAACATGTCCGAAATTGAAGTTGCTCGGGGCAATCCAAACCAATTCAATTTGTTTATTGAAAACTGCTTTGTGGATCCTTACATGTGTCAAGGTTTGACGGGCATGCATTGGCTTATTTTCAGTCATTTCGTTGCCACTCACAGAACACTTTATGGGGCAACTAGGAAAGCACAAAAACAGTATCTTGCTTAATATTTCTTTAGGTACATTGGCACCGACGATATTTTATTTTGACCAAGGGCGGATCTAGTGAGAGACAATAGGGGCGATTGGCTCCTAAATTTTTTTTTTCGAGTGAACAGCTCCAAGTGCTGTGTTATAAAACTTTTTGAGCTGATTTGTAATGTTTAATGTCCAAGCATTACTTTGTGCCTTAAAATCATGAAAGTAAATTGCCCCAATATACAAAAATCCTAGATGCGACACCGAACTGGACAAGCTGGCCGAGTGGTTCGGAGCGTCGTTTTTACGATGGCCATGATTGCAAGGTTGAATGAGGTCGCACAGACTTGGCGACCTTGTAGTCTTTGTGACTGCTTTCATGGTCTTTCGTGCCTCCTCGTCGTTTTGTGTTTTTGTTTGAAGCTTGTAATATTTTATGTTTTATCGACAAATAAATGTACTACTGCTACTATTCCCACCCAAGCCTCGTTGTTGCGTCCTTGGATAGCATGCTTTACGATAATTATCTCTGCTAGGTGGAATCTAATAAGCAGCAAATTAAAGAAGTCACTAGCAAAAACTCAACCGGAAAACTCGGAAACAATGCAACTCCTAAGCGAGTTTGAATTCGTCTTGTGCATATAGCGTCTCCGTCGCTTTCTCGTGACAGGAGGATGAAAAGGAAGAATCCATCAATCAAAGAATCTCACTTATTAAGATGATTGCTATTACGTTACACTTATTTGATGTCATTTACTTTGCTGTAGTTTGTCAAGGTCAAATTATTCACTTTCGTTCATTAATACAAGTTTTTGACAGCTGTTTGTGATAAAGCAATAATTTTCGACTTTCTTTGCAATTTTGAATGATTTTCCGCGCTATATTAAAAATCATGGCCTATGTGTAATAAACTCACCCTTATATAAAAAAAAAACTGGCTGTCACAAAGTTTACCATGACTTTCAGAAGATTGCTTGAACTGGAAAGTAGCTACTAAAAAGATGCGCCGTGAAGTGTTTGTTTTGATTGCTCGTAAATTTTTGTCAGCGTAAAACCAAAAAAATGTTATGTTGGCTTGAGCTATATTCTTCGCAAGGATCACATTTTGTACTAAAATCGGCACTATCAGTCTTTATTCAAATAAAGTGATTTGAAAAATAGAATCATTGATTCTGTTTGAATAAGACTGATGATGCCGATTAAGGACAAAACGTGATTTTTATGAAGAATTGCTCCTGTCAAAATAACGTTTTTTTTTGTGTTACGAAGGACAAAATATTTATGAAACTTGTTAAGAGTAAGTCAGTCCTGCTATTTCTAATAATGACGATCATCGAACAGTAGAAATTTGTCAACGAAAGCTAGCGAAAGCTGTCACTAATCTTTTCTGCCATGTCATGCATTGGGGCAGATTGCCATGAAACAAACTCAAGCGTTCTTCTTGCAGAAGGTTTAACTTACGGAATGTGGTTGAAATTGGAGCAAAATACAACAATTTTCTGTTTTTTCTCTTCATCTACAACGTGTGACGAAAACAGTCCAGGCGTAGCAATTGGATTAGCGGACAAAGCAATTTATGCGACTGTCTCGACGGCATATGGCAATGGTACTGTAGCCTAATTCATTACTTTAAAATTTTCTGTGTTTGTACCAATTTGCGAATGTTTTGCTGAAATGCAAGACGATTCAATGCAATCGGCCAGAATTAAGTTAAATTACTTTGTAGTACTATGGACTCGTTACGGTGACTGATTTTGACATACTGTACTCATATATTGAAATAATTGAAGCCGATGTAAGTCTATATATATGAAATACAACTGGATAAATGGTAGGCCTTGAAGACTTACTAAATAAACGCTGTAAAAACCAAGTCCTACTCATATATAAAATCATTACGCATTGTTTGAAAATGGTTACTTAGCAACTCCATTTAAATTAACCAACTGCATTCGTAGCTTAGTTAAAGTAGGATTGCAAAATGATTTTACCAAACTTCTCACGGCAACAAAGTCGATTTGATTTGAATTTTTTAAAGTATATCCAACGAACCGTAACATTGAAAGTTTTAACCGTCAGTTATACAGTAACACATTGCACTGAAACAGATTGGTTAGGTCAGTTGTTGAGACATTGCTGCGGATGCGGAGGTCTAAGGTTTGATACAACAGCGTCGCCAACAGTTTGCCACTGCTGCGATGTTTCTTTGGAGCTTAGGTGCCCCGGCGATAAATCGCCGAGATGGTCAGCGCCACTCGTTACACCCTTCGGCGCAATACCGCAAGTATAATGAAGATTTGATTTTTTCGACGTTACGCCAAAAATCAATGCGGTTATTCTTCTTGAAATATTGGAATAAATGGGCTAAAAAACTCACTTGGCAAACACTTATTTGTAATTTAGGTACGTCTTATCGCGGGTCAGTTGATGCGAGTTTGCTGTCTCCTGGCTTGTGGCATCATTTTGGTTTCGTTTGGAATGTCAAAAATGGAATAAAGGTAAATTTCAAGCTATGATTATAAATATGATTGTAATTAGGGTCTCCCTTTTTTCGGATTTTAAACTTCCCGGGAAACGGGAAATTTCAAAACCTCAAAATTCCCGGATAATTTACGACTTGCCGGTAGGAAACACTAATTGTAATTTAGTGAGAGTGTAGTCTCCAGGTTATTTCAATCATTTTTTGTCACAAAAGTTGATGTTCTATTTGGTTTTATTACTGTTATAACTCAAAGAAGAATAAGAACAACCTAAGTTTGTTTCGAATTTTTTTGCAATATTTTGTCTGTTTGTGAGTACACTTTTTAACTTTTTGATAAAATATAATACGTTTCGTAAAATGAGCCGCTGCTAAACAAAACTGTTCAGCTTTTGACATCCAAAAAATTGTGAAGTTTTCTTGATTACAAGTGATTGTTGTCAGAAAGCTTAAGCCTCAACTGTGTTTCTCTTTCTATTTGGAGTACTCGCGTTTCGTTTGTTTTTTATTTTACAGTAAAATACGGAGAAATCAACTGATAGCTGATTCACTTAAATGAAATACTGTACAGATGCAATGAACGTCACTTAACTTGGCAGCTTAGAGCAGCCTAACAAATGGCAAAACTGCACAAGCAACCCTTTTGTCTCATAATTATGCTGACGACATCGAAAAAAAGAGTGATTGTACAACTTTGACTTTTCTAGTTGGCAATTCTTTCGTAGTTTTATATAACTTTGTGACAGAATTTCTCAAAAAGAGTTTGTTCATATAAATTGTATATCGCAGATTTATATCAACGGTTCTAACTCTCCACATTATGCTAAAACTTGCCGCAGTAACAGCCCTGAAGCAATATACAAACAGAAAATTACTTTCGGAAAGAACATGGCAGATGTTCGAGTTCTACTGGATGAAGTGAAACTATGGTACAGACCTATTTCCGATAAAGCTTTTCGCTCGTCCATTTTGTTTGGATCTCAAACCAAAGGTAAAAGATTTAAATATACTGTATGCCTATGTAATTTTACTGAATCATCATTATCAGCGTAAAATGTAATTACTAAAATGTGTTACTGTAACCATATAAAATTTCAACTCGTAGTTTATGATGAAATGTTGATGTGATCATTGAGTCAAGACATTTATCCTGTCCACATTTCCAATTTCAGTGGGCTTTAGGCCCGCGGTTCTTAATTCTAACTTCTGCATCATCATCAATTTCTGGATGTCATAGTTAAAAAAAATACATTGATTATGATGATTATGAGATCTGGAAATTGATTATAATGCAGAAACTAAAACCAAACACCGTGGCCTAAAGCCCACTAAAGTTGGATTTTCGAACAGGTAATAAGTATTCCAATTTATTTTATCGTAAGAAACTTTATTAAATTGCTTAATCGTGGTCATGGAGCCTTCTATAATGTTTTCTTCAGCAACGCATCAGCTCTGAAAACAAACGTTAATGAATTAAAATTCATTAATGCACAGTTACAGAAATTGTTAAGTGTTTAATGGTTTCAACATTGTGAACGGCGCTTGGCATCTTTACAATCAATTGCTCGGTTCCTATTTACAATAAAAAAACAGTCACTCAAATTAAAAAAAGCTATGCGATTTTTTTCCCATTGTGTTCAGTTTTTGGTTGTTTACATAGGGGTAAACTATATCAAAATAAAGTAGGCCTACAATAATTACACCTCTAGAAAAAAATTTTAGTGACAACATCGCTTGTAAACACTGGTGATGGTCAAGGAATTGAAGGTACGACCACAGAACTTTCTCCAACCTCTTCAACAGGTATTTCTTAAAATTTTTTTATGTGCATGTAAAATTTACTCTGCTAATGCACAGATAGACTTCCGTAACACTTAATTCTGTATTATTTAGCTAACTTTTCTCACTATGGTTATTGACACCGAACAAATTGAAGGAAAGTGGGGGTAGGGGTGACGCTGTGCTATTAGCCAAGGCCGTAGATTTAGGTGGAGGTATGGCGGATACCCCCCGAAATATTTAGCCATTACCCAGGGGCATAACCAAGAGAGGGCAGTTTTTTACGCAACGTCCATTAAAGAACTTTTTTGTAGACTATTTAGGAGAAGACCTATTTTCAGAGATCGTCCATCGAAGCAGAGACGGAAACCGGTCGGGTCTACCGGCCGGTCCGATCACCGGCCGGGCTGAGATTCTTCGACCGGACCGGTCAAGCCGGTCGAAAACCCGGTCAAATTCTTCTTTCTTGCAACTAAAATACATCTAAACAACAACCAAAATATACATGTATTTTTTAAATAAAACAGCTTTATGAAAAACGGCATTACAAATCACATCTTGTGTAAACAAAGGTTTGTTGTCTGTTTTCAACAGTGAGACTTACTTACCAGCGTAGTTGACGTTCTCTTTTTCAGCAGGGATTGTGATGTCATTACAGCACCGCTCCATGGTAGTCTATAGACTTTAGCTTCTTTCCATGTGCGCGGGCCGTTCGGGTTGTGACGTAACAGTATGGGCTGGTTGTGGCATTTGTTAAAGTAGTTCACAAAAAGAATGATTTACAAAAAGAAATTAAGGGCCTCTTCATGATATACAGGTTTTACCACCTATCGAACCCAGGGGCGGCGCCAGCCTGAAATATGTGGGGGGGACAAACCAAGCGACGAAAACTTGTAAAAATTTAAACTCTTTCAAGAAGGTCTGGGGAGCCTCCCCCAAAAAAGTTTCGAAATTTTAGAATTAATTTAGTGCATTCTGGCGTATATCCAGGAGGATTTTTCGTCGAAATGAGGACTTGATTATGAAGTAAAAATAGGATACTGGTAAGCATAATTGTTCAGAAATTGACATTGCCTTCGGTTTTTGGGCGTAGTAGCCCGGTTCTGTAGTACAGTGTACTACTTCAAAGTAGGCAGTTAAAGAAAAAACAGTCCACCCTGCAATAAACCAAATTTAGTGAAACATATGGTGTATTATTACAGTATCACAGTCAAGAATGAAAATGAAAATTGAAAAAACCAGCAAATGTTAAAAAACAATGGCAGTGGCAGCAGTGGCGAGGCGAGAAATTTTAAAAGGCGGGAGGCATTATTTCCACATTTTTTTAAGCGTATTTTATTCGGCAGAACTGATTTGAAAATGATTGAGAAAGAAGAAAGACTCTTGGGCAGTGATTCCCAACCGCGGCTCTCAGCTAGCCTTCTTGCGACTCTCATTGACCCTTGAAAATCCCTCAAAAAATATAATAAAATCTATTTATAATAATATGAAAAAACAAAATTCATATTCAAAAATTACCCTTGCTCGGAGTCAGGACTAAGATGAGAGGAAAGTTCTGAAAGCCTAGCAAATCAACTGCTTTCGTTAAAAATTTTTGTCTTTGTAAAACGCAGCTTGCCGGTGGTATTACAACACATTTTCCCACGCTGTCTGATCACGAACCAATACATCATTTGAAGCATACTACAGACTTATCAGTAACTTGATTGATGAGTTCAATCGCCGTATCAATGGAATGAATTTTTTTTTGCCCATGATGAAAATATTTGCAAATACTATTGCAGTTAATGTGACCTCTGCTCCTGATAATTTTCAATTGGAGTTGCTAGACATGCAGTCAGATATCGAGCTCGAGCAATCATTTCAAAGTGTAGACCTACTTGAATTTTGGAGTAGAGTTCCAGACGGATAATATCCCAACTTGAAAACCAATGCCCAGAAAAATGCCTCTGTATTAGGATCAACGTACGCATGTGAGGCACTTTTTAGTAAAATGATCAGAATCAAAAATCAATATCGCAATCGGTTGACCGATGACCACCTAAGCAGCTACTGCGTACTCGTATTTCATAGTCTACAATTGCACCTCGCTTTGACAAACTTGTTAAAGCTCAAAGCCAATGCCAAGTTGGACATTAAATTGATTTGTGTATTGTTTTTTGTTGGTGTTGCTATTCGTTGGTACGTGCTTTCATGCTGTATAATTTTCGTTATAATTACTTAAGCGTTTTCATGCGGCTCCACGCGTACTCTGAAATTTGAAATTCGGCTCCGACACCAAAAGAGGTTGGGAACCTCTGCTCTAGGGGGTCCGGGGGCATGCTCCCCCGGAAAAATTTTGAAAATTTACATGTTGTAGTGGCTATTTAAGAGCTTTTTGAATAATTTTCAGGCAAATTTTGTTTAGTTTTTTTCCCCACAATTCTGAGTGCTTCACCAAATATGATGCATTTTGTTTGCACATTACGATTATGCGTGCTTAAGGCGTATCACTATCGAAGAGGTTCGAAATTATGCAAAAATTGTGTACATCAAAAATATTTTTGAAAATGGCTAGTGGGGGGCTGCATACTCCTCATCTACCCCCTGGATCCGCCCCTGGCAATAAGCTAAAGAAACCATGAAAAGAGTCTCGCATATTCAGTCACTTGGCACTGTTTGATCTTTTTTACTGAAAGGCAAAGTCAAAAGGGGGGGAGACATGGCACAATGGCCCCCTCTTAAATACGCTCCTGAATGGCAGAATATGAAAATGAAAACGAAAATGCATAAAGCATTGACAGTATATGACTTTTAGCTTGATTCTTTTTTGGCTCTTCAATTTAAAAACATCAACCAATGTTCCAAGCTCCATAGTGTCGGCTATGTCACGTTCACTACTAATTTGAACAAGATCTTCAAGTCGGTTTGATGACATGAAAAATCGCAGATAATATTAAGGATTTTCACTTTGCTGTGTGTACGTTTACATGATGCCACACTTACTCGTGTTTTAAAGACAGGAAAAAAGAGACCAGGAGGAGGTCCACGACTGCCCCCTCCCCTACCCCTTCAAAAAATTGAACGGATTCGCTCGATTTCAAAAATGGGCCTGAACAGAAGGGGGAGAATAGTCTCCTCCATTCCTCCCCTTGGTGCCGCCACTGTGCTAACCATTCAAGTAGACTTTATATACAGCGAATAACATGTTAACTAAAAATGTCAAAGTCAAGTCAAATAAAGTCAGATAATGCTAGCTTCGCATTCATCCAAGTGAAACAAATCAACAGGTGAAGTTTACTTTCATTTAAATACCGTTTTTATTAGATGAAATTTTACTTGTTCAATGCATCTAGTGACAAAGTTTGTGTAAACTACAGTTTGTCAAGAGCAGAGCGATTTTTTGTGACCTAAAAAACTTGAAAATGTGACCTCATTTCTGCAAGAGTGTGACCAAAATGTGACTTAATTTAAAAAACTACAGACAACAAAAAAGCAACCGCGGTTCATGCTAAAAAGCAAGAAAATAGTTTAATAGGTGTTCAAATTATGGTGCATGTGCATAGTAGTATTTAACGTTCTTTGGTTAAAAAGTTTCTGTTTTTAGCAAGTAGCTTTAACATGGAAAAGCTGCTTATAACTGCAGCCTGTACCCCTGAGAATGGGAAAGCCGGTGCAAATGTCCAGAGGCTCACAAGGGGATGGGTGACTTTTTTTTTTTTTTGAAAGAAGGTGCCTACTGAAGATTTGTTCAATTTTTTCAGAGGATGCCCATTGATTATACATATTTGATTTTTTGGCCTGTGGCCTCAAAACCATCTTAGCGACCCTGATGGTTATGCATTATATTGGAAGGTATGGAAGTTTCTGGGCTTTATATTTTGCACATAAAGCACTTTGACGCAGGATGCAGGTTGTAAATCTATTCCAATCAAAGCAATAAAAGATAAAAAAGTTGGAAAGTTAGGCGAAAAATAGCACAAACACACTGTTAGCTAAAAAATGAAAGGTATCCGAAAACACGAAATGTAACTTTTCGTAACTTTATATAACTTCTTAAATACTGACCCCAGACCTGTGACATTTTGTTTCCACGTTTTTTGTGTTAATTGAAGCCAGCAAAAAATTGTAACTTTTGTGACTAAAAATTGCCCTAGTCATTAGGCTAATTGAACATAAACCTTCAGTAAAAAAAACAGTCGACCGGGCCGGTCCGTAACCGGTCAATTGGCGTAGATTTTGAATTTTACCGGTCGGGTCGAGAAAATCCTGAACGGTTCCATTTCTGCATCGAAGACCACCTCGGAAGATTTTATTTACTTGTAGTAATTTCATCCCCCCTCTAAGCACTTTTCTGGATGCGGGCCTGAAAATAGTCACCGTTTGATCATAGTTGGAAACAACATGAGAAGACGACTGTAAGAAACGAAAATGGGAGCAGATTTCGAATCTCATGTTTTGATAATGATTTCATTTTGCTTGACGAGAGAGAAAATGCATTAAGAATAGCAGCCGAGAGAATAAATATCTAGGAGTATGTCCGAGTTCTGCTCTGCCCTGTTTGGTCAGGGTTCAAACGGCTATAAAAAAAACTTTCTTTAGGGCTTCACATTTTAAAAAATGTGTTTAGCCATTCACAGATTTCTACATTATTCTCTTTTTGTCCCGGTTTGTACAAAAATTTTGTCTTTGTTTGGTTTTATTTCAATTGAAATGCCATTTTTCGATAAAAGCGAGCGTATAAGTGCTTCATGCTATGTTCTCAGCATTGTGTTTAACCGACTGCGCGTCTCGAGTCAGAGTGCTTGTGCAGGCCTTAAAATTTGTTACAAACAGGGGATGCTTGATAATTTTATCGGCAGCTAGCCTTGCACCATTGTAGTTGGGCGTGATACTTCACCGACGGCTCACTTTGTCTTGGTTGAAATAGATTGAGATGCTGGTGTTTTTTATTGCCCGGCTGCTTTGGGAAAGCCCTGCTCAGCTGCATTACATGCGCAAATTATCCTTACACTCGTCATCAATGCAGTTTCTATATCGAAAACTCGAAATGTATTTGTTTTTTCTACAGGATTATGGCGCTGGTTAGTGATTGGATTCTGCATATTAATTCTGCTTGTTATACTCATCATGATTATTCTACTTTACAAACGAAAAGACAAGAAGAGAAGAAGACGAAGAGGCCAATTCTTTCACATTGAAATGAGTTCAGCGATGACTGGAAATACGCAAAGCAACTACTCCTCATTTCCTGCAAGCAGCGTCGAATATTAATAACATAAACAATAATTGTTGAATTATACCAACTGGTTACTCGTAAATATCCATTGTTCAATGCTCACGATAGCACAGAGCGCTGCTTTTGAAAACTTGAATACAATTGCTACCGGTAGTGTTTAGTTGAACTATGGGCTGCAGCAAGATGCCCCAATGCAAACTGCACTGCTCCATTTGAAAGCACAGCAGGTGAAGCGTAACCCTGCACGGTTGCAGTATAGGCCACTATAGCGCAGTAAGCCTACTCAGTATTTTGATCACAATTATCAACAAAAAAGTAGGCGACGCAGTTTCTCAGGATTGCGTTTCACTTATTTTGTAAAGTGGTTGTATTGTATTACATCATTTTGTTATATTTATATATTTTTCTTTCATTTTTTTTGTTATACCTATAACTCTGCTGCAAGTGCTATGTTACTTGTCAAATGCAATTACTGTCAATGTTGAGATTTTTTCTAAAAGCTAATGGTGATCTTGTGTACTGTATGACATTTCGCCAACTCTTCGCTGTAACAACCTTTTTATTTTCAAGGTTAATGAGGCAAGCATGTCGTAATTCTTACTGTGTGCTTTTTTGATAAATTGTTCTTTCAAACACCGATATTCATTTATTCACAAAAAAACATTTAATACCTAGGCTTGTGCGTTTCATTTTGTTTCTTTATTCTTGTTTCTTCTTCAGTTTGCACGTTACGTAGAAACGGAGCGGTTTTGTTATCTTTTTTTAAGCTAGAATCGTTTGCGCAGGCGATTTTGTTAGCTTTCACTTTTTTTGTAAAGATGAAAAACTGAACTGTGTTTTCAAGTAAAGCCTGCCTACTTGTAAAGCAATAATGACATTTCCTATTTCATTTTTCAGATATCGCATTGGCCTCACATTTTTGGTCGCGTATTTATTCAAATAGACACTACAGTCATTGCTTTGTGCTTTTTTGCGAAATTGCGATGAAATAAATGACTTTAGCAATTTTAAGCGTTAAATCAAAGCTGATGTATAGAGCGCCCTTTGGAAAAAATTATTTAATTTGCAACACGCATGGTACACATTAGTGGTCGTGGTTTTCCAAGCCTTTAAAAATTTTTCGCAAGAAAATGATTGCGGCACATGGAGTTGGCCGAGTGATTGGTTCATTGGGCTCCGGAACTAGTTTCGCGGGTTTGATGCGCAGTTAGGCCATCTTCTACGATGCATGTAATTCACTAATATAAAAACCAAAGCTACAATTATGTGGCTTAAAAAAAAAAAAAAAAGAAAATGATTGTGAGCACGTGGAGTTGGCCGAGTGGATGGTGCATTGAGCAGCGAATCTGGTTTCGCGGGTTCGTTGCCCAGCCAGGTCATCTTCCATGATGCATATACTTCACTATAATAAAAAATTAAATTGCAATTATGTGGCTCAAAAAAAAAAAAAAAAAGAAAACTAGATGGCAGCTGCAAGCACCCGCTTATGGCTTCCCGGTCAAGCTTTCTAGGGACCCAAACGTCTAAGGGAACAGTAGAGTGACTTCGTTTTTACAACTTCAAAAAATAATAAAAAAATCGTGCAAAATATGGGTGGGCATTATCACACATGAAGTAAGTTTAAATTCCTGTAGCCTGTGCTCCATAAACTTAATATTGTGACGACTTTTTACATTTCTGCAATACAGTGATCGAAATCTCAATGCAACTATTATCCTTAAATTTCTTCACCTGTACAGTGATAAAGCTACACGAAAAATCAAATCTTCATTATACTCGCCGTATTGCGCCGAAGCGTGTAACGAGTGGCGGGTCCCATCTCCGCGGCTCAGCGCCTGGGCTACACAGCTTCGAACAAACGTCGCAACGATGGCGAGCCGTTGGCGACACTGTGACCGACCCGGGAATCGAAGCCCAGACCTCCCGCTAGCGTGGGCTTAGCAACTGAGCTAACCGGCCGGTACAATGCTACACAAGTCTGCAGCAAAATCATCTTGCTTGTCTGACATTTCAAGCAAGCTGGCAAATCTTGCAGTGAATTCAAACAAAAAACGCGATCATTCTTGAAGGATTTGAAATCAAGAGCTTCACGACCTAGTTGAAATTTTTAAAATCCAACAGGCATAACCAGAAGCAAATCCAGAAAATTTTGGTAGAGGGGAATGCAGTTTTGAATTGAATGTTAACTAAATACAACCAGTCGGTTGACGTAGCGGTTACAGAAGACATCATCGCTATCGGCGCGAGAGATCTGGGTACGATTTCCGGGCAGGTCCATTCGGACGCTGTCGCCAATGGATCGCCACCGCTGCGATGTTTCTTCGGAGCTGCGTAGCCCAGGCGCTATTAAGTCGCGGAGATAGACCCGCCACTCGTTATATGCTTCGGCGTAATACCGCAAGTATAATGAAGATTTGATTTTTTTTGTTAACCAAATATAAAGACGTAAGAAGTTTAGAACAGGAAATAAAGGGTGTAAATAAGCACTTTAACCCTAGAACTACCAGACCGGTCCACTGGATGTGAAGACACGCTTTGAAGTCGCACAAATTTTTGCCAGCGTGAATTGGGATGTTGAGTTTTTTTGGCTTTGTCTGCCTACTAGGAAGGTCTGTTTTGGTATCAACCTCAATCTTATGGGCTATTGATTTTTGAAGTGAGGACGATTTCTAGCATCTATTACCAGCCGGGTCCAATGGACCCATATGCAGTTTATGATGTGTCTGTAATGAGTATGCAAGAAATTCTGCTGCTCATGTCAAGTTTGGATAGAAACTGTTGCTTTGAGTCATTTACGGCTGACCTAGGTGTTTGGAATTACGTTGTCTGAATATCAACAACACATGTCTCGTTAAAAATTTAATAACAAAAATGCTTCCAACTTATGGTTTCGGATGACCAATATTCAGCAAATCAATCATAATAAGCTTATCAATTTTAGGATATGATATAAAAACCTAGCCAATATGATATAAAAATGTGAGGTGTTGAGAATATTTGGACATTTACAATGCCTTTTGGCTGTGAGGTTGTGATGACCAATGAGTCTCAATATACTTTTTGAAAAGGGTGCCAGAAAAATAAGGTGTGACAACTTTTGCGTTGGCGTGGAGTTTTGTGGGATGCCAAATTAAAAAAAACAGTTTGTGATTTGACTTTAAGAAAAAAAACTTCGTCAAACACATTGAAAATGTATCGCAGCATTTATCGGAAAAATTTATCGGCGATAATTTATCGATTACCGATATCGCATTAAATTGAGATTTATCGATTATCGGTATCGTCCAGAGCATTTTTGATGTTACCGATTATCGTTATCGCTTTAATACAGAAAGGTTTATCGCGCCCATCACTGGCCATAGCCTACAGGCCTAAGCTGCCACTGAAAACAACTTCACATTTCCCTTGCAGCTTGCTAGACGAAGCTGGTCTCTCTCTAGCTGTCTAGTTAAACAGTTAAAAAAATCTTTTTTATTTGAAATTATCTTGGGAGATTTTTGTGTTTTGCAACGCAGAAACTGAATTCAGTTACAGGTAGCCTATTTGCCATTTGGTACTGGTACCGTACTGGTATGCGTTGCCAGGTTAGTGGGTATTTTGATAGCCCAGCCGGCGAGATCACGCCGCATACGCAGAGGGCAAAACGCAGTATACCGTTATATCACTAAAGTAATTGTTTTCTATAAATTACTATTGCTATTTAGCTGTTTAGTAACGGTATTTTATGTTGTGCTTTTACTTATTATGCATTACCAGCAGTGGCGTACGCAGGCTTTTTCAATGGGGGGGGTTTCAGTGACGTCACATCGTGATGACGTAAGTTTCAGTGACGTCACAGCTACTATAATGCCATAATAAAGAAAACAATCCAGGTATTTTATTCACACTTCTGCTTGATCCTTTGCGCTTCATTTAGGAGCGAAAAGGTTTCACAAAAACTCAAGCTGTCAATTCGTGGTTAAAAATTTACCAAAAAATTTTAGTCGACTTCATTTTTGGGCCATAGGAAGGTTAACTGATTAAAGTAAGCTAGCTTTCGCAACGTCACAAACAGGGTGTAGCCAGGGGGGTAAAACAGGTAATTGCTTCCCACCAAATAGATCTTTTCAAGAACCAACATTGATATAAACAACACATACAAACCTTGACAAAAACATTTAATATGTTCTCATTATAAAAGGGGCAGTTTTCCCTGTCTTGAAAACTGAAGACAGTGAAGCATGAGCAAAAACTGCCCTCCCTATCAAAACATTTTTAAATTACGATAAATTACGCGCTTGAGGAATCTCTAATCATGTGATTAAGGTCAAAAACAAATCGGGGTGTCTGGAAAACAGAGCACTCCAGCTCCTGAGACAGTTACGGTGCGTAAAAACGATTTTGCCTTAAAAAAACAAGAAAGGTTTCACTTTTTCTGCAATCGTCAACGTCAAGCGCAGCGCACAAGCAAAGTTTGATTATTAGTACGCCTACTATTGCGTCACAATAAAAGTTTTACAAGATTTTACAAGCAAGTTGAATAGCACAGAAAATCATGAGAGCAATTTCGGCAATCTGTGTATGAAAAAAGGCGGTTCGTTCCAAAAAGAGAGGTTTTCATTTCTTTTAAAATCTTCAATGGGGGGGGTTTGACCCCCGAAACCCCCCACCCGTGCGTACGCCACTGATTACCAGCGTCCAGTGAATTCTGGATCTAGAAACTCGCAAAAAATGTTAAGCTTAAGCGCATTAATTGTGCGTTTTTGAACCATACTGACTATTTCATCGGGAAATAACCGTACACAAATTTTTTACGAAATAAGAAATTGTCGAAAGCCGAAACACGTCAACTAGCTAGCATATAAACCATAGATTCTACACTTAAAGTTACTGGAGAATCTATGTATAAATTATTAAATCTCGCATTCCTGGAACGGAAGGTTGTCAGTAGGCTTACTTCCATTCCTAAGTGCTGGTTGTTAAAGTGCTCCATTGAAAATTTGCACTGGCTATGGAGCTGGGTTTACACAAAAGACATAGAGAAGCGGAGCGTTGTTCTTTCATACGTCTTGCCGCTTGGCTCCATTAATTGTTGTGGCTCCATTAATCCATTGTTGCTGCACATGAAGCTAGCTGCTAACATTTCGACTCAGCATGCTGACTTCTAGTAATTTTTTCATGCAATTGATGGCTTTCGGCAAGAAAGCATATTGTCAGCATTAATCTTGTATATAGCGTTCCTTTATTTCTCTATTTCTTATTATAATCATGATTATTATTTTTTATTGCTCTTCTCAATAATATTTGCTGTGTAATCATAGACTTCTTAGTGGACTGGAAACTGTGTAGAAAAGTGCAAAATCCAGTCACGCTTGAATGAATTCGGTATCCTGGCTATGTTGTATGCACCGTTTGCATGCGATTTGCTGATTGTCGCGTTGAAATAGGATTGTAAAAAGCATTTATGTGAAGTATCTTGTTAATTTGGTTACCCAGAAAGTAAAAGTGTTATTAGAAGTAGAGGAGAGGGTTTTTTAGACTCTGCATGTCTATTAGGCTGTGTAGGCTAAGCTACGAATTGACTCATCTTCTACCGGTATATGATATAGTCTAGTACCGGTACAGTGTTGATTGATAGGCCTGTAAGTTTTGTTTAACTGTTTAGTCTAACTCTTTTCTGGGTTTTCATGTATCGATATTAGTCTACCAAACTGCCTGAGTTACTTGATCAGGATAACGTATGCTTTATGGCCCATGGTGTGTAAAGTGTCACCGGTAGTTAAAGCTATCGATATCTTGGCCCAACTGCTCAACTTACCAGTATGTGTGCTCATTTATTTTACTTTGTCATTACAGTTGCTTTAAAGTCTAACTTATTTCGTAAAATAAAAGCATTATGTCGCATTGCTGCATTCCTGGTTGTAGCTACCAATACAAAGCCAAAGATGCCAAATGGTCAATGTTCAAAATATTGAGACCGGATTTAGGAAGAAAAACAGAAGAAGAAAAAGCCCACTATGAAAATTTAACAAAGTTTATTTCAAGTCTGCGTGATTGCTTGAAAGGTGACAAAATAAAAGAAATGCTGCACAAAGAAGTAGCCAGTATTTGTGAGCAGCATTTTGAAAATGATGCAATTGTCCCGACTAATTCCCGCAAAAAGTTGAAACTTGGTGTTCTTCCCACTAAATGTTTGCCAAAAAAAGTGAAAGAGATTAAGGTAAGTTGATATTGTTTAGAGTGTTGGGCATACAGAAACCTCTCGCTCCAGTTTGTAGGAAAAACGGGTGTATACAATATATTTATTTTTGGCCTTTATTATTACACAACTATTTGGGGGTAATGCCTACCACTTGCCCCCACGCGTTTTTTACAGACGCATATGCAGTATTTACGTATGATTTGGGCTATAGGGTTTGTAAGATGCGCACGTAAAATATGTATGGAAAACGCATGGGGGCAGATACTTGACATTACCCCTATTTGGCTTCTACTAGCAGCAAATTTTCCCAAAGGCCAAAACTACTGGAAACTATATTGCTTAAAGGTTCTCAATTTCAAGAAAGCCTACTAATGAGATTCAAGTAAGCCTAGTAACTGCGTCATCAGCAAATAACTCATTCGTTCTATTCAAATGAATAACTCAATTGTTCTATTTAAATTAATAGAACGAATGTGTATATTTGCTGATGCAGTTACGTCATCGTTCAATGTTTGCATTTTTTCTGCAAAAAGCTTGCAAAAACTTTATAGAAAAAAATTAAAACCCTGATAGCTTAAAATTGATTAATTTGTATTGTTTTTAGCAAAGAAAAGCACCCAAGGAACGCCTTACGTTGCCAGATCCCATAAAACATTCAAAGTATCTACATATAGAACGGAGTTTTGAAAATGCTAGCAGCAGAATTAAAAGTAAGGCTGCATTTATATTTAAAAAAATAGATCAGATGATCGTTATTGTTGGAAAAATTTTAAAATGTAATGTAGCTTTTTATGATTGAATGAATGGCCTTAGATCATTATTGAAAAATAAATGCAAGTTCAAATATGTCTGTTTTTAAGGCTCTTGGAGTCTCACATATAGACGTGAAAGGCTGATACTGGAAAAATATGAAAATGCAAACATAATATCTTCTTCTATATGGTAAGCACTTCCACGTTTCCTCTGTGCTTGATATGATACAGATTCTGTAATAATTTTTCCTGCTATAAAGATTACTTAAACAGGAAAGTTTTAAAAACATTGCTTCTGGTGCAAAGTTCTGGATTTGATTTTTGGACCAGTCATATTGGACACAATGTTGTTAATAGCTTGGCACCGCTGCAATATCTTAAGGGGGTACAAACCTATGTTGCTCTGGCACTAAGCCACGCAAACAGTGAAATGCTTTGATGTAATACTGCAAGTATATGGTACTGAAAATTTAGTTTCGGTGATGAATTATTTTTTTGACAGCATTTGCTTCCATGATGATTTGACGTATGACTGGATTTCTTTTGGTGGATGGAGAATCAATCTCACTGATCATTTTCTTCCTGATATCAGAACTTCAACATTGACTGCTTTCCTTAGTATGAATTATTCTGCATTCCATAATATCTGTGAGTACCTTTATGTACATTTTTTGATTGTTTGTTTAGATGAGTTAGAGGGATGGAAATTGTGTGAAGGTGTGAAGGAAAAAACTGCTACTACTACGATTCAGGTTATTCAAACGTGGGATGGAGCTCAGCTGCGGCAGCAATATATACACCGTTCTACGAATTGCAATGTTATTAGTAAGAATGTTTTTGCGACGAGACGTTGCACTGCGGATTTTATCAAGTTTACTGTCTTTTGAAGTTGCAGCTTCAAATGGTCAAGGTAGTTGTCACAGTTGCAGCAAATATGACGTAAGAACTGCGTACAGAAGAAGATACAATGATAAGAGCAGCATTCCCGAAATTTTGGAAGAAGATCTAGTTACCGTGGATGACAGTTTGCATTCCGACTTAATAGCAAGTTTTAAGCTTAGCCTATTGTGTAGATATACTGACTAACTTTCAGTTTGAGAAGTTTAAACAAGTATAAAACCTAATTTGTGTTTGTTTCAGCACACTTTCACAGTAAAAAGTGAAGTATCTCCTGCAGTAAGCTTTGTTTTTCGGCTACCTCTATGTAAACAAAACTTTTAATCATATGTAACGTAAAAGTGTGTTGAAGCAAATATAATATTACTCTAATTTTATATTGAACGCTCAAATGACAAGGGCAGACTTAGCAGCTTTCAGTAAAAGTTGGTTGACGTTAGCTTACGTTCACCGATAACGTTAATTATGAAACACATCCGACGTTTCCTTCATATTTGTGTAAAAAATATAGCCTATATTTCTACTTGCAGAAAATGTTTCATGAAGAATCCGATCAGATGAACGAATGGCAGAAAAAATTTTTTGAGGTTCAGTTTAGCAATGCCAATAAATCCCCCACTGCCAGAAGGTATCACCCCGATATTATTAGATGGGCTATTGAACTTTACTCTAGGTCTCCATCTGCTTACCAACAGTTGCGAACTTCAGGAGTACTAACTCTACCGTCATCAAAGACTTTTCAAAACTACAGGTTTGGCTATGATACAATGATTGTAATTTTCACATTGACTGATATGATTGTAAGTTTCACATTGATTTTGTCACAGAAATGTTGGCGATGTTGAATGCGGTTTAAATCTTGCTCAGGCGGAACTTAAAAGACATGTTGGGGAGTGTGCTTTCATTACTGTCGATGAAATGAAAATTAAGCATTCGTATATTGATGCAAGTCATGCAGTTCTATGAATTACGTTATTGAATACTAGTTGCAATTACTGCGGTGGATTACTTTCAGTTAAAGAAAATTTGGTTTTACGACAAGGAAAATTAGTCGGCTTTGTTGACTTTGGTGATAGGCGTTGTGATGATGGAATTTTGGCTTCACATATATGCGGTGAGTTTTCGAGTTTTTGATCACTAATGATTTTTTTTTCGTGTAATATTATAATGGGGCTAAGCAGTAAACACTTTGTACTACCCACTGTACCCAGCTGTGCAAATTCAAATACGCTATTATTGTATGTAGAATTACTTGTTTTTATCTCCTTCTGTTAAAAAATTTGAAACAGTTGCTGTTTTAATCGTTTGAATTGCTGTTTTCAGTATTCTATCTACGCTCGTTTTCCGGGAATCTATCTATACCTTTGTCGTGGTGGCCGACGGGCAACATTCCAGCATTTCAACTGACTTCATTATTTTGGGAGGCTGTTTGCGTTTGCGAGGTTGCTGGTGTTAGTGTATTAGCAGTAGTTGCGGACGGTGCAGCAACTAATCGCAAGTTTTTCGACATAATTCATGGATCCAAGTTTAACATTGAGGAGGGATACACTGCACCTAATCCATGTTGTTTGGAGCGAGAAATATACATCTGTGGTGATACCAGCCATCTTCTCAAAGTATGTCGGAAGTTTTATTTTGTGTAATTTTTAGTGCAATGTTTTCATAGCTCTCCTTAGTTATGATTGTTTTGTTAACAGACTGCTCGCAATGCTCTATATTCTTCGAAACCCGGCGGAACTAAGTATTTATGCAAATCTGGTGACGACATTTTGTGGACGCACGTGCAAAAGTTATGGGAACTTGAAGCATCGAAACCTGTTGGCAAAACTAGATTAACAGCTACCCACATGCAACTTAATTCGTACTCAAAGGTAGGCCTACTGGTTTAGGGGTTTTAATTGGTTGTATTAAGAACAAAGATTTTTTTTATAGTAAGAGAGCGTTATTTAACGATGTTATTGTTGCTACACAGATGAAAGTGTCACTTGCACGCGACACACTCAGCTGGAATGTTGCTCAAGCGTTGACGCAAGATATTGAAGGTTCGATCGGGACAGCGAATTATGTCAAGTTGCTTGATAAGTAATCTGTCACAATTTTTTTATACCATAGCGAAGCACTTACATAATATATCGTTCTAGATGGTTTGAGTGCGTAACTTGTGGTATGCACAATCCTATTGCGGAACTGACCGACGAAAGATTACTGTGGCTTAAGCTAGACTTCATTCAGTATTTATTGGATTGGAAGGTTAGATTTGTATGTTAGTACAGGCGATTAATCTTGTGCTGACTTCTTTCTATTGTTTTTACTTCCAGAATGAAGTGGATATTTTCTACCCTACCGGTACTGAGCGAAAACGCATTATTGCGAAAACGACTTTTGACAGCTTGATTTTTACTACTAGAAACCTCTGTATGATTGTTCGGTTTCTACTACTACGTGGGGAGAACAAAGTGTGTCTCCGCAATCTCAGCCAAGATGTCTTGGAAGCACTTTTCGGAAACTTGGTTAGATTTTGTACATTTTTGTGGTCCAAATAGGTTTGCAAGGCGGGAAAAGTTTACATGTAATCGAATACTTTGGGACAACTAGACGATATACGTCTGGCTTTCGGGACAGCTAGACGTAAAATTTATACGTGTTGGACGCTGGCGTAATAGTCGCGTTCTAAATACGCTAAAACTTCGACTGCTTAGGCTTAATAGAATTTTCTTGTGGGCTCGTTACGCGCTTCAACGTCGTACCGCGAGTATAATAAAGATTTTAAGAGGAACCGATCAGATAGCTCAGTGGAATAGAGCGTCTGCTGGATCGGTAGACTCGGGGTTCAATTCTGAGTCGGATCAAACCAATGACTTAAAAATTGGTATTCACAGCTTCCCTGCTTGAAGTTCAGCATTAAGGAACAGTGTGTAGTAGGCCTAAGCTGGCAAGTTTGCTTGTTGTGCCGTTGGGAAAGGCACTTAACGGGCTTCCCCCATCTAAGTGTGGTAGACAGATAGCCGGCAACTCCTAAGCGAGCTCTTATAGCGCCTCCGACGCTTTCTCGTGATAGGAGGATAAATATGCCAATAAAAGAAATAAATAGTTATAGCAAGAGTATTTTCTCGTCACTGTTCTTCAGTTTTGAACTGCCTCTATTACGGTTGATGATGGGAATTGAAAATTTGTTGTAGCAACGTTCAGTGACGAAAATTACTCTGGTTATATTTTTCCTCCGCAGCTGTTTTCATTCCATATTTACGAAATTCCTAAATAAAGATTTGATTTTTTTGATTAGCCTTATTAATACTGTATAATACTCCCGTCCTGCTCATATTATAGACCGTTGTTTTTTTTGGTGCAGTGATTTTAGTAAAGCAATTCTATCTTCAGAGAACAACTCTTCGAAGAAATACAAATCCTGATATCAATGAAGTTGGATTTTCTATCAGAAATATCACACAGCGCAAAATTATCAAAAAAATTAAAGGTGAAAATACAACATTTGGAGAGAAAAATCCGTGGACAAAGCTGTGCGACGAACCGCTTCAGAAAAAAAAAAAGTTTGATCGAAAGTTTCTCAAATAAAATGTTTGACATCACCTTTTGTTATTTATCATGATTTTGCCAATGATTGCAATTCGCTTCGAAAGCTGCTAGTTCCTTAACACAAATTTTGCGTAGCGATGACTGAGTACTTTTATAAATAATGAAAATAAAAAGTCAAATATTTTAGCTGCTTCGTTTTCTTCAATGCCGTATTGGTCCAAAAGCTGATCCAATCCCACTGCGTAGAAAGTGCTTGTTTTTATTACGTTTAAGAAGGTCAAAAAATCAATGTCTTTAGGATGTTTGGTAATTTCTGCTACATACATCGCATATACTTGCTGAAATACGTGCAACAGTTCAAGCACAGGAAACAGCAAGTGGCCTTCTAGTTTTTCTATACTGCTCCCAAAATCGTACGCAGGTCGGTTGGTACAGAGCTTGGCAATTTCGGAATGCAAGCTGGAAAGCTTTCTTTTCGCCTTCTTCAGAGTGTATCCCGCAATATACTCCACAATGCCTAAAAAATTGATACAGGAATAGCATTATCGTGAATGTGCACAAAAACTTAGGTATAATATAAGCTATGCGGCGTATACACATATCGCACATAATATTAGCGCTTCGAAACTGGAGCTGTGGAAACGTCAATCGAATGTAGGGGGGTGTGGAAATAACCTCGAATTTATTAGAGCTTATTTAGTCAATTTCAATGCAAAATTACTGAATGTTCTGTTGCACTTATTTAAATTGATTATTAAGGTATAAATGTCGGACTTGAATGTACCACATCGCAAAAATAACAATAATAATAAATAACTAAGGTTGTTTTCAAATTAATGTAAACAGAAAATTTAACAGTAATTGAGGGAAACTACGAAGGAAGCTTGTGCTCTTCGAGTCAACAGCCACCCAGTACATCAATATGTCAAATGCGATCGACTCCAGCCGTGAATCCAACCCGTCTCGTAGGATCTATCACCAGCGCGCGGTACCGCTAGGTCATGTCACTGACAATAGCACCAGAATCGAAGCTGATGCTAATAAATGTTTATTTCTCTTCAAAAAAAGCTTGACAACCACGCAATTGTTTAATCGGCCTACTGGTATAAACTTAAAGATAAAAAAGAAAATTTTGGCAGTATCTCGAATCATCGTTGATATAATTTTAAAGTCATTGTGTAAGTTTAATGCAGGTAACAATCTGAGTTGAGAATTAAAGCGGAAAAATTTACAATCCTTAGTAATCACTGATAAACTTGGCCATAAACAGCAAAAAAATATACCTTTCTCTCTCTCCGTGACTTCATCCTGGACTTGACTCGACACACCTTTCTCTTTTCCACTTTTCGCAATCACATCAAACACCTTAATCATTAAAAGGGCAGCATAGCTTTGCTCCAAACCGAAATATTTTGCGGCAAAGATACATTCCGTTGAATAAACTGAATAAAAGGATGAGAGATTTGGTTGCGTGTTATACAGTATTATAATTTTTCTTGTGAAAGATAAAGCATCTTTAGAAGGATTGTTGTAATTTAATTCAGGTTGAATTTTTTTTGCCAACTTTACTGCTTCGATTAAAGTCTCTTTGGTCTTCTCCATGCTAATTTCGTTAGAAAGAGGCACACTGGTTTCATTCTTTGTGCTCTCCGGAGATGGTGTCTAATAAAAAGAAATAGTTACATGAAAACACATACGGTATAATGGTTTTGAGTGCAAAAAAAGCCCATGTAGCTCTTTTAAAGTAACGTACATGAAAAAATTTAATAGTTAGGCCGACTAGATTAAATTATGACAAAAAAACTGGACATTTTAAGAGAAAACGGGACATCTTAATAGAAAAAAAAGACAAACGCAGAAGTAAGGAGCTACCCCTTATGCCTACCATACAAAACAATTGAAAGCGAAAAGAGTTATGCCAAGAGTTGGTGGCGCACCCAGATTTTTTTTAAAGGGATGGGCCACAGCCGGGGCATAGTCCAATTTTTGTACAAAAGTTTTTCAACTTTTTTTGGTTTTACTTATAAACCAACTATATAAGCTTTGATTTTAATCCAAAAAATGTGATATCAAACAATTTCTAACCCAAACATGCTAAAAAAAAATGTATCCCTAAACATTTGCCATGGAGGTCAAAGATCACTTAAGGCAGACAAACTCTGAACTTATGTTAAAACTTGTGATAATGTCACCAATATGCAAAAACAAAATTTCGAAGCAAAGAAATTTTAAAAAATATTCACAAGATTTTTTTCGCAAAAAATTGCCATATTTAAATCTTGCTTACAACTTTGTCAATGTGACCAATGTTTGGTCCAAAAACAAGTCTTTTTCAAGACTACCTAAATTTATATTGAAAAGATAGTTTCGGCACTAATTAAATCTGTTTTGAAATTCTGTACCACCAAAAATTTTTCAAAAACAGGAAAGCATAAGAATTGCATTTTGTACAAGCATGTATGCCAAACTACCGTACCATGTCAAGCAGTAAAATGTAAGCAATTTCGTTTTTTTTTAAACTGTAAAAGTGGGCAATGAATCATTTCACAGTGCTAACATTGCTAATCGAAGCATTAGGTAGCTGAAAAACCTAAATCAAGGATCATGGGCTAAATTGCAATTAGTTGTGACAACTTTGCTCACTTTAAATCAAAAACATTTAGTAAATTTTTGGACTACACACTTTTGGTTGCAAAACATTGTATATATAACAGTGTATATATATCTAGTTTGAAGAAAAAATCCTCATCACAACAAAAGTTTAAAAAATAATTTTTTTGAGCAACCACATTTTACGGTACTCTAAGGGGTTTACAAACGTCAAACTGAGTATACTAAGTATTTTTACTCCAGCATTGTCAAAGTTAATGCATAGTCAGCTAAACATTAATCATCAATCTACTGATGATACCGGTACTATTTACATTATGAAGTATTTAAGGTTTTCTACCCACCACCACCTTGAAAACATTGAATACGGTACTTCATAGTGTAAATAGTATCATCAGTCTTACCCACAGTCACCGTTGCAAAAAATCGATTGTGATTACTATTCGATTACAGTAGGTTTACAAAGTAATTCCAAGTTATTTCATCCATTAATTAAAAAGAATTTTTAACAAGTTCTCAGTAACTACCGGTAGTCTAACATGAAAAATACACTCATACCAACACCTACCTCAATAAGAATGCAATACATTTCTATCTCCTCTACAGAGAATTCGTCCCACAATTGAATCATGCTTGATATGATACCGGTATGGTAGTTTTGCAACAACAAAATCTATACTTCAAAAAAATTACCATTATTTAGAAGAGCACTGTATAGTAGGTCATACTCATAGATATTCTACAGAAGAAACAATAAGGTAAAATGTTTGAACTCAGGACTTTTTATCGCTACATATCTCATGATAAGTGCATACAGAAAATGTACAGATACCAGTAGTAAACTGATGTGCAATAGGAAAAATGATAGGCAAGCTAGTGGAATCAAACAGTTTCCAGTGAAAATTGTCAAGAAAGTGGCTTAGTGGATGGACATTTCCAAATAGTTCATCTAAAACCGACTGCTTTTGCTGGATTGTGGTTCAACTCCAAGAGTCCAAGCCTACTGCAGTTTTTTTTGCATATACAGAGCAGGCTTGCATCTTCATGCATGGTAGACCTAGATACTATAAGATTTCAAAATGACTCCGCTTGGCGAACTCTAACAAACAGCAAAATCAAGAAGCCAGAAATTCTGAAAATGCTGACCACAAAAAAATTAAAAATAAATAAAAATCCAAAGCAAATCTGAATACTTCTCTGCAAACTCTTGCCTCCAGACTTACACCATGGCTACCCTGATTGTACCAGTTACATTCTTTGCATCATTTTCAATTCAGGTTATGCTTAAACAAGAGCTTATATACGCTTTTTCGTCTTGCAGCACGTTGTTGACATTGGCAACAGTAGAAAACCTATGGATTAATCAGATCGTGATCAGATTTTGCACGAATTCATTCAAGCGTGACTGGATCTTCGGTAAAATAATGTCTCATTATGGTCTCATGTTTAAGATCAATAACTACGCAGTATGTGAGGTTAAATTAGTTAAACAAAAAATTGTAAAAATATTATAAAAGATCCATCTTGAGACATGTAAAATATCAATCTATAATTTTTTGTAATTATTGAGTAATATGAATTCAAAATTTGTACGCTTAAAGAACCGTAAAGCAGTTTCCAGTCCACTAAGAAGTCTATGGTGTAATTATTACAGTGCGTTGCAAACTGCATAGCAACTTCACGCTGTTAATCTTCGTCGAGAACTTATTACTTGACAACTTGATTGTTTGCGCTATTAATTTGATCTACAGTAGAATTTGCCTAAGTCGACTTCGGCCAAGTCGCCACATATCGCTTGGTCCCGGCTGAGAGCCTATTGTTTTCTGTGTTATCAAGTTCGGCTAAGTTGTCTTCGCCTAACTCGTCAAATCGCCTAACTCGCCACTGTTTTTGCTCACCATGAGCAAAAAAATTTGCCTAAGTTGTCAGACTGATGTAACACAACCCCACTGTGCGTCACAAACTTCCTTCATAACCCCATTATTTCATCACTTTACATTGTTTTCACCAGGTTTAGTTTCCGTTCAGTTAGCCATCTTGTTGCCATGTGAAGCAGCCTGGCTATGACAGGTAGAAAAGCTATCAGCTTATTTGCAATAAATTACAGTACTTAGTTACTAGGGAATGGGCAAAAAATAAGGTTACAGCAGAGAATAGATTAATAAGAAGATAGAAAGAGCACAGAGCAAGAAGAATAAGCGCATAGAGAAGATTGTACTGTATAGAGAAACAAATGTTCTTTAACGACATTCTCGCCACTGCCAATAAATAAAGCTTTTTATAGCGCAGTTTTGCTTTTTTCTGCACAGTGCTGTGTACAGCAATCCAAAAAGTCCTTTCTGTTTGTGTTCTTTATTTCTCACATGTTCAGCTTCTGCAGAAACAAAGGGATCTAAAGTCTGTGTAGGCCTAAGCATATTAATCTGTTGTTTGCCTAAGTCGCCACTTTTCCTGTTCCCCTTGAGGTGGCGACTTAGGCAAATTCTACTGTATTATAATTTTATAGCGTACTTGATGCTGTGAGGGTTGTGTGTGTTGTTTTGGTCTGGTGGGCGTGGATGGTTGCGGGGGTGGATGAGTGAATGGTAGCCTACTACTAGAGTGCTACTCGTTCATCTGCCTTTGCTGCTGAATTGCGGCTATGTGTGTCTGCAGAGCTGGGGCAACACGCATAATTATTGCTGCTCATGCAGCTTGCTAAATTTTTTTTTTTTTTCTTGCTAATTTGTGCTTTGTGCAGTATATTGCTGCTTTGTTCGTTTCTTTTATGTATCAAGTGGGAAGTAAGATTGTGGGTGAAGCCAGTGGCGCAACCAGGATTTTCGTAAGTGGGGGGGGGGGGGGGCTGATACATTTTTGTGATTACGATTAGTTCCTTATTGCTCGTAATTTTCTAGTATCATGTCTGACTGTCTCGCGAGATGACGTAGGTCTATCGACAGTTGTCAGTAGTTGTCACGCGGAGAAGACGCTATTTTTTCTCTCTGCAAAAAAAAAACTTCAAGTCAATATGCCAACCAGATCATCACAGAATGAAGAAGAATTAATCGAGAAATGTTTGGCAATGCTAAAACCTAAAATTAAAAGCGTAGTTGTAAAGGAATTAGAGATCAATCGAAACGCACAAGCAGAAGAAATTATAGTTCTAAAAACTGAACTAGCGCAAATCAAAGAAAGTCAGCAATTTATTTCTATGCAATTTGAAGAACTGAAAGCCGAAAATGCTAAATTGATCAAATGCAATAAAAACCTGGAGAAAGACAATCAAAAATTAAGAGATGAAGTGGAAATGCTGCATGATGTGCAGACCGATCAATCTGAGCATTTGGATAACCTTGAGCAATATGGCAGAAGGGAGAACTTGGAATTTGAAGGAGTTCCACAAGTTCAAAATGAAGATACAACTGAAGTTGTAATTAAAATAGCTGAAAAATTAAATATTAATTTAAATGAAAACGACATTTCCATTGCGCATCGTCTAGCCACGAAAAGACCTGGCAAAAGCAATAACAGCAGTACCAATCTACCAACGCCTGCAATCATTGCACGATTTGCGAACCGAAGAATTCGTAATTTAATCTACAGCAAGCGATCTGCAGCGAGGAAAATCCCGACCACCGAGTTTCCAGTGCCAGGCATAACGCGTTTGTTTATAAACGAAAATCTTACCGCGTACCGCAAAAAACTGCTCTGGCAGACCAAGCAAAAAATGAAAGAAAACAATTACAAATACATCTGGACGAAAAATGGAAGAATCTTTATTCGAAAAGACGATGATTCCAACCCAATCGAAATTCGCCGTGAACGAGATACTTGGTCACTGTAACTGTCTATATGTGAAGCCTACGGTTAAAATTCTGCAATGTTCGATTCTAAATTTAACACAGAAACAACGATTTACAAGAACTTCGACTATAAATCTGATGACGCAAGCAATGACAAAAATCAGTGTGCAACGGAGGTAAATGACTACGACGAGCTTTTTCTAAATAGTGAGTACTATGATACTGAGTCCATTAACAAGAAGTTTAACATTTCTAATCCCCAGAAAAAACTTTTATTTATGCATTTTAACATGAGAAGTTTGTCAAAAAACGTTGACAAGCTTCATGAGTTTCTCACTGATTTAAAAACCCGTCCTGCGGTTATTGCTATTTCAGAAACTAAACTGAAAGAAAGCAAAATTGCTAACAATATAAATCTGCAAGGGTACAATTTCATACATTACGATAGTAAAACATCTGCTGGTGGTGTGGGACTGTATATTAATAAGTTATTGGTTTACAGTAGCAGAAACGATTTGCGTCTGAACCTTGATCGAGTCGAAGACTTATGGATTGAAATTACTGTAAATAATAAGCCCTACGTTGTGGGAGTAATATATCGCCATCCGGCATGCTCGATGGCCGAACTTGACACCTTTAGCAAATCAGTTTATGACACTCTTCATAACCTAAATCTTAAAAAAACTAATTTCTGCATTTTAGGTGATTTTAACATTGATCTATCAAGAATTCGTGAATATAACAATACTAGAAAATACGCAGATAATTTACTTAGTTGCTCAGTGAAATGTGTTATTGATCAACCGACTCGTGTCACTGCTCACTCAAAAACGTTATTGGATCATATCTATGTTAACAGTCGTCAACAAAATGTGAGCGGGGGAATAGCTGTTTCTGATATTTCCGATCATTTTCCTACCTTTGCGGTAATTAAAATTAAAGCAGGTCAAAAAAACAAACTGATCAAATTTTCACACGCGATCTGAAAAACTTCAATGTAGAAGCGTTTCTCCAAGAGTTGAACTCTAATTTTACAGATCTACAAATAACAGATACTGCTTCTATGCATCAACAATTTGATAAATTTGTCAACGACTTTACCGAGATTGTTAACACGCACGCGCCGTTAAAACGAGCAACCAGACGAGAAAAAAGGCTGATATCGAAACCATGGCTGACCAAAGGTTTGTTAAAGTCTATCAAATCAAAAAACAAAATTTTTAGTCGCTTGCATAATACGTACGACCGACATCTGGAAGCTGAATTCAAAACATACCGCAATACTTTGAATCGCGCCATTAAATGCGCCAAGCAAAATTATTACAAAAATTATATAGAACTGAATAAAAATTCTTTTGATAAAATCTGGAAAATAATTGACGAAATGGTAAACGTAAAGAATAAATGTAAGAAAACCCCTACTAAGCTAGTAATAACTGAAGAAATTATCCTAACTGAACCTAAAGCTATCTCAAATGCAATGAACGATTTTTTTGTAAGTATTGGTAGGAAAATGACTGACGCTATTCCTGATGTACACTCTTCTGTTCTCACACCACCACCAGTTATCAGCATGAAAAACTCGATATTTCTGCAGCCAACCACTTCTGATGAAGTAGAAACAGTTATCAATGCACTTAAGAATAATAAGGCTATTAGAATCATGGATGTAGAGACCAAATTTATAAAGTTAAGTAAAAATATTTTGTCGCCTGTATTAAGTGATTTATTTAACGTGTGCATTGCACAAGGCGTATTTCCTGACTGCTTGAAAATAGCGGAAGTGATTCCAATCTTTAAGAAAGGGGATCACAATTTAGCCACAAACTACCGTCCAATATCTATTTTATCTCAATTTGATAAAATCTTTGAAAAGTTGATCTACATCAGAATCTCCTCTTACCTTGAAAAGTACGATTTATTGAGTAAAAATCAATTTGGATTTCGTGAAAATTCTTCTACGAACTTTGCGATTGCCCACATCCATGATAACATTCTAAGAAATGTTGATTTAGGGCTGCATACCTGTTGCGTATTCTTAGATTTTTCAAAAGCGTTCGATACTGTTAATCACCAAATCTTGCTAGCTAAATTGCAAAAATACTTCGGGATTCGTGGTAACTGGTAAGCCACTTGATCTACTTAAAAGCTACTTAAGTAACCGATATCAATATACTAAAATTCTACAGACCCAGTCTGAGCTAATGTCTGTTTCTTGCGGTGTCCCCCAAAGTTCTTGCTTAGGCCCACTCTTATTTCTGATGTATATTAACGACCTACCTTTAGCTACAAAATTTGAAACGACCTTATATGCTGACGACACATATCTAGCTATGTCTGACAAAGATTTAGATTCTTTAGAAACTCGCGCCAATAAAGAAATTTCAAAAACTGATCTATGGCTACGGAAAAACAAATTGTCTTTGAATTACTCTAAATCAAACTATATGATAGTCAATGGCAATCCAAAGAAAACTATTGATGATAACTTTAAGCTGATCATAAATAATTCTGCGCTGATCAGAGCTTCGTCGGTTAAGTACCTCGGCTTGCACATTGATGAACATTTAAACTGGTCTGTTCATTTGAAACATCTCTCAAATCAATTGGCAAAATACTCCGGAATTTTTTACAGGCTTCGTGATTTTGTTAACGTGGAAACTCTGTGCATGCTATACTACAGCTTTATCTACAGCAGATTACAATATGGCATAATTGTATGGGGCACGGCTACCAAAAATTATCTAAGTGAAATCAGTGTCAGATTGAATTATATAATTCGGACTATTACCCGTAGCAACCGTTATACGTCAATGACTTCGCTTCATAAAAAACTTAAATTTTTAAAACTTCATGACGTATACAATTTTGAACTTGGCAAATTCATGTTTCAATTTTGTAAAGGAAATGTGCCGAAAATATTTCATGATTCGTTCATGAAGATTAATCAAATTCATCATCACAATACAAGATCCACTGAAAAAGCAATTTACTTTTTGCCGCGTATGAACAAAAGTTTTTCTCAAAAAACTCTTTCGTTCAGAGGAACCAAACTCTGGAAAGAGATTGACAATGATATAAAAATCACACACTGGGTTTCCTTTAAAAAGGCTTACAAACATTTTTTATTGCAATCGTATTGATGTTTATTGAATATGCTTTTCTTTGTATAATCTTCTTTAAATGTTTTGAATTTAGTTAATTGATTACTCACTGAAAATTTGATTATTGGCACCTAAAAATATTGGTAATCGTTTTTTTACTCTGTAATTTTCTTTTTCTGTGTGTGATGTACTTTCTGCGACTGTCAGGGAGCATCTTGATTCGAAAACCTTGCGGTTAGTCGATGCTTCCTGGCCATTTGTTTACTAGAATTTTTTCCTTTTTTTTTTTTATATTTTGTTATATTGTGTAGTGAATGAATGGCGAAATAAATCTCTCTCTCTCTCGTCTATTTCAACAAGGAAAAGCCACGGCTAGTTTTTTGCTCAAATCAATATCTGTGCATTAAAACAGAAGAGAGCTAAGCGTTATGTCCGAAACTAGTTTCACTAGGCATTAGGCAAGCGAAGTTTTTGTGAAATTTAGTTTATAATCTATCCCAAAGCGGCACATGAAGAATCTTATAACATTTTTTCAACCAAGGTATGCTTATCTTGCTATCTATTTCAACGAAGAAAAATTATGCAAATTACTTGAAAAAACTTGCGCGACAATGTTCAACTCGCAAAGTTTCAATTAGGAAGAGAGAGGTCTTGGTACTGCAGCAATCTTGGACTCGGTGCTTGTTGTCAACGTCATGGAAGCAAATTTAAACAATAAAATGAGATCTTTCACAGGCACTTGCGGCATATTTACTTAAAACACTTTCTTTATCAACTGATCGTTCTCGGTGAATCGGTTGCAAAGCGAGACCGGTTAACCGTTGTTCTGACCGGTTAACGATTTTAATTCACAAATGATTTTAATTTACAGATACCGGTATCAGCTTAAAAGATTACATTTTTGTTGTTTTAACCTTGCTCGTAACCGCAGTTAACAATATTCTCGGACATAGAAATTCATTAATTGTTAAAAATGCCTCAGTAAAACTTAAATTTATATTATCTGTCAGGAGCGGATCAATAAAATTTTGGCGGGGGGATGCAGTTTTTAATTAGGTTGAATGCTTACTACGTACAAATTCGTTAGACGTTTAGACCCAAAAACGGGCCTAAATAACATAAGCCCTTCGAAAATGTTTCATGTCAAAGGCGTATTCAGAAATTTTTTCAAGGACAAGAGCATTAAATTTTGACATTTTAATCAAGCGTATTTTTTCTGGCAAAATTTGATGCAAATCGAGGAACGAAAACGGCTCTAGGGGGCCCGGGGACATGCTCCCCCGGAAACTTTTTGCAAATCTACACACTGCAATGGCCATTTTAGTGCTTTTTGAACATTTTTCAGGTACATTTTATTTAAATTTTTGCCCCTATATGTACGTGCCTCACAGTCCCGAAACTAGCGCCCCCCGAACCCTCCAACCGGGGGGGGCCGCACAAAAAGGGGGGCCCAGTAAATAGTCAGTACGTTGTACTATTTAATCAACGTATGATAAAGGTGCCTTAAATAAGCCTATTCTAAGATTCAATATATATGTTTTGTCTTAACTCGCGCGATGTGGGGCCTCCATACCATATTTATGCTTTTGGCCTTGGGGGCCCGCGCAAATTTTTCGAAAAATAGCAGTCGCAAAACTAGCAAACAAACGTTTAGTAGCATACCAAAGGCCAGGGGGTGATGTGGGGGATGCATCCCCCCACCAGCCATTTTCAACAATGCTTTGGATAAATAAAGTTTTTCTACAGTTTCGAACCTCTCATAACCATGGGTGCAAATCCATGGAGGGATGTATCCCCCCCAATAATCCGGCAGCATCCCCCCCAATATTTTCATGTCCCAAAACTGGGCGTCAGCGCAGGTGATGACCTTTTTTTGGCCTTCACTTCATTTTGGGCAAAAAAATTGGCATCTGGGAACGATATGACCTTTTTTTTTGGTCTTCACTTCATAGTGGGCAAAAAATTGGACATCTGCAGACGTGTCAATTTAGCTAAATCATCCCCCCCAATATCTAAAAATGGTCGATTTTGCTGAATCATCTCCCCCAATGCTCAACATAGATTTGCACCCCTGTTCATAACAATAAACCGTAGTCGCCTTAAGCACGCATAATCGAAACTGTGCTTACAAAATGCATCATATTTGGTAAAGCACTCAAAGTTAGGGGCCAAAAATATGAACAAACCTTGCCTGAGAATTGTTCGAAAAGCGCAAAAATGACCACTACAGAGTGCAATTTTTCAAAAAATTTTCGGGGTAGCATGCCCCCGGACCTCCCTAAAGTCGTTTTTGTTACTTAAGTTGCTTGAAATAACTCTACCGGGAAAAAATTGCGCTTGAAAAAGTGACGAAATTTGGTGTCCTCTCCCTGAAAAAAGTTCTGAATACGCCCCTAACATGAAACATTTGGAAAAGACTTATTTACGCCCGTTTCCGGGTCTAAACGTCTTTATATTTAATTAACATTCAACCTAATTTAAAATCACATCCCCCCACCAAAACTTTCTGGATCCGCTCCTGCCAAGGGCCTCTCATTCTCTAGTGAAAGGCGCAAAAATAAGCCTTAAAAACGTTTTTTCTTCGCATAGGTAGCGAAATGTTAGAGTAGAGTTTGCTTTCAGCATTATTTTAGTGGATTTGGAAGGGACCTAGTTAAACAGACTACTAAACCTTGTTAAAACTGAGGAATTTTTAAGGCTCCAAACGCACAAAAAGCCTCCAAAATAAGGTGAAATTTCGCAAAATTTTCTGGGTCGTGCATGCCCCCCCCCCCCAGACCCCCGTAGCTTGGCATCGCCCCTTCGGGGCTCGCTCTTTTGCATCACCATCCAAGAAAAAATTTTTAGGGGGCCCCGAAAAATGATTTCGGGGGGGCCCCGCATTACCTAGTTTCGGCCCTGGTGCCTGACCAAGTATGATGCACGTGTTCGCACATTTTCGATTACGCGTGCTTAAGGCGTAAGAATTATTGTTATCGAAAAGTTTCGAAATTATGAAAAAAAATTGTATTTTTTCTAAAACAGTTTTAAAATCGGATTTTAGGGAGATGCATCCCCCCAAACACCCCTGAATCCACCCCTATTGCCTGTTGAATATTGACAAATTACGACGAGTACCGGGTACTGGCACTTATAATTTTTTACAGCTGTTTTATCCACTGTCGTTCATAAGACTAAGGGGGGGGGGGCTTCAGCCCCCTTAGCCCCCCCCCCCTAGTTGCGCCTATGGGTGAAGCTGATCTGGTGAGCTCTACTCTTTCGCTTCATCCACAGTGTACGTCAAATTGTGGTTTCATATGGTACGGTACATTGCAAGTATCTTTATGCGCCCCTTTTTGTGTATGCCGAAATAATAAAATATTGACTGACTGACTGACTGATTCAGCTCAACTTGCAAAGTTCAGTATTTCATTCATGGAAATAAAAATTCTGATGTCATATCTCCACATCTGTTAGTACCGGTACTCCTTTGGCCTTTGCTATCTTTACGCAATGCAGATCCTTTACCCTCTGCGTTTTAATTCATTGTATTTTGCTACGTTTTTATCCTTTTAATAAGTTACGAAAAAACCGACAAAGATGCTATAACGAGCTCAGTTAGGAGTTGTCGGCCATCCGTCTACCACATTGCAGATGGAGGAATCTCGTGAAGCACCCTTGCCAACAGCACAACAAGCGAACTTGTTGGCTTGCTTCAACACTAGCTGTAAAGCAAGGTCGTTTCTGGCCTATACTGAAATTGTTGAGCACGTCATGCAGAACGTCAAGCGGCAAAGCTGTGAATACCAACTTTTAAGTTGTTGATTTGACCAGACTCAGAATCAACCCCTTTTAACCAATCCAGAGGCAGTCCCTCAGCCATCTGATTGTTGGAATTAAAATTACAACACGACTAAAGAGCAACATTTAAATTAAGAGCTTCATCTACAAAAATATAAATTCAACAATCGACATACGAGTAGGCCTATCTTCACATTCATTAGAAGGCTACTGGTACTTCTTCAATTTTTTCACGGAATTCAGATGAACAATGAACATCCTTCGCTCTTTGAAATTCTTTTTTTTTATTTCTTCATTTTTTTGCACTTTCATACCCTATTACAAGAAAGCGACAGAGGCGCAATAACGAGCCTGCTTCAAAGAAATCTGTAGAAAAGCGCTGGTAGTCGCAAACTTCTTGCAGAAGAAATTTATTGAGGAAGATATAGGAGCTACCATCCTATCCCTTCACTCTGTATCTCCTACAAGATCCTTGAGCAGGTTACGCTCGTATTGAACCAGTAGTTGACCCTGTGACAATTATGTGCACGTTGGTCGTTGCTGGATGTTGTACCATCGATTTCCCGGTCGATATCTGACTGCTTCTCGATCTTTTTATTGATGGTGTAATTTTTTGTCTTTTTTCCATAACACTATCGCACATATTTTGTTGTTTACTTTTTTCATCATTTCCTCTTCCGTCCTGGAACAGGCAGTTTTTTTCAAAGTAGGCCTAGAAGGTGAGATTTTCAGCAATCCAGCGTGAACATGCTTGCGTTTTGCTTTTTCTCGCATTCATGTAAACTCCTGCGCTTGCTAAAATATATATCTCTATTCTGGCTCTTACGTCTCTGAGTGGTGATAAAAAAAAACTTAAAGATTTAGCTGAAGAAATCGCGCTAAACCTAGTTTGCGATAAAGTAGGTCAAGCGTAGATCAAGTCACCCTGTTAACATCATCATCATAGTTTATTATTTCAGCGCACGAATAAAAGGCACACTGGGGACAACAGCGAAAGAGCAAAGGCTCACCTAGTCAACTGAAACCACAAGTGACAATTAAAATTGGCGTTTCCATAGGCAACTGCACACTAACACGACAAAAAGCAAACAAAAGATAAGTTTCAAATCAAACACTCTTTGTACAAAATATATACAATATATACACTCATTTCCGACGATAATGTGGTCCAGCTAGTTACTAACCAAAAGTAAGCACTAACTAGACCACGGTGCGGCAACTCCACGTCAGCAACAGACAATCAGCTATCAAGCGCAGCATCAATGATCAATGATGGCAGCATTACAGAAAAATCAGCGACAAGCAAACTGAAGTATCAATGTTTATTGATTATGATTAAATCATAGTAAATTTAATTGTACTGATCAAGTAGTATTTCCGCATATTCTTTTTTAAAAGAATGAAATGAGGAAGATTTCAAATTAGAAGGTATTTGTGTCCAAAGTTTAACACCGCAAAATTTAATAAAACATTTACCTGAATTAGTTCTGATAGTGTTCTTCAGGAAATAGTTTTGATTACATTTATTTCTTGTGTCATAATTGTGGATTTGCTCAAGAAGTAGAAAGTAGTTGTTAAATATTTCTGGGAGAGCTCTTACATGGTATTTAAACATAAACTTGCCTAATTCAAGTTTGAACACGTCAGCAATTTTCAAAATTTTGTCGCTTAGGTATAATGAATTATTGGTAACTCGATCTCTCCAAGTAATTTTATTCATAATTCTTAGAACTTTGTTTTGAAGAATTTGAATAGGTTCAAGAACAGTATCAGTTGCTGAACACCAACCAAGAATTCCGTAGAGAATATGCGAATAAAAGAAAACGTAATACATTACTACAAGATTTTTACGATTTAAGTAATGTCTCAGTTTTGCAAGGATGCCAACTGCCTGAGATAGTTTTGTACGCAAACATTTAATGTGTGGCTTCCAATCAAGATTTTCATCTAAAATAACTCCAAGATATTTGGTGGAAAGTGATTTTTGAATTTTGATTCCTTTTAAATTCACGTTAAAATTATGAAAAGTAGAATTATTAGCTTTAGTTTTAGGCTCAATTAGTAAATACGTTGTTTTGGAATAATTTAAAGATAATTTGTTAGAATTCAACCAGTTTCCAACTTTACTTAATTCCGCATTTACTTTTTCATTCAAAGATTTTAAAGTTGAATCAGTTAACTTTAATACAGTATCATCGGCAAAGAGTCTAGTTTCAAAACTGGACACTTTTGGTAAATCATTAATATAGATGGAGAATAACAAAGGTCCTAGAACAGAACCTTGGAGAACACCTCAGCAAACATAATGTGAAACAGAAAATGTATTTTGAATGTGTACAACTTGTCTGTTGTTTAAGTAGCTTTTGAGTAAATTCGGTACGTTTCCTGTAACACCGTATTTTTCAAGTTTATTTAGCAAAATACCATGATCTACCGTATCAAACGCTTTTGATAAATCTAACAAAATTAAACAGGTAAAGTTTTTATTATCTCTGTAAGTTTGCAATGTACTTATAACATCTGTAATTACATGAGTTGTTGAGTGTCCAACTCTAAATCCTAGTTGCTCCTTGCTTATTATAATGTTATTAAAAAAGTACTTGTTGAGCCACATGGAGTTGGGCGAGTGGTTGGTGCATTGGGTTCCGAAGCTGGCTTCGCGGGTTCGATGCTCAACTAGGTCATCTCCATGATGCATGTACATCACTACCACAAAAATCCTAAGCTGCAATTAAATGGCTTACAAAAATCCTAAGCTGCAATTAAATGGCTTGAAATAAAAATAATAAAAAAGTACTAGTTGAGTCTATCATATAATATTTCTTCGAATATTTTTGAAAAACGAGATAAAACTGATATTGGGCGATAATTCGTTGCTCTGTGGGTGCTACCATTTTTGTGTAGTGGGGTTATTTTAGCAATTTTTAACAATTTGGGAAATATTCCCAACTGCATACATTTGTTGAAAGTATTAGCTAGCGGAAGTGAAATGTACTCAGCTGATATTTTTATGAACTTAATTGGAATCTTTTAGATTCCAATCGATTTTTTTTCATTTAAACACATAATTTTTTGGGATACCTCGCACTGAAAACATGGTTCACAAAACATTGAGTTTGTCATGGAAGGTAGAGAATGTGAAGGATCATTATTATTTAGGAAGTTTGAAGGAATTTTTGATGCCATTTTTGGACCAATGTTAATAAAATAGTTGTTTAACTCATTGCAAATATCTTGACAGTCAGTTAAAGTTTCACCATTTTCAGTCACAAGTTTGTGAATTGCTTTCTTTTGTTTATTGTTTCGTTGCAATATTTGATTTATTATTTGCCATTGTTTTTGTAAATTATTTTTGTTTTCGTTTATCATGGTTGCAAAATAATGTTGCTTGGCGTTTCTTTTGATTGTGGCTAGTTCATTGCACATTTTTTTGTATTTTTCAATCAAATGTGAATCATTCTTTTTATATCATTTTCTAAACATGGAATTTTTTGTCCGAATTAGTTTAAGTATTTTATTATTTATCTATGGTTTCGAGTTTAATTTGCGTTCTTTTCTGGATTGAGGTCGCAGTGAAGCATGTTGATTAACTATTTTAGAAAAACCATTTACAAAATTATTTACAATTTCTTCTATATCAGCATCTTCATTTGATAACAAAAAATTATTTATTTTGGATGAAAGTAATTCGACATCATCCAGAAAACTGTCTTTGTTAAAATTTCTCATATCACGGATTATATTTTTTTCAAAATTAGTCGCATTTGTTGCTAATGTGCAAAAAATTGGCATGTGATCTGATATATCGAAGTTTATTTATTTTATCAATATTCCTCTATTACTTATTTTATCAGTGACGTTGGTGTACATATGATCTATCAAGGATGCGCTACATTCTGTGATGCGTGTAGGTTTATTTATTATATTGCTACATCCTTCAGAGAGTATGGTATTGATGTAGTCACTAATTTTGGGTTTCACTTCACGTTTTAAAAGGTCAATGTTACAATCACCACAGATCAAGTAATCAAGCTTGTCTTGTCCCAATTTAATAATTGTTCCAATTTAATAATTTGTTATCAATTATTAAATAAATTGTTATCAATTACTAAATAATCAATTATTAAATAATTTGTTATCAATTATTAAATAAATAATTATTATAATTTAATAGTTGTCCCAATTTAATAATTGTTCGCAAAAATTTATCTTGAAATTCACTAAAGGAATTGCGTGGGTGTCTATAGATCAATCCAAAAATTATGACTTTCTTTGAGTGTAAAGTAATTTCGACAAAAACATTTTCTGAGTCGCTAGAGTTAAATTCTAAATCTTCTCTCCTAGTGAATTTTAAATTATTCAAAATATAAGTAGCCACTCCTCCTGCGTTACTGGATGAATTGGAATAGACAATTGAATAGTTTTCAATTGACGCAAGATTTACATTATTCTTATTTAATTTTGTTTCAGATACGGCTAATATATCAGGACAACATTCGTCTAAAATATTTTTATTTTTGGAGATTGATCTAATATTTAATTGATTTTGTTTATTGTTTCGTTGCAATACTGATAATTGATTTTTTTTTTTTTTTGAGAATAAGAGGTGACTTTTAAGCCACTGCACATTGCGGTATTTGCATTCTGCTTTAATTAATTCTTCTAAGCCTAAGTCTTTATTTATGGAATCAAATTCTTTGCGCAAGGCTATTTTGGAGTAATCATAAAATAGTTTATGAAACTCAGCCTTTTGCAGCTGTTGAAATGGAAGAGCGTCATTTATGCAATTCAAACAAATATACATCTCGTTTGATTTACAATGCGGTGAAAGTTGTTGTTTAGTAAGTTGGGTGCAGTTTAAATGTTGAAATTTTAAGCACTTGCCTTACTTGACAACTGGCTGTCTGCCACATCGTTTTTTACAGATATTACAATTAAAATATGTATCAATAGAATCAGATAAAGACATTTGAAAATTAGCACACTAAATTACACTTAACTATAGTTACTGTTAAGTTTCATTTCTATTGGTAAAAGGGAAAATTTTCTTCGAGGCAACAGGATGAAAAATAAAAATTTGATTCTTTACAACGTAAACGAATTCACTTGTTACAAATACAAAACCCCGTACTACGTAAATGCTTTCATTTGTTACAAATACAAGGAAAGATTTTTGGGGCTTGCTGCAGCTCTTATTGTAATATACGTAAATACTTTCGAAGATCATATAACTAAAAGTATATAAAATATAAAAGCTTAACGGATAACAAGAACTAAAAATGGAATATCTATTGAATCGTGCTACTGCTGTACCTGTATGTGCTTAACGACGTTATTTTGTGACTCCATAATTATTAGACTTTGAAAATAGTATAGTGTTGTTTTCGTGTTGATACCCATTTTATTATTACTTTTTGCAACAATAAAAAATTAAAAAAAAATAACACAGGATACCGAAGACAGTTAAGCCAGTTTACACGAACAATGATAATTTAAGGGGGTTAAGCCTCGTCTACACTTGGCATAAAAATATTTCTACGCTGATCGCTCAGCGTAAAATCTGTCTACACTTGCAAAAAGCAGTCGGCGCAGCCTACGTCATTTTCACGCTGATTTTTGTTTTGTGACCTACTTGGTTATTATGACATCACTGAGTCCTTTATGCGCTGCTACTACTACCGTAATGAATGACCAGGAGTGACCTTGCCTAGTCAAGAGATAAATCATTCCATGCAAACTTCGCAGTAAAAATCTTGTTTATGGAATCATAAAAAACTAAATAACCAAGGAAATGCAACACTTGGGCCTACCTAAAAAAACAAACTAAAACGCTTCCATGTTGCAATTTTGAAAGCCAATGCTTCTGTATATCGAAGTTTAAAGCGGTAGAGCAGACCAGTGCTGGTCAACCTTTTTCAAAAATTTACACACGTTTGAAACGTTGTGCTCATCCTACTACTGTACCAGTCTTGGAATACAACAGCAACACTACTCTGCATGTATATATTAACAAAAGCCAAAAGCGTATATTGCAAATTAAACGACAAATCAGTTGTTTGATCATTTAAATAGCAGCTTGCTGTTAAATATCATCTGCCAGTTTTGCAAAATGAATTTGTACTCTTGTTTCCATATTCTTTTTTTCTTAAAGTTTTTCCACTGCATCTTGCAATAATCTCATCTAAAAACAAACACATAAAACTTTGCTAGCATAACTGCAATATACCCCAAATAGCATTGATAAACTCGTCAAGCAGTTTCAGAGCTGCTGGCTCAGTACTGCGAAAACTGTGCCAAAATTTACATACCGGCGCATCATCATGCTAGCTTACCAATTTGCTGTGTAAGTGACTTACACAGAGGCAAACTTGAAAACTTAACTATAAGCAGTGATGGGTACGATAAACCTTTCTGTACTAAAGCGATAACGATAATCGATAACTTCCAAAAAGCCCTGGGCGATACCGATAAATCTCAATTTCTTGAAGCGATATCGATAATCGATAAATTATCGCCGATAAATTTTTCCGATAAATGTTGCGGTAAATTTTCAATGTGTTTGACAGAGTTTTTTTCTTTTGTAAGTCGAATTGCAAAAATTTTTTTTTCTAGATTTTTCAAGAAAAGAAAACAGTTCACGGATTCTGCCGTAAAATTAAGCCAAACAAAGAAATAATTTTTAAAAATTACGAAAGTCTTAATGGACACCGTGCGTTTTTTCCATAGCGCCAACTCGCTAACGTTGAAGTTTAAACACTGCGTGCATAGAAAATTGTTTATCGCGATAATTTATCGGCGATAACAAAAAATATAACAAAAGCGATAACGGTAATCGATAAATCAAAATTATTTTGAGCGATAACGATAATCGATAAAAAGTTATCGCCGATAATTATCGCCGATAAATTATCGCGATAAATGCCCATCTCTGACTATAAGACATAATCAGGAGAAGCTTTGGATTACTGAAAGCAGATTGGTAGATACTTACTATTCTCTGATCCACGTTTCTTAGCAACGTTCTTCCAAGCATATTTTTAAAAATTTGTGTTGAGGCTGCTAGTAACTAGCATTGGATAAACTCCATAGAATTGGGTAGAATATTGTTAACACTAACCTCTACTTTTTTTTAACACTAACCTCTGCTTTTGTTTTTCATGTTGTTTGTTATTGATTAATTTTACACTGTAATTTTGATAATTGTTCATGATATTTGTACCTGGTGACTTTGTCAAACTTGCAAATGACTTCTGGATTTTGAATTCCTTCGTGGTATGGTATGCATCTGGAATTTGCTGTATGATAATATTGATAACTTTGTCCTTTATTTTTATGATTCCTTTACTTATCATATTATTTTTTGCATGATATTAAATTGTATGTTAACTTATATACTTGTCTTAAATTATTTTTTATAAATGGTTATATTAAATGTTCCACTTTTTAACATTATCTATATTTAAAATGTATATGATTAATGTTAATATTGTTTTTATTTTTCGTAATGAGAAACTGATTTTTTAATTATAGAACATTGTTAAACTGCTATCAATAAGCTTTAAGTCTCATTCCAAGGGTATGGTTTCTGTCAAAATTTTCTGACTTGTCTATTTTTATCTGTAGACAAACTGCTTAAAAAACCTATTGACACCAAACTGCGAATAAAAAACAAATCGGTTTTAAGCTACCCGTACAGATTAACTATAAACCTATTAATACACATGGTATTTCAATCAAAAACCAATTTTTAAAAGAACTATCTGGTCGCTTACAGTACAATTGGCACTGTAATTTACTGGACAAGGCTACATACCGAGAATATTTAACCGTCATCCAGTTCCAGTAGCCTATTTATCTGCCCATAGCTTACTAGACTACCGGTACCGGTTGGTCACGGCATCATCATAATTAAAATTTAGAGGGGCTGAGACCCTGCATCTACCAATGGATCATACATTAGCCTAAAGAATTGAAAAGAGTTTTCTGGTTTTGTATGGCACTGTAGACTAACCTGGATGGGGTTACATGCCGGTATGACTTGGCACTTATATGCTCATAAATCTAGGTCTACCTCTGTTTTTAGCTTATTATGCCATGCAAATTGAATCAGTAAGCATCTAGCTTATAGTCTTTTCAAAAAATTTAAAAAAATATGAAAACCTCTGACTTGTTCATGCAAAAGAGACAAAAGGGCCCCAAAACACTGTTTGCCAACTAGCCTAGGTTATATTTACCTGCCTTTTTCCAGCTAAATATGTTTAAAACTTGAAATAGCTAAGGTTCTAACGCCAAGTCTAGACCTAGTCTTTTCCATAAACATAGAATCGTGTCCAAGCAAACAACGCAGGAGTCCCAAAACACTGTTTTTCAACTAGCCTAGGCTAAGACTTGACTGTTACCTCAGGATCAGAGCATGCTAGACGCTGAGCGTTTGAAAAATAAGTTTTTACGCTGAAGATTCCGCGTTGAGCGTGCTAGCACATCCGCGCTAGCGTTTTTCCAACTAACTTTAATAAAGAAAGAATTTTACGCTACGCAAACGATTTTACGCCAAGTGTAGACAAGGCTTTAACCCGGTAAATCCGACCCGCTTACGGCATACGAAAACTTACGTCATTCTGCTTGCTTAAGCATTGCGAGTTGGAAATTACTCACTTGTAACAGGTAGGCCTAGCTTAAAGTAGTTTCAACCCGCAAAAAAGCGCGTTGAAAGATGATGATGATTTTTTGATTTCTTCATTTTTATCCTCCTGTCACGAGAAAGAGACGGAGGCGTTATGCATAGGGCAAGTCCAGACTCGCTAAGGAGTTGCCCTGTTTCCAAGTTTTTCGCTTGAATTTTGCTTCTGACTTCTTTAATTTGCTGCTTGTTAAGATTCTACCAAGCAGAGATAATAGTCGTGAAGCATCTTATCCGAAGACTCAACAACGAGGCTTCGGTGGGACTTAAACCGTAAACCTTGCGATCATAGCCGTCGTAAAATTGAGGCTACGAACTACTCGGCCACACTGCCGACAGAATAGCGAGTAAGGCCAAAAAAAATTCCCTAAACTGAACTGAAGCGTGTAACCCGCACAATCAAACCCGCTCAGCATGAAATTGGCTTAGTTTTTTGTGTTACCTCACCTTGTAATGTGTCTGTTGAAATATTTTCTTTCGTACTAGCTGTATTTTTTTAACAGCTTATGAAATACACTCATTCACGCGAATTATGACGTCTTAGACATAACGTAGCCTCAAAACACAGCTCCGAAAACCAGTACGCGAACCATTCCGCCAACTCGTTTCCAGGCGATCTGTTTACAAGGAATATTCACGCAGTCTAGCGGACAAACTACGAATGGACCACAAAATCGTTTGTACAGTTTATCCAAGCTTCGTAATTTTATACAAAGAGCCAGCCTCTGGCCACTAGGAGTGTGTGTCGTCATCGATTTGTTGCAGTAAATGAAGAAAACATGCAAATTTTACCATATGCTGCCATTGACCATTCCATGACGTCTTTTACTATTTCGTGGTACTAAAATTTTGATTTGTGGAACTACAAAATTTTCTTAGATGATCTGGCAACACAGTGATGTACAGAGGTGTAAAGTAAAGAAGGCTCGGGCTGACTTTTTTTAGGCCCAGACCGCCCACGGCCCGGAATCTCTTGCCCGGTAACCGTAACCTGCCCGGCAACTCATGCTAAAAATAAAACCCAGACTGCCCATAGCCCATTCTTTTTACAAACCTTTAATCAAATTAATCAAACTCAAAGGGATTTCAAAAAGTGTTAGCGACTCGTTAACGGCCGAGGGATAAGCAAAGATAGAACGGGGCCGTTAGCGGACCAGTACAAAGACCGGTTAACGACTCGTTGGCGGGTTTCTTAGCGGCCCATGCCATCTCTGGTGTAAAGTAACGAAGTAGTTTTACTGTACATAAGTAGATTACTTAAGTATTATTGCTTGGTAACAAGCACTTACTTAAGTGGCATTAAAAATGATAAGTAGTTAATATTAAGCAATGTATCACGCAAATGATAAATAATCATGCTTATTGATAATAAAATTGGCAATATTAGTAGGACTACTAGATGTATTGTTTTATTTTGTATATATAATTTTTACAATAACCGGCCCGTTAGCTCAGTTGCCAAGCGCACGCTTTCGGAGCGGTAGGTCTAGGGTTCGACTCCCAGGCCGCTCAAATCGGCGCAGTGTTGCCAGGGACTCGCCACCGCTGCGATGTTTCTTCGGAGCTGTGTTGCCCAGGCGCTTAGCAGCGCAGATGAGCCCCACCACTCGTTACACGCTTCGGCATACTACCGCGAGTATAGCGTAGATCTGATTTGAAGTTTTACAATTTTGTGATATGAAGTGGTCTTTTGTTGTTTGTGTTTGGCTTATACAATGAGGTTGCATTTTGCAGATTATGACACACTTCACTTTTTTATTTTTGTCAATTAATGAAATAAATACATGTGCTAATTATCCTAAATATACACGGTGATCCGAAAGTAACTCCCTATTCTAAAATAATTATGGCTTATTCAAATTTACTGACAACTTTCTCAGTTTTTGCGTGTAAGTTACTCAGTCTGCGGCAATTACATCTATGCTCTTGTTTCTATATTTTAATAATTTTAACTTAAATTTGAAATAAAGTTAAATTATGTTTTGTAAATTAACATACTAATTGTGATGAATAATAATTTTTAAAAAATTCAACCACATTTAAATAAACAAATAAAAAGATATTGAATTTTAAATGGAAGTCCATGCAATGCACTTTTTTCTCATGTTTAATAAATGAAGAAATTACACTTCAAAAACAAACCATTTTTATTTTAGAATAGGGAGTTACTTTCGGATCACCCTGTACTTAAGCTTCGGCAAAATATACGTCAAGTTTGGAGGTCAGCAAATTATCATATTGTCAAAACTCAGCTTTATGGCCTTGGCATGGTTTTGCAAACGCTACTTTTTACTAAAGTAGCTTTGAATTGCTGGTACTTTTTACTTTTACTTGGTTTTTTTTTACATCCTTCACTTTCTACTCTACTTCAAGTAGTTTCCGCCATCAGTAACAGTACTTTTCCTTAACTAGATTTCTGGACTACTTTTTACACCACTGGTGATGGATTAAGCCTTTGTGTACAGCAGAGTAGAGATGAGCGGACTGAGATTTTTTCCACCCCGAGTCCAGTCCAATATTTTAAAATGAAAATCCAATCCGACTTCGAAAAAAAGGCTAAATTGAGAGTCCGCAGTCCAATCTTAGTCCAAACAGAAAAACACTTGAAGAAAATTTCTAATTGCTTGTTCATGATCACATTTTCACAGAGCAACCCCTTCAATCTAAATTCAACTTACTGAAGCTACTCACTAGTCTATATGCTGCAAAATAGTTTTCAAGACTTACTCCAAAAATTCCGTTTCCAAGTTAATGCATAATCTGTCGATACCGCTTCCACAAAAACAATCAGTTTTGTAAATAACTGTACCAGTACCATATATCATAAACATTAATAACCAATACCGTAACCACAGAACAACAGACACTGATAGACCTAATGCTTCAGTCAAACTGCAATATACTCTGTAAAAAAAACTAATATTAGGATTTTTGTAGTTCCACTAAAATCATACAAGCAGAAGAAATAAAAATCAAAGAAGTTTTTACAGACATACACGCAATACGAGTACGCAAAAAAATCAGCAGTGAACTGGTGAACACTTACCGTATGCTAACCGGTGCTTAATACTAGACTTAAACTGCTAAAAACAGGCACCAGCACTACACTACCGGTACTTTACCATAGCAAAAAAGCTGCAACTTCTGTCATCTCTGACATCACAAACCACGACTATAATTTGACAGCTCAGATGGCCGAGTGGTATAGAGCGTCTGTCTCTTGAGCTGTAGACTCGGGTTTGATTCCGAGTCGGGTCAAACCAATGACTGTAAAATTGGTATTCACAGCTTCCCTGCTTGACGCCCAGCATTAAAGGAACAGTGTGGAGAACAAGCCGGCAAGTTTTCTTGTGCCGTTGGGAAAGACACTTAGCGGGATCCCCCCATCTTGGTGTGGTAGACAGGTGGCCGGCAACTCCTAAGCGAGCTCGTAGCCTAAAGCGCTTTGATCGCTTTCTCGTGATAGGAGGATAAATATGCAACTAACTAACTAACTAATACAAGTGGCCATTAAATCCAAACAAAAGACCAAAAAAATAATTGTAAAATTTAGCCAGTCTATGATAGATTTGACATGAGCTTGCATTAACTCAAATTAACTCAACCTTTACTTATGCAAATGTACCGGTATCTTCCATTTCCAAACCTTTGTTTACTTTTTAGGTTTTGCACAAAGGTTACCAGTAGGAAAAATATCTCACATTTTCAGTTGCCAGTATGAGTGTGAAGCCTAGCAATCATCAGGTTGCATGCACTGTTTACAGTTTAATACCAGTACGGTACTGTTTCAAAAAAAACATTTACCGGCACTGGTATTTATTTTCAGATTGACAGTCTTCAATCAGCACTACCGGAACCCTGATACTGGTAACTGACTAACCTGCTCCGTGCTAAGTAACGGTAATTAAAACTATCGGTAGAGCAGTATAGCCTAGGCATAACTGATCTATTTGTCTACTATTCAGCATCAGACTCTCTGACTCTATAGCTGAACTGATTTATAATCGTTATTTCGCTGTCCTTATCTTATTCATGTTTTTGTCAAATATGACGAATTAAAGCGGTACTTGTACGTCTACTAAACTTCGAGCTAGTCTAAGCCTTGAAAACTGATGCATTAGTCGAAGCTAAGATAGGTCTATGATGTCATAATCGAACAAACCAAATTTCTAGTTTCAACGTCTCAGTGAGAATTGTCAGCTGTTAACGCGCGAGTACACCTCTTTTAACGCATTAGAATTAAAAGTGGTTGGATTTCGGAATGGACCCAAAAATTCTGTAAAATCGTTCGAAAAACGGAAATGTAATTATTATTATTATTGTTTTTTTTGAAAAGGTAAAGGAGATATCCAGTAGCCTAACCTATGAGTGTCAGTCCGGGTCCGATCCAATTCAACACTAAGCTACAGTTCGGATAATCCGGCTCCAACAAAAAAACGGCAAAATCCGGCTCCAATCCGGCTCCATGCTCAACTTTATAGCAGAGGTAATCACGGAGCGGAGTCGGAATGGAGTCGGAGTTTGGCTATTTTTGCCGGAGCCGAAGTTGAATTTTTGTATACGTGCCGGAGTCGGATTCACAAATTTAGTTGGTGTTGGTGTATTAATTACTATAGTTTGTAGTCAAAGTGATTAAGACTTTGAAACGCGTCAGAAACACTTGTTTCGTCTTGAAATATAAAACCTTACTAACCTTTGGATTGGTTCAACTCTTGATTCAACCAATGACGTAAGTTCAACCTCCTTGCTTCAACTTGCTGTGTGCCATAAAAGGTTGATTCATACGAGAAAGGGAAAGGAACAAATCACCTTGTAGAAGTACTTTTAGCTCTACTATCTTTGAGATCTTCATTAAAAAGTTTGTAAATGTACTCGACGACTACGAATTTTTTAAAAGATCAAAAAACCGGACTAGATTAGGTAGAATCTGATTTTAAAGTAATATAAAACTTCTGATTTTTCACTTTCCTATTCCGCTTCTGGTGAAACAAATTTATTTCGCTTCTGGTAATTGTTCAGCACTATCCAAAGAAATGTTGTGATCATTAACTTATTTTCTTTTAATGTTGATTTGTTTCAGAATGTAAATGTGAACAATGGTACATTGGTTCAGCATTTAGTCGTAGAACGTGTACCGGTAATTTGTTTTAATATGCTGAGACTACAGGAGTTAAAACAGGAGCAGGAGTTTGGCATTTGTAAGTATGCCAGGAGTAGGAGTTTGCTTTCTCTTAGCAGGAGTGGAGTAGGAGTCTCAAAAAAACAGACTCTGCTCACCTCTGGTGCACAGCCAGGGTTGGGAATCGATACTCAAAAAAGTAAAGAAATAATCGATATCGATAGTTCACCAAAAAGTAAAGAAATAATCGATTTCGATGGTAGTTTTAAAAAGTAAAGAATAAAGAATATTGTAATCGATATTCGATATTATCAGGCTCGCAACTGGAAGCAAATGCTTAGGGTGGTGAAAAATATTTTGGGGGGGGGGGCAAATTACCTATACCGGTGTAATGTATTGTAGTAACCAATTTTTTGTAGGGGGGGCGAAATTTTTTCCTGGGAGGGCTACGCCTCCCGCCGCCCCCCCCCCCCCCTGGTTGCGGCCCTGGATATTATACTGAGTGATTTTAGCTTTTTCGAAATACTGCAAACCTAGTGTTGACACCAAAAGCACTTTTGCAAGCAAAGTTACTGGTACTCGCCAGAATCACAAATTTTGTCATATGCTAGTTTCTCAACTCTTCCATTTTGGCTTTGCAATTTGCTTTTGTCCATAGTTAAGATTAAAAAAGAAATACGATAGTTTGGCTGGTACAGGTTTACGGAATGAATATATTATTGCGAGCATTAGCGCCAAATAATTGAAATGACAAAAGCAATGATACTGATAAAACATTTTAAGCAAACGGATGGTTAAACATTTAAATCACAGCAGTGACATTTTGGCCTTTGATCAGAATTGAACATGATGGACCCGGATAGTGTTTTCTTTCAATTTAAATGCAATTTGGTACGCTTAGTGATAAAATTTTTTAGGTCTTAGCCCCGTGCCTTATGAGTGCACTGCTCTTCTGGGCCATGTTCTTTTTAATCATTGCTTATGGTCCCAGTAGTTTACCGGGCTTGCAAGCCTTGCATGCTGTGTAAAACATGTTTCTACTATACAAGTAACTTACTTACAATTCGTCAATTTCGCATTAAATGTTGCTTTAGTTTGGAATTGGGTTAGCGCTTTGCGCACAGTCTTGATTGTCTTCAACATTTAGCAATATCAGCAACTATACGTTTGGCTATCTATCTGCTGATTGACGTGCTTATAAAAATTGACTTGGGAATTCTAAGGCTATGTGGAGATCGTTAAAATCTTTAAAAGGGTAGATAAGCTTGTGTTTATACAAGTAGAAACCAGGCGAGAAAAAACATTTATTCAAACGAGGAAGGTGTACAGTATATGATGCTACATGTTATTTTGCACTTTCATGCTGCTTTATTATTTTTAACACCAATTTCTGGACTTCGCTGCAAATGAAAAACTCATGACCCCTACAGGCTGGCTCAAAGCTCGTAGTGATACCATAACCCTTGCACACCGCATAGTACCTGTCCCCAAGGGCTACAAGCACCCAAAATATTTTGCTTTTCAAAATTTTTAGACTAACGTGTTTCCATTGAGCATTTGACTGTAGGTGTCTATTATTAACAGTAGGCTACACGCCGAGTGTGTGTGATTTTATTTTAGATGATGTATTTTAGCAACGTTTTTGGAGGACTTCCCTTAACCGGGCTTACACGTATACTTTTTTGTAGCCCTCCTCCCACACTCCGGACGTGCCTGCAAGACCAGCTTGGGTTCTTGCTTTTCGCTCAACTTCAAGAACTGAGTAGTTGTAGAGCGCAGGCCTCCCGCTACAATGACAGATCGAGCAAAAACTGGAGTTTGTTAAGTAAATTTATTGATAAATTCAGTAGTCAAGCGGTCTCACTGCTGAGCTTTATGCACTAGTAGCAACTCATATCAATCTTGAGTTTCCGGCTACGTTACTTCTGGTACCGGTACTGGGTAGGCTTATGATTGTTTTTCAGGAGACCAAAATATAGCAGGCTACCAGCTGATCACTAATTTAGTAGGCCACCAATAAAGCAGTAAAATTACCGGTACCTATATCCCTACACTACCACTAAACTGCTAACTTTGCTTCCATAGCGCAATACAAGGCCTAGCTACCTACAGCCTAACCATTTGAGCATTTAGCCGTATGCGCTAAGCCTTTTCTGGAATTTGTTCACGGTCACGCAGCTTAAAGGCAAGCACCGGACATTGCATGCGAGTGCGACCATAGATGCGAAACGATTCTGTTCTAGCAATTTTGTTTTATTTTTATTTTTAGTCGGAGTTTTGGCACAAAAAAATTATATCAGCAAAAAAGGATGTGACGTAAGCTACCGACAAGCATTTCAAATTTACTAAAGTAAGATAAAATAATCTCGAGGAAAAGAATCTATTATCGAATATCGATTTAAACCGAAAAAAAGTAAAGACAAGGCCATATTCGATCCTCATTCTAAAAAGTAAAGGCTCCAATGCATTCGATGAACAAAAAGTAAAGAATATCGATATCGAATATCGATTACAATCGATTTTTCCCAACCTTGTGCACCGCCAAAGGCCTTTGTGCACTGGAGCGTAAAAGTCCCTCAATTGACAGCTCAGATGGCCGAGTGGTATAGAGCGTCTGTCTCAATTGACAGCTCAGATGGCCGAGTGGTATAGAGCGTCTGTCTCTTGAGCTGTAGACTCGGGTTTGATTCCGAGTCGGGTCAAACCAGTAACTTTAACATTGGTATCCACAGCTTCCCTGCTTGACACTCAGCATTAAAGGAACAGTGTGGAGAACAAGCCGGCAAGTTTACTTGTTGTTTGATAGTTTGATTTCTTCATCTTTATCCTCCTATCACGAGAAAGCGACGGAGGCGCTATGCGTAGGACGAATCCAGACTCGCTTAGGAGTTGCCTTTGTTTCCAAGTTTTCCGCTTGAATTTTCTTCTGACTTCTTTAATTTGCTGCTTGCCAGATTCCACCAAGCAGAGATAATCATCGTGAAGCATCTTATCCAAGGACGCAACAACGAGACTAGGTTGGGAGGTGAACCATCAACCTTGCGATCATGGTCGTCGTAAAAACGACGCTCCGAACCACTATGCCACGCTGCCGACTTGTGCCGTTGTGCTGTTGTTGTGCCGTTGGGAAAGGCACTTAGCGGGATCCCCCCATCTTGGTGTGGTAGACAGATGGCTGGCAACTCCTAAGCGAGCTCGTAGCCTATAGCGCTTTGATCGCTTTCTCGTGATAGGAGGATAAATATGCAACTAACTAACTAACTACCGGTAATTGCCGTATGCGGAGTGGCCTCTCCGTATACTGCGTTCAATGTAGCCATATACGGAGAGACTAGTCCTACATGGAGTGCACTGCGTATACGGCAAGTACACTAGACTGAGCCTAATGTAATACCATCTAGTAGTGTGGACTTCTATTAATATTTTAGTGGTGCCTATTATCTTGAATTTGGCCGCATACTTGTATTCAGGTGATGGAAGCTGCTGCATTGATGCATCATAAAATGTCTGGAACTTTAAAAAAAAGCATGGTGGGTAGGCCTACCGGTAACCTAGGTATGAGGTGTATAAAATTGCTTGCAGTTTATTTGTATGTCTTACGGTTTTGCACTGCATGACATGCGGTCAGTGATGGGCACGATAAACCTTTCTGTATTAAAGCGATAACGATAGTCGATAATTTCAAAAAATGATCTTTCTAAAATTACTTTCTTCTGTAGACGCAATAGTTACCCTCATCTTTCCAAAATCTGTTTTAGCTCAATATTTTACGACTTCACTCAGAATATCAAAAGCAACAAATTGTTTCAAGTTGTCGTTAAAATCTCGAGGAGGTTCAAATTAGGAAGCCTGTGCATGATATCGCAGCAACCACAATCATTCTAGATGTCTGGAAATATTTTCCAGATATGGTAGAACACAAAAACAATTTCTCCTTACTGACAAACGAGAATGTTTCAATAAGTATGCACCGGGTGTTGCAAAAAACTCGTCAGACGTTACAGTAGCGACGGTTTGGTTGCAAAAAAGAACTTGCAAAATTTTACTTTAGTTAATGAGCATTGAGCCGCCACAAGTGTATTGTTGTGCTGTAAGCAGTGTTTGTTTGGTGATCAATGCTTTTCTATTCATTTTGACTGTTTGAGAGACTAATGTGTGTTCAGTGATGTTTGACTTTGGAGTTAATGTCAAGGTTGCTCCTTGTGCTGATTTTTTCGTTTTGTGGTGTTTATGAAAGAGTCTATAATACTGTTTAATCTTTATCATTCTGCGAATTTATCAAGCATTATTTCTTGTGTTGTTTTTTGCTCTTTGTGTGTGGCTGTTCGTTTTAATTTAAGGGCCTCTAGCTTCTGTCACTATTAGAAAATTGTTGTTTGTGTTTCAAAGTCAACCTGCAAGTTAAAACAAGCAATCGTTGAGTAACTAAAAAATCAGGATCCTGTGTAGTTATTGTGCTCCAGTGCCAATTTTTGCATGGCAGAGTGGCTGAATTTAAAGTTAAGATTGTTAGACTAGAAAATAACTTTATTATATACAATATATCAGTAGGGTTCATTATATATACAGTTCATAAATAATGTTTTGTTTTATGCTTACTTATAGGTGATACATCAACAACAAGGTGTTTTCATTCATCTTTGCTTGCCAGAATCAAATGGTGATGACCAAATGTTGGGAGGAGTCTTGAGATTAATTGATGATGTAATTTTGATTTTGAATATTTCTTTTGCTTTGCGTATCATATGTTGTTTGAAAGAATATTGATTTTAATACATTACATTCTAAGTTTTTACACATCATTGTCCTTAGATATATACCAGTAAAATTGAAAGCAGTAATGCTTTGTAAATTATTATCTTGTTGTAAGTTTGTCTTATTTTTTGCTATTGTGGTCATAACGCAATTTTAGTTAATGCTCTTGATGAGTTCTAAGGCAAGCACCGCTGAAGTGTGTAAGAGTCTTTTTGTGAACTCTGAAATGAATACAGTGAAGGTTGTTTTTGCTGTTCATTTGTCTTTGCAATTTTGCTTTGAATTTATCTTTGTTTTAAATGTATGTCTTTGCTTCTACCAGTAATATCAATGCCGCAATCTAATGATCAGAAAAAATACTAAAAGGGAAATAATGAGAAGTTAAATGCAAACGATAAACATTGAAATCTGAACGTGTAAAAATGCATTTTATGCATGCAAACAACTTTTGGGTTTTTTAGTTTTTTTTGCATTGTATTTAGTTGGTAATAAAATCGTTGCAGGATGATCAACGCATTTTGTCTTGGAAATCAGTAAAACCGGTGCAAGTTGCTGAAATAGAAGCTCAAGTGTTAGATGACACTTCTAGTGCTGTTGTTGAAGATGTCAAAATGCAAAAGTAAGATGCACTAGCGATTTTTCTGATTTTTTTGTCAAAAATTTCAATACACAAAATTTATTGCAATTGTGATTGTAAATGATGACAAATATGCTTAATTTATGGTCTCATGTACCATTGGTCACTGCAGAAAAAAAAACACCAGTTCCATTGTGTTTATTCCACAACCCAAATTACTTATATTTGAATTCGGCTGAAGCAGCTTATGCGTTTAGTTTTACATACTTTCATACCACTATTTTGCAATAAAACTTTATTTAATGAAGACTGACGTTACTGAAAATGCCTAATGATATCAATTTATTTTTATTGTTGCTTACCCTTTATAACTTTTCAATTAGAGTAGTAAACTTTTTTGCAACTGTACGAAATAAAGTTTGATCAACACGAATTTCAGAATAAAGTTTTTGTTGAAAAAGCTGCTAGTTGTTCAATAAGCTTAATTTTCATTTAATATGAACTTGATTTTCTAATATGGACTATGTGATTTTCCTTTGATTTTATTTCAAGCAGGTAGATCTTTATTAATATACGATTTCCTTAAGCTTTGCTTTTTAAAACTAATCGTTAAATTATGTTAAGACCTCGGATATCTGCATCTGTTGAAGCCAAGCAACCCGTTGAGCCTGACTGGACACTAGTAGCTGATAACGGGAAAAACTTGCACGTACATGAACAAGTTTTGGATCAGTCGAGTAGTAGCGAAACTGAACATTCAGCGTACGAGTTTTCCCTCCCACTGGAAGATCTCTCTGTCATCAAAAAGTCAGATGTTTTGCATTTGTTTTGTATTAACTTTTGACAGAGATAGTTTTTCAGAACCCTAGGCCCAAGCGTAAAAAACATTAACTTTTGTTATATTGAGTCAAACCGCGTTGTTAGTAAATTTTCTTAGATTACGTAAAAGAGCCTACAGGTATGCTGCGATCTCCTCACCTTCTTCGTTTACATCTTGTTAAGTCTGAACAGAGAATTTCCCTGCGCTCTGAACTTGTTCTAGTCAAAATCATCAGATTCAAAATTGGCGACCTTTTTTGTTTGTTGAATCACAAAATAAGAAATATTTTTAATTGAGTTTGATCTGCACCGTGACATTTTCAGTTCTTTTTTTTTTTTACAAAAAGCTGCGTTGGTACGCAATTTTTCTATCGTTGGTTTAATGTGCTTGCTCATACACGTTGGTTGGTTGTAATCAGGTTGATTGATTAAGATGAAAGATGCCGGTCATTGCAAACTTACATTCCAAGTTGTTGTAAAAAAAAGTCCAGAATGTATATACCACAATTAGGGAAATTCTATGAGTAAAATTAGTATCTTTACCGCTTAAGATAGCCAACTTATATGGATTAACCAAAGAAAAGTTTGGTAGTTTGACCTTAATTCGTCTGTTTTTACGGAAGTTGGCCGAAAGCGTGATGCAATTAGTGCTTTTTTATTTCATAGATTGACCAAAAATAATCATAGCATAATAAAACTGAAGGTGTGCGGTTTGTACGGTTGAAAAATAGAGGTCAAAAATGTACTGATAGTAGTGATGTAAGCGTTAGCCTTGTTTGCTTAATAAAGCGTTTTTAAAAGAATGTGCTGTAAATTTCCCCACATGAAGTACTTCATGGTAATTTGCATGGATTTCATTAATTTTTCTTTGGTTAATAATGGAGATATTTAAACCTTGTTTTAAATAAACAATAGTTGCTTAAAATAAGCCTGAAAGAACCCAAAAATTAAAACATGTTGTTGTTCTCCAGTTTTTTTGTTTTTTTTTTTTTATTCTAGAAACCTTTGTTGATAGCGTGGTTTCAAGTGGGACCCTAAAAACTGTTAAAAACGTATTTTGAAATTAGAAAAAAAAATTTTAGATCAAAGAAAAACATTGGGTGGAAATATCTTGTTCTGGAGCTCACCGACGGAGCATCGCTTCCTCCTCTCCACTTCCACCAAGGTGGATGCAAAGCTTTTTTGAAAGCACTGGATGTCTACCTCTTGATGACACCGTAAGTATAGTTGTTACTGCATCAGCGTAAATGAGAAATCTTGGCAGAGCTATCAGGCATGTCCCAAGAGCTGATATCGACAAATGGTTAAGTTCTGCGAGAAAGTGCCTCAGCGTAGCTATAATATTTGTAACATTGTTCCAACGCTGTTGAATTTTTGATAATAGAAATCATACGAAAACCTGAAACGTCGCACATCTTGCTTGTTTTTATGCACTTATTAAAAAATTATTATTTTTTGATATTTGCAACGGAATCTTGATAAAACACACGAAACTTTTGGGAATGCTTCAAAGATCCTTGAGCGCTTGTGAAACAGCGCCCTTCGAATTACTGGTCTTCTCATATCTTTTATTTTGTCATCAGAGTCGTGCAGTTTAAAAAAATGCATTTTCTTATGCATTTAAATTATAACTTTGTGTGTTTTACCAATAAGACTTGTTCTGGGCAAGCTAGAGTTGTTTCGTGACGAATTTGTGGAGTCAAAAACTTTGTTGTGAATTAACCCGACAGAGTTGTATAAATTGTACTGTGATTGAAAAAGCAACTTTCCTTTTCAGTTCTTCGAAAAACTCTCGAATAATCAACGTATCAGTTCACGACGAGAGTGCACTGACACGTTCTTTTGATGAACTTCATATGTTCGGTCCTGGCGCCAGGAAGAACTTTCCAAGCAAAGGATTGCAGGTGAGACTTTAATAGTATATTGTATAGTTGGTGTCGCAACCGATCTTGTTGGGATGTGGGAACGTGGTGTCGCTCCAATAATCCGGCTTATTGTCGCTCCAAAACTCTCAAAGATGTAACCAGAAATCTTGATGGTTGGTCAAAATGGCGCTTCGGGCAGATTTGAAAGTAACATAATGCAAGCTGTGAATGAGATCTACGGTTGGATCACGAGAAGCGCTGCGGTAGCCTGGATCTGGCCCATCTCTGAAAATAATCTTGGCAACGAAGATGTGAATGATTAAAATTTAGTCCGAAGCCATTTCGCCAAGAACAATAGCAAGAACACCTGAAGGTCATTTAACCAAGTTCAAACTATGGGACGCCATTGCAAAAAAAAAGCGATTTGGCAAATTTTGTACGAATTTTCAGCAACATTTAGACAGTTTCACGGGTATTTATTTGAAGTAAAGTGAACTGCTGCTAAAACGCTTCGAAAAATACAATATCAGCCAAAGTGTAACGGCATTTAATAAATAGCAGCGATATTTATTAAATAGTGACGATATTTAATAAATAACACAACATTTATTAAATTGCAGCGATATTTAATGCGTAGCAGCGACGTTAGCTGAAGTGCAGCTGTATTATGCTAATGAGATCAACAGTGTTTCTATTCAGTGTAACCTTGAAATCGATTTTGAAAAGTTTAATATTTATTTATCCAAATTTGAATTGCTATCGGCACAGTGTATCCATATCAGAAATGTCCGGATTTTACCCTTCAAAGTCCTAAATTCGTAAGCTTAAATCCAAAACTAAATCCTAATCCTAAATTTCCCAAGCACAAAGTCCAAATTCTAAGTAATCCCAAAATTGAGAAATTAACAATGATACTATTTGTGTTGAATTCGGGTGATTCCTTTGCCATTGCAGCTAGTTTTATGCACTTTATTGCGATTGACTAAAGTCCAAATCCGATCCCAAATCCGAAAAACAAAAAACTTTAAAATCCAAATCCGGTGAAGTTGCTAAAATCCGGTCGAATTAAATCCAAATCCGTGGACATTTCCGATCCGTATTACTAGTAGTGGAACCACTCTCTGTGCTCAGTGTCCGGAACGAAAATCAGAGCTTAGATGTTGTGTTGCGATTTTTTACTTTTGTTTTCAAATTTTTTTATGAAATTTACAAGCAGTTTCTAGTCCACTTGATTGTTAGACTAATTTGGCAATAAATGAGGAAAGTGAGAAATTTTGGTATGGAGTAAATGATAAAGTGTGGGCAAGTGTTGGAGGAGGTGTGGGGGAGGTGTCAGGTGAGTGTGGGGGGAGGTGAGAAAAAGGTGTAAGAGAGTGTGGGGAAGTGTGAAGAGACGTGTCAGGTGAGTGTGGGGTAGAGGTGTTAGGTGAGTGTGGGGGGCATGGAGAGAGATGTCGGATAAGTGTGGGGGAGGTGTAGAGGAGTGTGTGCCCCCCCCCATTCCAACGCACTTTCCCCCTTTTCCATACTTCCGCACACCTTTTCCACACCCCAACACACTTCGCCATTCCTCCCCCGCATTTCCCCACTCCTTCCATATTCCCCCCATAATTGGCCCAACTCCTTAAACTACCAAAAATTTCCCTATTCCCCCACCATCCATGCTCGCCCAAATTCTCTATACTCCTCCATTCTTCCCCGATTCTTTCCCATACTACCCCATACTTTATCATTAATCCTATACCAAAACTTCTCACTTTGCTCATTTATTGCCAAATTTAGTCTAGCAATCAAGTACTCTAGAAACTCCTTGTAAATTTCATAAACAAATTAGAAAACAAAAATAAAAAATGGTGACACTACATTTAAGCTTCTCAAAAAGTTTAGCGTATTGGTGGACATGCGTAACAATGCTTTTTTGTTGAGTGGGTACACTGAAAGAATTTTATGTACACTGTGGCTGTACTCTGGAGACTACCGCGATGTGATGTTACGAAAAATGAATAATTGGAAACACTGTTGATCTCATTAGCATATTACCACTGCACTTTAATTTTTCAGTGCACTTTAGCTAAACGTCGCTGCTATTTATTAAATGTCGCTGCTGTTTATTAAATGTCACTGCTATTTATTAAATGTTGCTGCTGTTTATTGAATGTCACCGCTGTTTAATAAATATCGCTGCTATTTATTAAATGTCATTACAATTGTTACAATTTGGTTGTTATTGTGTTTTTCGAAGCGTTTTTGCAGCAATTCACTTCACTTTAACTAAATAGCTGTGAAACTGAGTAAATGTTGCTGAAAATTCATACAAAATGTGCTAAATCGTTTTTTTCACAACGGCGCCCCATATCAAACTTATTGTAAAATGAGGAGCAATATGTGGTGGAACCATGAATTGAATCCTCATCATTATTCATCAGTGATTAGCTTAATTATCTAACCGCAAGTTGAACCGTTTTCGCGCTTTTCAATCTTTATCCACTTTTTTCTGCCAAGCAGCTCTGACAGACGCTGACAAATGTAAAAGTTTAGGTAGGTTACAAAGTTTATGCACTTTGTCCTTTGCTAGATAGCGCAGCATAATATTTGTAGCTCCAGTTCGCTCGATTTGAGTTTGATTCTAGGCTCTGTAGTATATTTGGCTAGATAAGCAATCTGCCATTGCTATCGCGGTTGTTTTCGTTTGTAGCTGTGCGGTTAAAGGAAGTTAAGCATAGTTAAATTGTGCCTCTAAAAAACATAACAGTGATCTACTTTTAAGTTGGTTACTAGTGATCTACTTTAAGTTGTCATAAGTCAACTTCTAAGAGTAACCAACCGAGCTATTGACTTATTTGGCAATTTTATTAGCGCACTGTGAAGTTGGTGGCTGACAAGTAATAAGCAGGATGTGATTCATGGAGCCATGGGGCTTTCTCTTTGGTTTTCGCTTTTCTGTTACCTGTAACTTCTCCATTTTTCCGCCAAATTTATAATCTGTTTAACGTTTATGGTGTTGCAGTGTAGGTACTAAAAATGTACGAAAGAGTTTTTTTATGTGAGCTTTGTTTTGTTAATGTGGTAATTTGGTGTGTTGAGAGAAGCTTATATTTGATGTATGTTCTCATAGACCTTTACTGAATTATTTTATGCTCTTCCGTGTGTTGGGGGGTGAACTTCATCACGTGGCTCATGCAGTAGTCACCACATGTTTGATCCAACTGTACGAGTGTGGGGAAACTCTTGACTTGAGTTTATTTCAGGAAACGTTTTCGGTTCAAACTTATATGCTAAGTTGTCATAGACTTGCTATAACTTCTTTTTTCCTAAATGAGTTTTAGTGGTACAAAAGCTAATGTCAATTTGCAGTTAAAAAAAATGTGCTGATGGTGTAACAAAGTGTTAATTTTTTTGAGGGAGAAATGCAATTGTAATGCAATATTTTTTGTAGAGGGAATGAAAAAATACCAAATTGTATTCGAGTTTTTGTTGAAATTTTATTCAGAGTTTTTATAATTAGATTTTTTGCGTGATTTGATCATAGCGCGTAAGAGAGAGCTCTGTAGCATAAGCAGAGGTACAATAACAAAACAGCGAATCGCGAAATGGTGATAACGTTAAAGCCTCCAACTGGCTGTTTCGCCGCACGGCTCTCCAGCGGGAGAAAGCTAAAACTGTAAAATCTTGAGACAATGATGGGTGCTCAGCCGAAAAGGTTTGTGTCGCAGTGGTTTAGATTTATTTATGTTTACTTAACTATGTGCATGACGCAAGTGGGCTTACTTTGAGCAGTGACAACGTAGGGAAAATGATATGAATCATTCAAAGACCTTCACTCAATTAATCAGCGATGGTTCGAATCATTGAGTGATTTTTATACATAACCTGTTGCGATTCACGTTCGATTATGTTGTAGTGATTGTAGAGAACTTACTTTTCTCAGAAATTTGTCTTGCATAAGTCTGATGACTTCATTATTAGTTTCCAGGTTTTGCAGACGTAGTTGTACAGTATAATCAAATTTAATATGAGTTTATTTTGTCATTGCATAGTAGATTTTTTCGTTGCTGATACATTAACACTGTGCTGTGATGTAAAGATTAAGCCATTTTAGTATTAGAAATAGGTAAGGAGATGTTAAAAAACGAAAAACTTGAAGAATCGATGAGATTTGAAATGAACAGCAAAATCGTCTAAAATTTTGTCATTAGCGAATTAAAATTGGTAACTGATGTTGTATTTCGTAAACTTTCAACGTTCGGTATTATTGAGAGGAATTCTTCTGGAAACATTTAGATGAGTAGTGAGCGATATTACTTCATAATTTAGCGTGCTGACATGGTGTCGACGATTTCCGAATGTTCATACAAAAAAAAAAAAAAACGAGAAGGACCTTCACTCTACTGTACTTTGATAAAGTACGGAGGATAGACAAAACATGCATCAAATTTCTGGGTTTTGAGAAAGAAATTTGCATCAATCTATCCTACTTTTCATAATCATATTTTGATTGAAAAAGTACCGCAGAAACAACTCTGTTGAATCGCAGAAATAATTAATACCAAGTAGAGGTGGCAAGAATAGTATTCGCAACTTGCTTATTGTGGGGCCCAGATTTTTTACTATTTAAAACCATTGAACTGGTTATTTATCAGTTTCCAGGTATGTGAAACAATTATTATTTTGATGATTATTTTAAACGGAGTCATTTCAAAACTTCTCTAACAGCATTATGACATGCGCGTTAATTTATAGCGATAGAGCCTATTAATTTTAATACGTTTATGAAAAGTAAACATCCCCAATTTTTAGCATCCCGTTGCAACTGCGTTCAGCGGATTTTCCAAAGTCACCAATTTCATTCAAGACATGATAAACCCGCAAGAAAGCTATGCGGTCAGACCAGCAAGTGAGCGCGCCCACGTCGTGGATGACAATGCAACAGAGGCGGTTGGTTCCAGTCGAATCCGGATTAAACGGGAAGAAAGTGGAGGATTTCAAATGATTACTTGTGTAAGTTTATTTTGGCGCGTTAAAAATCTTCAATCAAAACAGCTTTTCACTTCTCATGTAAGATCTATTTTTTGACAACCCGTTTTTTCTTTTAAGGACAATCTTGGCCCACGATCCGACCCCCTCCGTGAAGCCCCCCTGAGTGTCGAGGTTTGGAATAATCATAAAGACAAAGATGGGCGAATTATGAAACCTCATGAAGTGAAATCAATTATTTTTAAAGGAGTAAGTTGGGCACCGGTCGTTTGGCGTAGTAGTTGGACATATCGGTGTTGGTACGGAAGGTCTGGGGTTCGATTCCCTCCCCGGTCAAATCGGGCACAATTTTGCCAACGGTTCGCCACCTTTGCGACGTTTGTTTGTAGCTGTGTTGCCCAGGCGCTAAGCCGTGGAGATGAGCCCCGCTATTCATTACACGCTTGGGCGTAATACCGCGAGTATGATGAGGATTTTGATTTAAGTTTGGTGGCGCCTTTTTGCGAAATTTTTATTAGTTTTTTCAGTTCCTATGAGACGCAAGTAACCAATGTAAAAAATGAAGTGAAGGTTCTGGGTCAGGGTCCCCAACCTTTTTATGACGGTCGCCCATTTTCATTTCGAAAATTTTCGGCCCACTTTTTAAAGTTTTGCTTAAATTGGTCATGATGAAACTTCCATTTTGCAGAATAAAGAAAAAATCAATACACATAAACATAAAAACTTGTACAGCTAGGTTACTACTTTGCAACGAAGCATCAGTGTTATAATACAGCAATTGATGCTAATCTAATGCGTGTAATACGAGGACGAGAAAAAGATTAACACTAAACCAGAGCTGAATTAACGAATTAAAAAGAGCAATGACATTAACAGCGGTCAATAAGATGGTTGAACTTGTTTGTTCTTTGCTAGAAGGGAGATATGAGGTTCAATGCATGACAGTGCACAAATCAAGTCAGTTTCCACACACATGGCATTTCTAGATCTTGTTTTCAGTGAAACAAGAGCTGAAAAAGCGGCTTCGCATAAGTAGGTTGACCCGAACGAAAGCAGCTTGCCCATTATGTATTTGGCAACTCGGGCGGGGATAAGAAGCACTGGCATTACACCAGAACGTGGTTAATTCAGCATTCTCAAATGCGGTCTTCATGGTAGAATCATTTTTTTAAATTGGTAAATTCTTGAAGATGCATGGGCAGGGAAGAAAAGTTGAATAGAGTAGAAGTGCAATACAAACTTTTATTGATCAATTAAAACTTTTTCAACCAAATATCCAATTTTTCGAAAAGCTCTATGGCCCACCGCAAAATGTTCCTATGGCCCTCGAGTTGGGAACCCATGTTTTAACTAGATCTGGGCAGGGCAAACTATGGCCCGCATGCGGCCTGCGGGCACTTACAGAAATGTAAACTTCTACCGTGAATCAAGACCTTTTCTCTTTTTTTTGCTCTTCGCTGATTTTCAGTAGAAAATAGGACATTGAGGACGTGTAGACCTTTTTTTTTTTGCTCTTCCAATCAGTGCGGCGCTCGGCATCAAAATTTTTTCAAATGTGGCATCAAAATTTTTTCAAATGTGAAAAGTTTGACACCCTTCTTCTAGATGAACAGGCCGTGTGTCGCCTAGTTGTAGCGAAGGGAAATGTTAGGACCAAATTAAACCTACAAGACCCAAAATAGACCGGTAGTGACCCAAAATATTATAAAATCGCATTTTCTCCTTTTTTAATTTGATTGACTCCATTTTGTTTTAAGAACCCAAATCAAGTCGCTACCCTGCCACACACCCAAAAGAAAAAATTTGCACCAGTGGGTTGTGGGTGCTCAAAGCCCACCTCCTTACGTGGCCATCAGTTTCCGCAAAAGGGGTTGCGAATTTATGGGTAACTTCTCAGCCTATCGCGAACCTTAACGAATCGTAGAGGTTAAGTAAGGTTGCGCACAAGTTTTGTTGTTTTTCTGTTTTTAGTTTATAGGCTATACTGCCGTTCCTTTTTTCCTAGGAAGTGGACTAGTTGTACGTCCCGTAGTCGGTCGTGATTGACTTGTGTTGATGATTAGATTCATGAAACGACTTTTTTTTCATTTAGTGCTTGTTTATTTATTTATTTTTTTTTTTTTCAGGGAATTGCGCCTGAGCTACGCAAAGAGGTGTGGAAATATTTGTTAAATTATTTTGATTGGAACATGACACGAAATCAGATCAAAGAACACAAAAAGAAAAAAGAGTGAGGCGATAGTTTTTGTGAATTAAAACAAGATTAAAATAGATCTTCTTCGAAAGAAACATTGCTAATTCACCTATCTTGAAACTTCCCAGATTGAAGCAATTATGGACATAAAAAGTAGCCATGTTAAAAATATGGTATCCGCTACTCTTCCCTTGTTATTTGATTTTGTATCTGCCTCTTCTGTTTTGTACGCAAGACGTTTAGTAGTAGTAGGGGATTAAGTTTTCGGCCTTGAAATAACAAGCATCGATAACTCAAACCACAGCGAGACAAAGAATTAGGAAGGAAATAGCGACAAAACAATACACGTGAAGACGTGCGTATAATACTAGTACTGGCGAAAAAAGGTGTAAGAATTAGCACGGCCGCTGCACCTATAATAAACCGTTGAGTTTTGCAAGCTTGACAGCTGGGATCGCACGATCGTGTTAAGAATTGCATTGGAACCTGCTATTCTCAATATTCAGCTTTGCGCTCATATCCTGTTTTACGCTGAAAAAATATTTGTGTTAGGCCTGATGCTGTTTCAACGTTGCGGTAAATCTTGCGTAGAGCCAAACGTAGCCTTTACGATGCGCAGTAACCAAGATGCTCATTGCTCAGCTGCAACGAGACAGTTTTTTATCTCCATTGAAATAAGTTGAAGCGTTTGTACCAAAAGCATTTTTAACACAGTTAACTAAACATAGGGTATTCCACGGAAAAGTTTATTTTTTAGTTTTTTTTGTTGTGAAACATTTGGTTCTTTTATTTTTTCAGGTTTTAGTCTTTGGCTATTGGAGTTTTGTATCAAAAATTCTGTAGCTTTTAGTTCAATCATGCCTGTTACGCTTAACATGTGCCATTATCGTTATGTTTATTTATTAAATATCTTTTTTTTTTTCGATACATCATGGCAAAATTTTCGAGCCTTTTAAGCAGATTCAGTAGCGGTGCAATATCCCGTAATTAATAATTTCTGGGTCGCTGTAAAGTTTGAATAAATTCAATTGCCTTGAAATTGTTACGTCATTGTTTAATGTGCTTTCAGGGAGGATTATTTTCGGATGAAACTACAGTGGAAATCGGTGACTCCTGATCAAGAAAGTCGTTTTTTTATATTAAGGTACGATAGTGATGAATTGTTACGTGTGTTTAATGTTCATTATGTGGAGTCACAATTTTTAGTTCGAAGTATTTATGTGATATTCATTGTTTGCAAACATTGAATAGAATTTTCAGCCGATTCATCTAAAAGTAGCCCCCAATTTTACGAAAGTTGTATCCTATTCGAGTAGAAGACGCAGTAACATTTTTCACCAGGTATATAATTAATTGCAGTGTGCGTCATTGCTTTTATTTTTTCGTCGCAAGAAAAAAAACTGCGTCGAACTAATCCTGACTACGGAATTGCTGCGAAGTCCAAATTTTCCAGTTGATTTAGCTTTTCCATTTGCCGCTGGTTGAAATTCCGAAAGTTACACTAAAGCAGTCATCATAAAGCATCTTACTCTAGTACGAGACATTTAGGCATGGGTGGAGGTGGAACCAATGGCCTTGCGATCGTGACTACTGTCAATGCAACGCTTCTGTAAGCGTCACAATGACTTCGATTTACGTCATCGAACTAACTCCTACAGTTCTTTTTGAGTATTACTATGATAAACTTATTACAATTTTTGCAATCTGATTTGATAAAAAAGCTGATTTGTCATGGCTTTAGTTTAGGCAGAATATATTATTTAATAAAAATATTAATGATGTTTTTACTAATTGGAACACTAAAATAGCCTTACCGCGCTTCATAATATTCTGGCGTATTTAAATATAACTTAATCAGCAAACGTTTCGACTGCTCAGATTCAGCTGTCATCATCAGCATTGTGAGCTTAAAGGTGTAATACTACTACTTACAGTTTTTCATGTTTGTACTAAAGTTTTTTTAGTAAAAAACTCGATTAACTCCTGTGAGGATCTAATTAAACAATGTTACCATTGTTATATAGATTTCTTGTGACCAAGCGACATTTTTGTTACGCTGTAAAAACTGTTTTTTCGCCTATTAAAACCTCTGTAATGCAACTATGTGTGGTAGGGAGCGCAAGAGTTTAATTGCAAAGGATGTGAACCGCACCGATCGGACTCGGATATTTTACGAAGGAAAAGACAATTGTAGTTTACAGTTGCTCAATGATATTCTGATGACGTATGTAATGTACAATTTTGATCTTGGTAAGTCGTTGCGATATAAATTCTTGAAACACAAAGATCTCATTTTTAGTTGCGATGAGGTATGGCCTTCTAGAATATGCGATTTTCATTAAGTCATTGTCACACTTGCCACGATGTCCAAGATGTGTCTTTGCTTCAAAGGGGTGTTGCGGTCTTGTATTTGGGTTCAATAACTGGGGTTGGGCCCAGACCGAACTGGAAAATAAGATCTCGGGCCGAGTTCTCTGCAGTGTTTTCAAACTTGTAACCAGTCGTGATTTGAAAGCAGAAGCACTACGCAGAAGCTAAAACTCTAAACTCGTTTGGAAAAGCGCAGGCCAACTTGCGACTTCTAATGTTAAATATATAAAGAGATATGGTAGGCGAGAAGACTTATTAAATAAACGCTGTAAAAATCAATTGTACGACTAGTTTCGCGGTTTGACCGCTCATCGGGTAGATCTACAGAGCTGGCCTACCGTATATCTTCAGATCTCCTGGCCTACCGTAATATCTCTTTTTATGTTCATATGTGTAGACTTACATCGGCTCCTCGTATTTCAGTAGGCTAACATTAGATAGTTGGTGCCATGTGCTTACCTACATTTGCCACGGTCTGTTCTGGTGCATTTCTAACATCAGGTAGTGTGGATGACTTGTATGGAACATCACGTTCCTGACATGTATTTTTCCAGGCTACGTTCAAGGAATGAACGACTTATTATCCCCGCTACTTGAATTGATGAATAGTGAGGTCGATACATTCTGGTGTTTTGTCGGTCTCATGAACAGGGTGGTATGTACACTACAGTACTACTGTTTATTGCTTCAATTGCTATGTTAAAGTGTTATTACTTCACTTAATGTACTGAGCTGCCCTTTCAAAAGATTTCTACTCTTGGTTGTTAACTGTGCGTAACAATAACCTGTGTTTTATTATGTTGGACAAACTACGATGTTATTGATGCAGCATGTCTTAATTTTTCCTGTGGTTAAGTATTGAATTAGCGCAATATGATCGATATATACCATCCCTGATCAAATGGTCGAGTGGATAGAACGTGTGCTCCTCGATTGGGAGACTGGGGGTTTGATTCCGAGCCTGGTCAAATCATTGACTTACAAATTGGTATTTCCGGTTTCCCTTTTTGATTTGAGACGTTGATGGGCAGTGAGGAGAACAAACCGGAAACTTCACTTGTACCGTTGGGAAGGTAAATATCGGGATTCCTTATCTCAGAGTGGTGATGGTAGACAGGTGGGGGACTACTCCTGAGCGAGCTTGTTACAGCGCTTACTCCACACAGTAGAAAAAATGCTGCTCCTAAACCACAGTGGCGTTGTCTGCTAAGCGCAAAATTTGTTTCGTCAAATCTACAACCATGTGTTTTGGTAATCTCTTCTAACATTTTTTGTCAGCATTTGAGTTTCGAGAAAAGTCAAAACGGCATGAAGAGGCAACTGCGTCACTTACGTACCTTAATCCAGTTCCTTGATCCGCCGTTTTATGACAATTTGTTGGAAAAAGAATCAAATAATCTTTATTTTTGTTTTCGATGGCTTCTGCTCAGTTTCAAGCGAGAATTTTCTTTTGAAGATATTCAAACCTTATGGGAGGTGAGCGTTACAGTAGGCGGGAAACTGTATTGATGTAGGTCAGAATGTATTTTGCTTTTGCCGGTTGGCGTCGTCACAACGATGGTTATCTGTGCGGGAGCCGGGGGGTTTCGAGTTCGATTCTCGAGCGGGTCGAATCTGGCGCAATGTTGCTAACGGTTCGCTCCGCTGCGTCGTTTTTTGGAGTTCGAAGCTACGTTACTTCGCTGCAGAGCTTGGTCCCGCTACCCGTAACACGCTTCGGCGTTGTACCGGGAGTGACGATTTTATTTTTGCGTGGGTTTTCAGCAGTGCCGCTTGGGTCGTCCCTTTTGTACCCAAAATGACGTTCGAGTTTGGGCGTTTTACCTGCTTGTCTCTTTTTATCAAGTAAGCCCAAGTTGCTGTAGCATAGTTTTATGGCTTTTATTTTATTCACGTTCGTGTCGAAACTGTCGATCTTTGAGCAAAACAAAAGCAGTAAATCCTGACCGAAATATAACTAAAAGCTTTGAACGACGACATTGTCCTGCATAATGTGCATTGTTGAAACAAAAAGTTCCAAGTTGTGCTTTCTCAATCAATTTTTATCAATTTACAACCGTTCATATTCCTTGTGTAGTGCTATAGTTTTTTAATTACGTCGGTGTTTCTCAAACCGTGCATCGCTACGCCATAGCGCGTCATGTTAAGTATTTTTAAGGTCGTTGCAAAAACTTTGAATGGTGTTTGCTGTTTAAGAGACTGCATTCGTTACTTGGTCAAAGGGTACCAGCAGTAACTTTATATGGCATCCTTAGCCACCGAATATAGTTTGAAGTCACGCGTCTTTGCGACATGTGAAAGCCATAAAATCGAAAAACAGTTAGTTACGCAGTAGTGGTGGTGGTAGAAAGTCTAAGTAGTTACAAAGCACGAAATACTTTGTTTTAACTAATTGCGCATCTGCACCTGTGCGTCGCCATAAAAATGTTTGAAAATCGTTGATTTTTATTGTTGGCAAGATGATGCGTCCTAAAATTCCCCTGAAAGTAGTTTTATTGTTGCAGGTTCTATGGACCGACCTACCATGCCCACATTATCATCTACTTATTTGTGTTGCTTTACTTGATAACGAGAAACAAGCTTTAATGGAGCCAGAATGCGGATTCACTGAAATTTTAAAGGTGTGTTATCTTTGCGTATTGTATACGGATTCTAGTGCTCACCACTGAAACTTCGACTGGTGTGTCGTGTCACATAGTGCATACGTAACTAATTTCTATTCTGCGGAAACCGGCTAGTTAGCTCAGTTGTTGAGCGCACGCTATCGGTGCAGGAGGTCTGGGGTTTGATTCCCGGGCCAGTCAAATCGACGCAGCTGCGACGCTTTTTTGAAGCTGTGTTGCCTAGGCGCGAAGCCGCGTAGATAGGCCCCGCAACTCGTTGCACGCTTCGGCGTAATACCGCGAGTAGAGTATTTTTTTTTAGATTTGTTTCTTATTTCTGCAGCACATTAACGAAATGTCCGAAAGAATTGATGTGATTTCCACTCTGCGCAAAGCTCATGGAATTTATAATCAAATTGCTGCTTGCAATAAAAGAGTTATTCCTGACCCAGTGTGTGAAGTCTTGGCTCTTTGAACTTACTAGTAAGAGAAAATACGTCACCAGTAAACCGCTGACCAAAAATTTTAAAGTGAAAAGCTGAGACTAAAACTTGTATGCGCAGTTGCGCATTAAAGATTTTCTCGTTCAATTTTTTTTTGAAACATTTTGCTTTTCTGTTGAAGAGGATGTCTACATTTATTGATGTAAAGTTATACATAAAGTTAAATGGCTTTGTTGGCCTGAAAAATTGAAAAAAGTGCGTCGTTGAACCTTGTTCCTACGTTGTTTTTTTTTGCTTAAGATATCAAGTTAAGGCCTCGCAAACAAGTTTCATGTTGTAGATTGGTGATTGGCACCGTTCAGCAATGTCCAATTACTTAATATTTTATTTGGAAAAATACGAATGTTCGCTTGTTTAAAACCAAACATTTTTTATCCATTTAAAAATCTACAATTCTACACCTTTAGTTCACAAGGCCACTGAAACATTCTACAATTACAGTAAAAAGTTTTGTGTTCAACGTGGTTGCTGCCCAGCAAGATTTTCCGTTTGCTTTTTTCTTATATTTTTTGTGTTGCGGAACCCGCCTATCGTTGTTTGTAAGTTGTTGTTTCTTTATGCCTGATGAAACGTTGAAGTTTTCCTCACACGGACATTTTTTCTGCCTACCTTTGTGCTGGTTTATCCAGAGAAGGCTTTGGTTTGGTCTGATATCGCACCTAATGTTTGAACATTTTTCGTGAAGCAGAGGATTTATGTATTTTTTTTTGTACACAGTTTTTGTGTTACTTTATTTACAAGGTGTTGGTTGTTCCAATTTTTTTGCATTTGTGTTGATAAATTTTCAAATTTGTTTTTGTTCAGCTTCGTGGATATTAAATTTAAAAATCAATAACTAAAAAAGCAATGTCCTTTCTGGCCTACTGGACGGGAAGTCATGACGACTTCCTCTTTCTTTTTGATAACTCGAAACAGCGCTGTCCCGCTCTACGGTTAAAAAAATCATATAGACCTTCAAAACTGGAACCTAAATATTTAACTATTCCAATTCTGCCGTTCTATAGATGTATTATGTGTGCTCATGTCTTTCTAACCCAACAAATTAAGCTACTTTAAATATCTTCAGTGAGTAAAGCTAAAACGATGATATTCCGCCTTTTTCAGTGTTTCGTGGAGAACTGCGGAATTTGACTTCTTGATATACTGTCAATCGCTGAAGAATAATTGGAAAAGTTTTGCGTGTTCTCGTAATTTCTGCTATATATTGCTACTGGAACATTAAAGTGAACGGTTACGACCTGGAGAAATGTGTTTTGCCGGCATGCGATTAGGGACTGTGCTGCTCTGTTTCATTTTGCCGTGCGACCCCACGCCAAACGTTGGTACTGCGCGAAGCGAAAGCACTACAAGTCCACTTGTTGCACCTGTAGGCCTACAATTATCAAGTTATCTGAGCTCCATATCGTGAAGTTATTTGAGCTCCATAACGCGATGGAAAGCAAGTACGTTGAGTTTGTTACATAGATGAATAATCAGCAGGATTTATATTGCATTTCGTTTTCCGCTCGTCTTGAAAGAGCATCTTTCGTCAATGTGTTAGCAGTGTGTTCTTGGTTATTTTTTGTCTACCTGCACTTAAAAGTGTGAATAAATTTACGTGTGCTTTGTTGGATGTACTAGTTCGCCATTTATTTATACGCTACAAAAGATGCTTGCCTCTTTATCAGGTACCTCAACACTCTGATTACCCACCTGGATATAGCTAAGTGTGCCTTTCTTTCTACGTACCGTATTTTACCGACCATAAGGCGGACTATAAATCCTTTTTTTTTTTTCGAAAAAAATTGATCGTACGTCTGGTAAGCCAGTACGCCTAATTTATTGATCAGGTAGTGCTTTAATGCCATTAAAATAGTAGAGTTTTTTGGTTTAATGAGCTTCATACGATAACCCTTTATTTCTCGAAAACCGTTACGGCTTACAGTCCGGTACGCCTTACGTATGAAAAAAATAGGCAAAGCATTTTATTGACAGTGCGCCTTATCGTCCGTAAAATACGGTGCTTTAGCACAATTTTCATCGTACTGTAAAATGATTCATTGTACCTTTATAACACGGGGCTCCCAGCCAAAAATGGTGAAAAAGCCGGAAAAAGTGGGTGGTCAGAAAGTGGCAACAGGAGGGCCATGTCGGGGAAATGAGGGTAAAGTCCCCAGCCGCCGGAGGCAAGGGGGTGTGGGGTAAGAGCCCCCAGCCACTGAAAATTTTTGCATTTTTTACCTAAAAACAGTAATTTTTAGTGCGTTTAACTGCATAATATGCTGAACAGTGTCTTATGTACTATGAATTATACGAACACAAAACGCTTTGACATGTGACAATCACTTTCCAGTGTTGCACTCAGGATTAGGCGAAGGGGAGGCTGCAATCGGGGGTCTGGGGGCGAAGCCGCCAGAGACTAAGGGGGTCTGGGGGCATAGTCCCCAGCTGCCAACGAATTTTACGGTTTTCACATAAAAAACACTCATTCTAGCACATTATTTTTTATCGAAAAAGGGCGTGCAGTGAGCGCAGTCACAATGGACAATGCTAAAATATTCCCGCAGTTTATGTCTAAAAGCAGAAGCTTGGCTAAAGTAAGTGAAAGGAGGCTGCCACCATTATTAGTTTGAGAAATTATAGACTGAAAGTTAGGTTTTATCACCTTATTACAAGGCCAAAGGGGGGGTCATGGCACCGCCCCCCCCTACGTACGCCCATGATCACTTCTATTTAAACTTAGGTCTAATCACTTCCACTTAAATCGAACCTGAATTTCGACAATCATTTTCATAAGCCCTACCTTCATACCTTCAAAATTAGCTCTTCCTAATTGGTCGCGCGTAAGTGCAACAACCTAAAGTTACACAGGGATCATACCACGATGCAACATTGTTTGATGTCACAATTATGCTATTTTAACTTTTTATGTCTATAACAAGCTAGCTGCTTGTCTGTCAACATGGTTTATGACGTCAACAATTTTACAAATGTGAGGTTAGTTTCACTACAACATGATGAAACTTTACAACACTGCAAATAATTATTATATGTCAATTTTCTTACTCGTATAAAAACGCATGCTTAGGAGAGAAAAGTCGAGTACCTAACGCAAAAATCTCGGTAGATGGCGCGCGAGGGGAGGTAGGTGCTTTTAGAAAAAAAGCATTTTTGGAATAATATCGGTAAGTGCCGATTTGAAGTGCAAAACGCCGCAAATCCGGCAAAATCCACAACTCTAGGAGCCCTAAATAATTCACCTCATGAGCTTCTTATTACTTTAAAAATCCGTCATTCGAAACTACTGGGAACATTTTGCATTTGCATAGGTGAGCATGAATCGCTAATAGCGAAACTAACTTTTTCGATAGCGAGCTAATTCGATAAAATGCTTTTTTAAGTTAGCGAACATCATTTAGTTCCGATAAAAAGTTTATTAGCGCTACGCTAAATATCTAATTAGCTAGCGTCAGCTTTCGCTAGCTTCTTTAGATTCGCTAAGAGCAATTTGTGCTTGCTGCAGTATGAGTAACAATGTGCGCACCCCGTGTTAAAAATATTTTTTCTACGCATTTATAAGCTATTCGTACTTATTATTTCATTACACAAGTGCAATGCAGCCCACAAGTGTTGGATTCTTAAAATTGACGCATTGCAAGACGTACTTTTTACGTTTTACGTCGAAATCGTACCTATCATTCTTGGGAAGCTTTATTATAAGAAGTGACTACAAAATATCGCGTGCATATATGTAGACTTGAAATATTAAAGTTAGCGAATTAGCGGACAACAGGCTTTTCGCTAAAATGGGTGCCCATTTATCGAATTGCCGTTAGCGAAGCTAACTATTTCAATAGCGGAATGGTGGTAAGCGAAGCTGAAGTTTTGAGTTAGCGTGCCCAAGTGTGTGCATTTGTAATTATCTATCTGCTAGAAACTCAATCGAGTGATTTGTTGTTTAACACATGTCACGCTGCTTAGTCGTACCTATGACTTGCTGCAAGCGAAAAAATATAGCTTCTCAATCTATTTCAACTCTTGCAAAAGTTATTCTTCGGTTTGTTGTACAAAGCACATTAAATTTTTTCTTTAAAAGCAGTAGTATTTTAAACATTAGCCGATCTTCCTTTATGTTTGCAAAAGAATTATAACTTTATTTTTCCGTACGTGCACCTACCTACTGACATAAAAGTCTAGCAAGGTTAACCGCAATACCGAAGTACCACCGCCAAGACGGTAAATGCGGAACGGAAAAATTACCGTTTCCACATTAGTGTTGAATGACGAAACATATTCACCAAAAGACAATGTGACGATTGATTTGAAATTTCTATTCTTACGACATCACTATTACTCCCTGCTCCGATAATGATCGACTTTGTTATGATCGACATTCATTGAAACAAAAGATTACAAACGCTAACTACAGAACTTGGTTTTTTGGAAACACGCTTCTTTCTTGTTGTCTTTCACTGCAGAACTCTAACAACTCTGACGTCAACCCCCCCTAAAAAAAGTTCATTTTTGAAATAATATCGATAGGTGCCTAGATGATGATTACAATACCGGAATTACGGATTTTTGCGGAAGAATGGGAGCCCTGTAACGACTGTATTCTTAACAGAAAAACTTAACTGAAGTACCTACAGTAATCGTCGTAACTGGAAATTTTGACAGCGTAAATTCAGCTTTCCCATTAGCAGTGTGCTTTCATATTCTGTTATGGTTGTCTTAAGGTCTGAAATATTAAACTATTAATAAATATACTGGTAAACGCGATATCGATTTCAAGTAAAACACGTTAAGAATATAAAATTTAAAAACCCAAAAGTCTGTTTCATCCGAAACTGAGATTATCAGAGGTGTCCATTCTATTAAATAAGGACCAGTGTTGTAAAAAGTAGTCAGCAAATTAAATTAAGTAAATGTGTAGTTACCAAGAGTCAAAATTACTTGAAATAGAGTAGAGAGCAGTAGGTGCTAAAACTAATCAAGCAAAAGTAAAAAGTATCGTCACGTTGGAGCTGCTACGTAAAAAATAGAGTTTGCGAAAATAAGGCCATAAAGCTGAGCTTTCAGAAAACATAATTTGCGCTCTTCAAATGTCTACGAAACATTTGGCCGAGGCTAAACAAATGAACAAATCAACTCTTACTTCGTAAAAAATTAAAAACGTCTCTATAAAAAAGAACAGTACCAAATAGTATGACAGAGAGCCGCCAATCATATTTTCAAACATGATTTCATCATTTCCGCTATACATGGCTTAATTGTAACTTCCACATGTGGACGAAGTAGTCAAAAGATCTGCTTAAGTAAAAGTATTGCTAATTACTCAAAAATGGCGTTTAAGTGGAAGTATGGCAAAGCATTTCTACTTAAGTAAAAGTAGGAAAGTAGTCAAAATTAATTCTACTTATAGCATTTAATCTGAAACGCATACGCACCGGTAGAAAACTTCACACGGACCGGCACCGTGCCGCGGCCCGGTGGTTGCCGACCACCGCTTGACACCACTGATAAGGACACATAAATAATGATACCGTTTTCGGGTGAATCAGACTGCTGGGTTTTAGGTTTTCAATGTATTCTACCCCAAAGTGACATAGTTATACCGATATATTTGCTCTGACTCCGTCATTGAGCACATTTTGAAAGGCTAATTTTAACTAGGGATGTGCCCAGTCGAGTCCGAGTACGAGTACTCGGCCGAGTAATAAGGCATTACTCGGACTCGGCCGAGTCCGAGTATTAATTGATACTCGGCCGAGTATTAAACCATTATCATTTTGACCTTTTTTTTGCTTTTTACCCGAATTTGGGTCGAAATTGGAACTTCTACGTTTTTTTTTGCTCTTCACCTAATTTTGAGTCCATATTTTGACGTCGTAGATACTCGGATTCGGACTCGGCCGAGTAATGTCACGAATACTCGTTACTCGGCGAGTCCCAGTAATTTTCTTGAGGCACATCCCTAATTTTAACCACTATGAATGATTAAATTTGAATATTACTGAGACAACACCATAACGTTCTTTTAAAAACCAGCTATATTCTCACCAACAAAAGCATTAAATACAATCTTAAAGAAAAAAGGCACTTTTATACAAAAATTAAATCCTAAATTTCAATAAAACATTTGGCATAATAATAACAAACATATTGACAAATGATGGAAAGAAGTTAAAATAGTGCAATTAGTTGACTGGTGTCTCTTCCTTAATGTTGCAAAAATTTTAAAGTTGCGGGAAAAACTGCTGGTAGTTAATTTTTGCGCTTGGGTTATAGGATCAAATGGATACACAATTCTTGTAGTGGAGTATTACGTTAGCAAGGTTGGCTTCATTCACTGTACAGTTAGGCGACCACTTGATGAGATTTTTGAGTCAGGAAGCTCCATGGCCAATCACTAGCGTGGCCAAAGTTGCTATGAACAGATACAGAGAAAAGAAATACAAGCAAAACCTGCAACGAAAATCGGTAGGTTGATGTATCTATCAAAAGAAAATTTTACAGCCAACCTACGCCATTGAGAATTTCGAGTGAGGCCAAATATTACGACTGGTTGGTAGCCTATACTTAAAAATAATGAAAATAAAGGGGTAGACATAAAGACAACTCTAAAACAGCGTTTAATTCCATTTTTATTTTGCATGAGCCACTTCATCGGTTTAGTACAAAAAGTTTTTGACGTTTTCAATTCTTCGTTTTGGTTTGGTTTAGCGTTTAGTCTATCGGACATAAAGAGCTTGAGGAGGAAAAATAAAACCACAATAATTCGTAAAACAGTGTTCGCTTCGACAACATTTTCGCAAGTCCACGAACACTGGACTATATTTGAAATTGAGCAGCTTTGTACCACGTCCGCATAATTACTCAATTTGATCAACTGTTTGTTGGATGGTTCATATGAAGTCGGCAATGTGTATACCGCATTAGAGGATTGTGGCCTAGCGTAAATGCGATAAGATGCGGAGTCACCGAGAAGAAGCTAAAAATAGTGGAACGGTTGTTGCTCGGTTGCCATTTTTAGGTTACATGTCAATCCCACTAACAAAAAATTGTCCGCACTAACTTGTGAAGAAGCAGACAGTGGACCGGGGCTTTTCAGAATTCGTTGATATCACCCGAAGCATCGAACACATTTTTCTTGTGACAGCAGGGCCACGGACTTGCAAGGATTTCTAATCGAGTTTGAGTTCACAAAAATTTACAAGCCAAGCTCGAGTTCGAGTTTTTTATTTTTGATTTTCCAGAATGAAGTTCGATTGAGTTCAGTAATTTTTACTGAGTTTAGCACACTTTTTCGAGAATGAGTTCGAGTTCTGGGGTGTTTGGTTTTCCAGTTCGAGTTTGGCAAAAAACGTCAGCGAGTTCGAGTTCGGCAAAAAACGTCAGGGAGTTCCAGTTCGCAGTCCTGACTGAAAGACAGGCAGAAGGCCTTTCATGAAAAAATGGGTCATAGGTAGGCTAACGTGTTCTTGTTGTTTTACCTATGTCTAACAGATCAGGCGTGACCACACCGATATTTAAAAAGCATTTCAATTCTAATAAATCCGAAGTCTACAAACTTTTAACGGACTATCCTAACTAAGGTTTCCGTTTTTCCCGGATTTTTAACTTCCCGGGAAACGGGAAATTTTCAAAAAATTTTCCGGAATTACCGTGATCCCGAAAATCCTCGGAATTACCTGGATTCGGGAAATTTACCCGGGAAATTTTCCTGAGCTTGATTATTTTGCCTTTATTTTATGATTTTCAGCATTTCACATCTAATTTTTAGCATTTTGTTATATTGTTTTGACAAACTTAATTCAAGTTTTTCAATTTTTTCGACAAATTGAGAAAAAAATTTCGAACTCACCAAGCATTTCGTCTGAAAAATTTTGCGAATTTTCAAAAGTAATTTTTGGTACTGTCAAATCTCGATACTATGCTACCCATAGGGACCGAGGTAAAGTGGCATAGTAACGAAAGTTTGCTTTTTTTAGCAAAAAATAAACGAAACGTTGAACGGCTACAGAATAAGTGCAGTATATATGTAATGTATTCGCTTTAAGGCATCTAACTCAGGCCAAAACTCTGACGAATCGTCAGCTGGCGCATGTTTTTTTGGCGACGTCGATGATCTCCTTTCTTCTCTTTCAATGTAAAGTCAGTTCGCTTTCGCTTCTGAGTTGACATTTTGGGCAAAATTTTAATTTGAAACGAAATTTTGATTTCGGAAGTATACTATAGGCTACTGTGCTGTAATTATGCAACACAGTACAAAAACTAAGCGTAGCACACACTTATACATTGTCACGTCACAACACTCTTTTTACTGAACATTCATAAATCTTACGTGGCATAGTATCGAGATTAAGGGGTGGCATAGTAACGTTATTTTTTATTGAATTTCGTTGGGGACAGAGCCGGCGTCAGAGCAGTCGACTTAGGAGGGCCAAGCGTTTATCTGGGGGGCCAAAGTTTGAAATTAAGCACAAAAGCTGCTCTCTTCAAAATAGTAAGCTTGTTCATTAGGGGGAGGGGGGCAAGCGTGTCGAGTGGGGGGGGGCTAGGCCCCCTCTTGGCGCCGGCCCTGGTTGGGTACGATCAAAAGCGGCATGGTATCGAGAGTGGCATAGTAGCGTAGTGGCACAGTATCGAGATTTGACTATCAGCAAAAAAATTTTTTAATTTGCAGTAACGCATTTTTTGTGTCGCAATGATAGATATCAGTACCACTGAAATTCTTACTGATGTAAAAAAAATTCCCGAGATCCCGATTCCCGACATAAATTTCCCAGGAAACGGGAAGTTTCAAACCCCAAATTTCCTGTTCCGATTTCTCGGGAGGAAACACTAATCCTAACCAAATTTAGCGGATTTTGCGAAACTGGACATTCTTAGCAGTGCTGGTAATTCTGCTCGCTTATTAATTCTTAGATCACTTTTATTCAAAAATATGAATTATTGCTAAACAAATCCGCTCCCCTCTTATTGTTAATTCTACTCCGCTTTTCTTTTTTGCTGATTTTTGAATTATGGCGTTATAACTGCATAACTTATTTTGATGTGTTGACTGGGCTATGCTATGTCTTGTCGTTAAAACTATAAATTTTCGTTCTTTCAGTTTTAAGGCGAGTTTACCGATACGCGACACGCGACAACGCGACCAAAATTATAATGTAAAGGTAAAGGTACGGGACAGCGGGTGCAAGCATACATTGTTTAGTTCATGCTTAATTGGAGGCCCATTACAATTATCAATCACGAATGATTGAACGCTGTTAAGGGGCATACATGACGAACAACACATACACAAAACCCTTCGCACTTCCTCTTGTGCTGAGCGCCTGGCGCGAAAGCTGCGAATACTATTTTTAAAGTCTTTAGTGTGACGCGACCGGGAATAAAACCCCAGTCTGCCGGCTACCTAGCGGACGCTCTTAACCGTAAGTAAATTAGTGTAAAAGGATTTGCAGGTTTTGGCGTGATCGGTGAACAGTAAAATAAAACAAACAAGGGGTGCGAAATAATTTTGTCGCGTGCCGCTTGTCGCGTATCGGTCAACGCGCCTTTACATTTACTACAGATGATGACAGATGAAACTAAATTGTCGTTTTGCGAATTACTGTGGTTTTATTTTTCCTCCACAAAAGCTAACAAAGTTCTTACCTAAATGAAATCATTTTTAACGAAAGCTGCAGGGACTAAAATATCGTCCCTTTTTGACTATTTTTAAACGATTGTTTCAGGCTACCACCCAAAATTAATACAAATCAACAGACATACTTGTCAAGGACTGTTGCGGCAAATTGCCATTCCAAGGCAGTTCTTTCATCTTTGTCATCGCTATGCATGCGATCAGTGATAAATTTCACTTCTTCAAGGATATCACTCATATGCCTAAACAACAAAATGTTTGTTCTCACTGAAGTCTTAAAAATTCATTTTTAATATTCTTTCTTTCCATGCCTTACGATTTTTGAGTGATAGCACAGTGAAATCAACATAAGCTAACATCACTGCAATAATAATATCGAGGAATGGATGTATGATTCAGCAAGAGATCTCCACTTTATTTGGGATCACCTATACTGATCAACAAAAATCATTAAAAGATAAATTCTACTGTAGTTTATGAGGCTAAATATTTGGGGAAAATCTTCTGATCAAACGTCAACATAGGGAATAAACAGAAAACTATTAATTGGAAGAAATAAACTTTTTGATGAAATGGCAAAGTCAGAAAAAAGTTACTACAAAAGGTAGTAAGGTGCATTGAAATATCAATTCACGACCGGTTTCGTCCTATATGGGATTCATCACGTGGATGTAGATAAAACTAAATCTAAAAAGAAAAAAAGTTAGCCCACCATAGAGCTACAAATATGAACTCAAAAATCAGGTACATTAGAAGGCACCAACACTTAAAAAAAACTTAACTTCATTGATTATTCCGTAAGATAACGTCATTCTTCATAATACCTTGTCCCCAAATATCTAGTCTCATAAACTAGAATAATAATATCATTGAGATAAAACTTAACGTGAGCGTAAGTTCGTCACATTTAAACTCAAAAATTTAAAGCACAAATACCTTAATGTTATGCTCCGGGCCGGGTCTATACCATTTAAGTCTTGAAGTTAACATTGCTTGAAATGTAATAGGATTTAGAGGGTGACCTTTAGGAGGTAAAATCATTCGGTGGCGACACGATTTAAGAATTGGCACCATTTAGAGATTGATTGACATCATTTGGATGGTGACAATATTGTTAGGGATACACCATTTATAGAGGATAACCTATTTTTGCGTGTGACATTGTTTCGATAATAGTTTTGTAGCATTCAAACCGCGGAAACTGCAAAAAGTTCATTTTTTAAAGTTGTCTAGCAGGGCGACATCATTTTGCCATGTATTATTGAAAGACACATCTAAGAGACGACACTTTTTCAAATCTGTCGCCAAGGCTCAGTAATACCAGTGAGGCCATTGGCAGATACGCAACATACTTGTGGGCATCCTCAAGAACAGTTTCTTTTGGTCCTTCCGTTTGAATGTTGTTCCATTGTTGTACTTTATCACCAACCTAGCATCAAGTAAAAAACTGATAGTGCTTTAACCTATTTATTGTAAGAATTTTGATGTCACAGTTAGGCTATGTGCAGGTATGTATGCAGTAGGATACTTTTAAAAAACAACAGCGAATAAGTTCGGTGTGTATCACATCCAACCACACGGAAAACATCAGCTTTCAAAACTTCTTTTATCCGCTTATTTAAGTGATTCAATTTTATCCTCAAATTTGAATTGCTGCTAGATTTACAAACATTTGGGATCAAGGAATAAATCTAGTGCGTGTTTCTGCGACAACTGCTTACAACCAGTGGCGTAGCGAGAAAATTTGATGGGGGAGGACTGAGGGAGATACAAACTGCAAAAGCCATCAAAAAAGTCCGGCACATTGCAGTCACTTTGCAACATTTGATCTTTTTTACTAAAAGTCAAAGGGGGGGGGCATAGCACAATGCTTCTCCCTAAATACGCTCCTGCTTACAGCTATAAGTTTATACTCCTCCATTTTCCCATTCTTCTGCTCGTTTGCTTCCGGTGTGTCCAAAAATTGTCGCCGGAAGCTGTGATCACCAGGTCGTTTCATCCTCAGGAGTTTGGGTAAAAAGTACAAGAAAATCCAACGAATCTGAAAAAGAAAACATTGAAACTAACCTTGCAAAAACTTAAAAAATAGACCTATTATCTATCTAAAAATCAGCTTATATTGTATTCATTTTTTGACTCTTTTGCTGCTATATCTTTTAGCATTAAAGCTGATTTAACAATCTTAAAGTCTGGAAAAAACTTTTTACTGGCTTTGCTTCCCAGTAAACTCTACCTAAACTTTGAGCAAAACAAACCCGCCGACAAATGACTTGACTTTGACTCTTCAGAGATAGCATTGTTGTATAGCCCAGCACCACTCAAACTTTTTAATAATATTGTACCGCCAGCCAATGCACTTTCTGTCATTCGACACAACAGTCATGTATTTCAAACGGAAAAAATAAACAAAAACAAGTGTAATTTAATCAGTGCTGTAAAAAGTATTTTGAAACTGTACTTAAGTAAGAGTATTGTTACTGACCGCAAAACTACTCGAAGTAAAGTAGAAAGTATTGACTAAAAAAAGCACTTAAGTAAAAATAAAAAAGTAGTCATTCAAAAATTACTCAAGTAAAAGTATTCGTATAGCGTTTTCAAACGTTAAAGTGTCAACTACACACTTGCCGATGCGGCGATGATGGACTTGCTTTGAAGGTGGCAAAATGGTGAAACAAAAGAAATTATTACCGCCCAAATGGCCGATTGGATAGAGCGTCTGCTTCTGGAACGGCAGACTCGGGGTTCGATTCAGAGTTGGGTTAAACCAATGACTTAAGAATTGGTATTTATAGCTTCCCTGCATGACGTTTAGCATCAAAGGCGACAGCGTAATTCTTATCGCGTGGGGTAAAGTTTCCATGGCGATGACGAGACCGAGTGTCATGGAGTTGAATAATCGAGAATTGGAATGTAAATACAGATTTTAGGCGCAACGAGGGATTTCAAGGCGAGACTGTAACTCAAATGGCTCAATAGTAAACTACTTCTACTTTTCTAAAATAAAAACTACCCAAGTAGAGTTACTTTATGCCAAAAGTACTTTTTATTTTAGAATAGTAGAAGTAGTTTACTATTGAGGCATTTGAGTTACAGTCTCGCCTTGAACTACCCAAGTAGAGTTACTTTATGCTAAAAGTACTTAAGTAAACGTAAAAGTAGCCATAAAAACACTACTCAAAAAAGTACTCGTTACCGAGAAAAACTACTGAAGTAATCTGCTCAAGTAAAAGTATTTCGTTACTTTACACCACTGAATTTAATAAACAATAACCTCAGTTACCACACAATAAACAAAGTCAAAAATGCTTTTATTTTAATCCCACAATCAAATGCCATACAGTCACGAAAGCCTTTCAAAGTACTGTATGAGAAATTACGCCTAGAACAAAAAATACTCTGACCACAGCGTGAAAACATGCTTTGATCAATGTAAAACAATGCTCAGCTCATTTATTTACCAACTGACCGCGTACCGGCAGTCAACTGCTTGGGTACCGGCGCCGGTACGCGTACCACAGTTTGCGTAGCATTGGCAAAGCCTATATTTTTAACGCAAGTACAAGGAACCTTCCTTTATGTGTTAAATGAGCATAATTAAGTAACATTTCACAGTAGATTTTTATGACGCGAAGTGATCCAGTTAATGCGGGGGCGTAGCAACGGGGGGCCTATTGGGGGCTAAGCCCCCCCAGAATTTATTTTAGTCCCCCCAAAATATTTATGTCGAAATGATGACGGTATATAAACCCAAAAGTTCATAATTTTTTTGAAGATAGCCGCTTCAATCGATGTTAAGTTTGAATTTTGGGATTAATTTTTGTTTCGCGTCTTTACACTTAAAGTAGAAAGGGTTTTAATTTTCACCGTTAAGCAGACTGATGTCTGAGTGTCGTGCAATATTGTGCATAAACGCAGTTAACGGAAATTATAAAAACACAACCACTGGTTATAATCGACTGCAATTGAATACTACGCTGTGTAGCTTTGCTGCAAGACACGTAGGCCTATGTGTTCTTTTTTGGTGTTGTTGTTGTTTTCTGCCCTTATTTGATTAACACATTTTATTTCCGCTAAGGGTTTTGTAAGTTTTGATACCAGTAGCCTACATCGGCGCAAATTTATTACTTGCGTTTTTCGTTTCCGCGTGCAAGTTCTTTCTTTCAGCATAATGTTTTACTTCACCGAAATTAATCTATTCAGGCTAGGAAAGCAATAAAATAAAAAATCAGAAAAAAATCAAATTGATTTTTTAGCCCCCCCAAAAATATATTCAGCCTCCCCTACATGTGAAGGCTGGCTACGGCCCCGAGTTAATGCAAAACAGACTCACATATTTCGGCATCTCATCTGTATTGGCTGAACTGGTGTGATGGAAATTCAGAGATACAACAGTGGCCAGCACAGACAGAGTCACCATGATGATGCTGCAAGCAAAGAACTTCACTGGAAAACAAATGAAATTGACGAATATCTCAACAATGACGATTATTTTAGGCCAGTCTTTTATTGCGGATAAAGTTTTTAAACGATTAAAAAACCTGGAAGTATTTGCACATTTTGGCAAAGACCCGTTGCCAGATCGAGGAAAAGAGGCTAGGAGGGATCCAACCTCCACCCTCCATAAGGTTGCTTACAAATGTTATTTTAATAAGTCATCACATTTTAACGCTGTTGAAGTTTCATCATTTTTGTCTACTCAAATATAAAACTCATATCAACTCACAAGCGAGTCACACTTTATGTACAGCACTCACCTAGCAGGGGAATGACATTAGCTGGCGGTAAGCTATCAGTTACTAGTTGCAAGAAGACAACAAGAGCAAGGAGAATGGTGATACCTGCAGAAAATTTGATTAAGGATGCAACTTACTGTAAACTTTCCTAGGCTTTCTACAAGTAAAATATTAAAGAAAATTACTCGGACTCGCCGAGTAACGAGTATTCACGACATTGCTCGGCGAGTCCGAGTATCTACGACGTCAAAATATGAACTCAAAACCAGATGAAGAGCAAAAAAAAAAAGGTCACCACTTCCGCAGATGTCCTAGTTTCCAAGGTTTATACTTCTGTAAGTGCCCGCGGGCCGCATAAAATGAATGCTTTAATACTCGGCCGAGTATCAATAGTTACTCGGCCGAGTCCGAGTAATGAAAATGCCTTAATACTCGGCCGAGTACTCGGACTCGACTCGGCACATCCCTACTACTGAAGCTACAGGTGCGAGACCAAGTGCACATCTGCAAGAAATGCATGTTTTCATATTTTTGAGATAATTTCTGATACATACCCAACGTAATTCTCTCCCCAGCATCAGCAGGAAGCACAAACACCAAAATAGTCAGAGAACAAATGAGGAGACAAGGAAGAATCAAGTTGAATCCATAGAAAAGAATGTTTCGTTTCATGTGGACAGTGTAGGTGATGTCGACGAAAGGATGAGGACAACACTCATACTTGGCCGATGTACGTTTTCCTCGCATTGCTGTACAAAACAGTATAAAAATTCTGCTGCATGTCAACCTGCCAAGTGCAAAATTCAATGTCGCTTACATTTTTTCTTTCTGATTTATAATAAGCTAAAAGCCTAAGAAAAAAAGAAAATTAGGCTTTTTTGGAAGCTTGTGAATCAGGGACGGTATACTGCTCAACTTTTGTGCACTTAACGCAATGCGTTGACTTAATAAACGAACAAAGATGACGCATTGCGTTAAGTGCAACAAAAGTAGAGCAGTATACCGCCCCTGGTCTATAAAGCATGCATTCAAAAAATAAAAAAGCATAGAAACGATGAAGATGGAAAATTATAGCGGCAGCAAGATTTTGTGCTATTGAATTTTTTAGCACACGGATATAATGTTACGAAATCCTTTCTCTCTTCATTTAAATTTTTGTTAAACATATTGCTTTGATGCACTGTCCTACCATTGCTGTCCGGTGTTATGCTATCCAGTCATTGCTCTACAATGCTGCGCTAACATTGCAAATTACCCAGTCATGTATCTTAATCCTAGCATCAAATCAAGAAATCAAATCTTCATTATACACGCACCACTACGCTGAAGCGTGTAACGAGTGACGAGGCCCATCTCCGCGGCTTAGAGTCTGGACAGCACAGCTCCGAAGAAATTTTGCAGCGGTGGCGAGCCGTTGGAAACACTAGGCCGATTCAACAGGCTGGGAATCAAACCCCAGATCTTCCGCACCGATAGCGTGTGCTTAACAACTGAGTTATTACAGTACATACTATATCATAATAACTGCTCAAATATCTTACATAAATACTTGTATTCGCCGTTCTCGATGAAATTGTCTTGAAGAGCATCTACTTGCTTCAAGTGCAGATCAACCTAATCATAAATCAACTTGAGCAAGTATAATTTACAGTTAAAAAATAATCAAATCTTCATTACACTCGCGGTATTACACCGAAGCGTGTAACGAGTGGCGGGGCCCATCTCCGCGGCTCAGCGCCTGGGCAACACAGCTGCGAAAAAACGTCTCAACGGCGAGCCGTTGGCGACACTGTGCCGATTTGACCGGCCCGGGAATCGATCCCGATCTCCCTCACCGTTAGCGGTGTTTTAAACTACTGCGCTTAGAATCAATTAAAGTTGTTATATAGTAAACATCAAAGCGTGTGCTTAACAACTGAGCTAGTTCACTGTTAAAAAAGAAAGAAATTAATGGTCCCGTCTTGTTGAATTAACATTTTACGTCAGCATTTACTTAGCGTTCTTTTTTTGGTGCGGAGTGGTGCGAAAGTAATGTCACGCCAGTAAACATGGCTTCATAGTTTTCCAAGTTGTTGATAATAGTATATTATTGTAGTAATCTCAGATCATTGTATTACAAATGACAAGATTTTTCCATCGCTTGGAAACTTGCAGCTTGCCACGGTATGGTTTACTAGACTGTGAAAATTAAGGTTATTTTTGAAGTACAGTGCGTGCCTGATCTATGTCTTTTTTTTCTTCGTTGCACAGATTGTGGTGTAAGCTTTAAGCTCAAATCACCGGTAGAGCACTGTTGTCTAAGCTGATTGTACATTTTGCAGTAAATCAAATTAAAAAGTAATAATGTATTCCAAAGATCGAACAAACTTACCAAATTTTCTTGATAAGTCCATGTTCCAAACTTAATGCTGCATTTTTGTTCATCGTAAGGAAAATAAGCAATGTCTACACTGCACGTGGTTTGAAATAAACCAGGAGGAAGCCACTTTACCGAACCGGTGTGGTTTACTATTACATTGGTTTGCAACATTTGATCAAAAGACGCCACAGCACTGCAAATAAATAAATTTTACAATGAAAAGTTTGTATGCTTGCAGTTTAAAATATAAAAAATATGTAATTGACTAATATCATAGTGTTCTGAGGTCTGACCCGATCCGATGCAGCAAAACGATTGCTCGAATTCATCCTATAGGACGTTTATGATTGGCGGCATCGCGACACGCGGCACTCTACAGTTTTTCGGACCTTGATTGTTTTATTTTACTGTTCACCGACCACGCAAAAACCTACTACATTTACTTACACTATAATCGCTGTCGCGGAACGCGTATCGGTTAAATCTTTAGTTTCAAAAAATTTTAACTCAGAAAAATGCAATGATTTTTAAAGTTTAATCTTTGAATGACTTTATAATAATTCTTAGCTCCTGTTTCATTGCAACTCTACACTCTTATAGCAAAAAAACGTACTTTCATCGTTGTACACAAAGTTGGGAGATTAAAATCTTGTTTCCGCAATCTATCTTTCAAGAGCGGTAGTTATTGATTAACGTGAGCACGATAAAGCTAGGGACAAAAAACTACCATCAATGTCCACCTGTTATAGATAAGTATGTCCGGTTTCCAAGCACTTTTGGCTGGAAGTCTGATGTCAAGGATTCCGTCATAATCATCCGGATTCCACTGCAGAAAAGCATCGCTCCATTGCTGAAAATAACACGAACATCAGAGGGTCCATTGAGTAGGTAGGCCTAAGTAAGAGGGCTTAAGTCACTTCTCCCGCTAAGTTTTTAGTTATGTATGTTGATACAAATTGGTACTTTGATAGTCTTCTGGACGCACAGAACGTCGAGATAAGCAAATTTTTGACGCTTAGCCCCACCCCTCCCACAAAATTAGTTACTGACAACACATTTCAAAAAAACTCTGTTACAGCAAGCAGAAGCGATGGGGGCGAGCGTCCCTCCATCTATAAAGCTTCAGTAACAACCAGCAGCTTTAAGTGCTGTTTGCATCACACTATGATGTGGAATATCCATTATCTACGCATTAATCATGAATCATGATCAGCATGAAAGGAAATAGCCCCCACTGCCCCCAGCAGCCCTAGTTTAAGATTTAGCTTATTGATGAAAGTAGTTATCCTGGGGACGAGTCGGGGCCATTTTGTGCTGGTTGTGGCACTGCTGTACACCCCTCTACAATTCCACACAAGCTACACCTTTTTTTACTACTCACCCAACCCATATACATGCTCGTTGTTAGAAGCTGATTCTTTTCATCCTAAAAAATGAAATACATGCAACAATTCGGAAGAATTTGAAAGGATTATGATTGTGATGCAGTTGTCTTTGCGACTTTGCAAAAACACTGTCTGTGATTTCATTCTTTATATAAAGACTAGATAAAAACCAGAGGAATCGTGAAAGTAGCGCTACTAGCACTATTTTTTTATTTCAGACAAAATTAGAGTAGATTTCTACATCAGGACATCAAGCTTATCTGTCATGATGCAATATCAAAGGTTATGATAAATTAAACAACCAAATCAACTTTGAAATTTTCATAAAAATTGCCATCATTGGATGTAGAAGGGCTTCCCGCTGAGCTACATTGCAGATTTTTGATTATTTTTGCTAGTTTGTTCACTAAATTACGGTACACGTAATTACTTACCAAATCTACAATTTGTTGCAGAGTCAATTCAAACGAAACATTTACGACGTCAGTAGCCCGGATCACCGGTCGAGCTCTGGGATCATAATTTTCCAAAAGTTTGCTGATCAACCGCTGCTCGGCAGATCTTGGAGTTTTACGAGCTTTTGAACCTAGCAAAAAAAATAACTTTATGGCATACACTGAACTTTTTTACATAAGTTTTAGGAGCTACAAGCTATATTTACGTCGAATGTTGCTGACAAATCTTTTGCATATTATGATGCTGGCAAAAACGCCGCAACTACAGTGCATATGGGTAAGCAATAAAACTATTAATACTACAAGGTGGCCTCAGAGAGCAACCCCCCTTATTGCATCCCATAATTGTAGGTGTTTGCATATTTTTTCAGATACAGGCAATTTATTATCTTGTTTAAACTATGCTTTTCAGTGTCATCTTACGTAACCAGAAATACTCGCTTTAAACACAATGCTGTGAGAACTTTTCACATCCGTTAGATGTCAGTGTAGGTATGCGGCCAAATTTATTTATGCGAATTAAAGCTATTCAAGCGATGCCTAAAATTTTTTAATAAATTCATCAATGTTGGAATGGCAGTGATTAATAGTGCAACTTTATCATTAAAAAAAAGTTGCAAACTAGCTGCTTCAAAAAAAACAAAAAAAAAAACGAAAGATGCAGTATTGCTCTAGTCTGCTCATGGTGTTGAGTTTTGAGATTTTGACCTTCCCAGTTTGGAAATTTGATACTTAGAGGCATAACTTGGAAGGATTGTAAAAATATTTAAAGCTTTTGTTGAAAGAGAAGCAATAGAAAATGAAACTGTACTTTGATTGTTTAAACAAAATCGAAAGTTAAACAAACAAGTTATTGTGATTTTAGGTCGTACTTAGCAAGATATAAATTTGCAAACTTTTCTATCGATTTCTATTTACTTTCTGTTTTGTTTTTAACTCCGCCCCGTGACGCCACAGTGCACAATTTCGCAGAGATAACGTTTCAAATTTTACATGTTTGAACAGAATTTCTAAACATCGCTCACGACAATAGAAACAATTAAAAACAGCTGATACAAAATGACGTCAGCGTAAAAACAATTTAAGTTAATTTAAACGCACTTTTTAAGCATCGTTTATGCTCAAGATAACACTTTGTTTAGCGTATTTTTCAAATTTTTGAAGGTGTCGGCTGAGCAAGTTTTAGAAAAAAAATCGTTTTTGATTTATTGTCTTGATGTAAATCGCGAAATCAACTTCAAAACACGAATGATGAAATTCTGATGACATTGAACAAAGAGAAGTGCACATGGAGTTGGACGATTGGTTGATGCGTTGTTCTGCAAAACTGGTTTCACGGGTTCTTTGCCTAACTAGGTCATCTTCCATGATGCATACACTTCACTAATATAAAAACTTAAGCTGCAATTATGTGGCTTCGAAAAAATTTTCGAAAAAGGGATTACAACTAGGCTTCAAGACTGCAATGACAAAATTTCAGCTTCCTTTTTTTCCACATGTTTCAGCAACTGTAAAGGACTTCTTTGTTTATGCAAATTTATTTTTGTGGAACATTTTCTACCAAAACAACGTCGATTGATGCATTTATTCCGAGTACCAAATATCAGCGCCATCTTTCAGCAAAAACCGGTAATTAGTACATTTCTTTTTCAACTTCATTTGTGGAGTTATGCATCATCATTAAACACAAAACCTTGAGGCGAAATTTCATAACGGTATATGACTTATCATATTATTCGTCGAAATCAAGATAAATATCTGGTAATTTAGAAGTTAATCTGCTCAGTCAAACCTGTCAAGTCTAATTAAATAAGTCAAACTTTCTTAAGAGAGTCATCAGGTGATGATGCAGTTAATCTTAGTTCAAAATCTATTTCTTCGTTTTGTTATTGTGTGTTTGATGGCATAGGTCTGCTCATCAACTGCTGATTTGGGTCTTCTTTAAGCAAAAATATTTTGTTTCTCTTAAGAGTTCCTCCTCCCAATGCAAACCGTTTTTTTTTTTTTTTGTTTTCAAGAAATTGCACCATTTTAAAAATTTATTGATAAACTGAAACAGATCATATACAATGCTCTTTTGTTTCACAGGTTAAAAACATAGAACAGCAGTTAGTTGAATTACACATTGGGTAAGTCATTTTTCAGTTTTGCCTGATTGCAAAAACATTCCAAGTTGAACTCTATTATACACAACGGTAAAACTATAGAATGAAATCGACATTGCCGTTCAAATTCATCTGCTTAGCCTTTCCAAGTTTACTCAGTGCTTAACGGAGAAGGTGTGAACATTATTCGTTTATAGCATGACCCTGCTGGGAATACAACCCCAATTTTACAGCTAAAAAACCAATGATATTGTTGACACTTGAAGTAGCCAAAATCCGTCGAATAACCTGACGTTTTATGAACATACAAAAAAAAGTCGTTATATAGCTTCACCATCGATGAAATTCTTGAGGATCAAGGTGATGATGATGATGGTGATTTTTTCATTTTTATCCTCCTGTCATGAGACAGCGACGGAAGCGCTATGCGTAAGACGAATCCAGACTCGCTTAGGAGTTGTCTTTGTTTGTGAGTTTTGCGTTTGAGTTTTTTCTGACTTCTTTAATTTGCTGCTTGTTATATTCCACCAAGTAGAGATAAACATCGTGAAGCATCTTATCCTAGGACGCAACAATGAGGTTAGGGTGGGAGTTGAAACATTAACCTTGCGATCATGGTCGCCGTAAAAATGACGCTCCGAAGCACTGCAGCACGCTGCCGACGGGATAGTTATGATTTGCGCAATTTATATCAACAAAATTTGGAATTATTTGATAATATGAGTACAGGGTTGCTTTAAATTTTTTAATGTTTAACAAAATTAACTTACATTATTGTTTATCTATACGACTTGATTTTGCGTTTAAATTTGTATCGTGTTATTGTGTAGAACCGTTTTTGTTATAGAAAATACATTAAGCAATTCTCTACAATGGTCATTGAAGTTGATTAGGTATCAGCTGTTTTCAAACCGACACAGAACTTGAAAGCAGGCTATGAGCTTAATTGGCAATTCCCCGCGGTATTCAGACAGTATTATTGACGCATTACAGGCAATAGATGATAAACGTAAATAATTTCCTCCTCTGAGCACATCACAGTAGGCCTGCGATTTCATCAAAAATATATTTTATTTTCAAACACTTTACGCTAAAGATTGTAGTTTTCAAAATGCATGCATCTGTTTCTGCTCTGGATATAGCCTAGCAAAACAATATCAATTTTAAACTTGTTAAAGCAATTTCCATGACGTTAGACATGAGAGCGAAATATTTACTGCAGTAAGTTATAATTCATTCGTTTAGCCGAATAGTTAAGACCGTGTTGTGTGTGAAAAGACTATGTCAAACGGTTGTCACTGAGTTGCCAGCGAATCAACTCGGCCCTGCTACTGTTAAAGCAAATGTATGCGCTCGTAGCTGCGCGATTTGACATTGTGGCGTACGAAAGCCGCTTATAAATTTCTTGCTCGAGCCCCGAGTTGGACGCCACGTCGTGGAGATGAGTACCGTCAGCTCTTCAAACCTTTCATTAGATAAAGTGTGTATATGAGCGATAGATGAATGAATGAATGGACCAATCTGCGAGATGTGATTTACAATGAAACAGAAGTTTTGCAAGTTTAAAAATTTAGTCCCATCACAGCCGAACTTTTTCATCTGATGGAAAGGGCATTATCGACTATTGCGTAGTTAAAGTTCCCATTAGCTCTTATTGATGATGTGAACGTCATCATAACAATGATGGTAACGTCATGATGACGTCACTAAGCATCAGTTTACCAATTTTCTTATTTTTTAAAATTAGCTGGAATTTTTTATTCTGTTTTTGATGCGTGTGTGAGTATGGCATTTTGAAAATGCATAGCTGCAATGGCACGTCACAAAAAATATGACGTCATTGTCAGCGACATGGCCTAGCGGTACCGCGCGCAGGTGACAGATCCTACGTGACGGGTTCGATTCGCGGCTGGAGCCGATCGCATTTGACACATTTAACGGGTGGCTGCTGACTCGAAGAGCGCAAGCTCACTTCGCAGTCTCCCTCAATTTCCGTTAAATTTTCTGTTCAATATAATTTGAAAATAACCTCAGAAAAAGATTTCACACTCTTGCAGTCAGTCACATACAGAGTTTTGTCAACCACCTTTGAAGAATGTTCTTATCTACCATAGTTATGTTCGTCTTTTCGATTCTTTGATATTTTAGCTCTAATTGCCAAAAAATTACGTAGTTGATGAAGTCATAAGTCAAAAAAGTTTGAATCAATCTTTTTACGGTGCAAGTTGCTACGAAAAACATTTATCAGAGTATTAAATAGGTTTAGCTGAACATATTCCAAAAGAATTTGCCTCGTCATGACAAATGACTTTCCGAAAAATCGCTCAGCAAAACGCTGTGTCATAAGTCGTTCTTACAAACATAATTACAAATAATAAATTAATTACAAATAATAAAGCCAGAACAAATTGATGCATATTTAAATAAGACGTTTCGGGTTTCACTAATCATTATCAATCTTATTCAAATCGAAATCATTCTATTTGAATAAGATTGATAACGGTAAGTGAAACTTAACCGAAATGTCTCATTTAAATATCAATTTGTTCTAGCTTTATCATTTGTAATTATTGTGCATAAAATTTCCATTAACCATGCTCCGAAACAGTAATATACTAATCAACTCTTTACTCTTGACAACAATAAAAATTGCAAAAAAATACGTCACAATTGTTCGGCGCGAAAGTGTAGTTCAAAAAATTAAATATTCATTATCATGCATTTTGCTGATCTTAATGCGATAAAACCATCGTCATTGATAAACTTATCGTAAAATACGAGAAATGGGATATCATAACTCTGGAAGTGATATATAGAGTTAGTGTGATCCAATTTTGCCATCATTGCATCAAGGATAAAGTTGTAAATGAAATGTAAAAAAATGCTGAATTATCTTGGGGGATTTTGGGTGGCAATTTTTTCATTTCTGTAAGCCTATTTTGTTTTCAGTCTAAAAAAGCTATTGCAACAGTTAATTCTAATAACGCAACTGAAAAACAGGCAGTGTCACTAAAAAGATAACACTAATACTAAAAAGTGAAAAATTGATCGGATAGAAATCTTACGTTTTTCAAGCTCTCACTTCGGTCGTTATTTTTAGCTGAAAAAGTAAATTTAAAACTTTACAATTTTCAGTGAAATTACGACGAAAACGTTGACAAGACCACAAAATTAATTCAAAATTGGCCTATCTAGATCATTGTACTCCATTATTTCAGAGTCAACTCATACGTTAACGCAGTGAGCTTCTTGTGGATCTCAGTTCACACAACAACACCTTTTTTAATTTTTGGCCAAAATCAAGTAAGCTTCAAAATTAAAACAAGAAATGTTAAGTTTATTTCTTTTTGAAATTATTAAATTGAAATTTGAAGATATTAGCTTACTTGTTACAACATTGCTATCGGCACGGGAGGTCTGGGGTTCGAATTCCGGGTCGGTCAAGCCGGGCACAGTTTCGCCAACGGCTCGCCAACGCTGCAATATTTCTTCAAAGCTGCGTGGACCAGGCGCTCAGCCGTGTAGAATGATCCCGTCACTCGTTATACGCTTTGGCGTAACACCGCGAGCGCAATGTTGATTTGATTTTGATTTACGTGTTTCATGAAAATATATTAATTTTCAATTTACGTTTTATTTAAAAGTTACAAATGTGAATAAAATAGACTAAGTTAGAAACTTAGAGACTTCCTTTTTTGTAACGCAATTGCTGGAGGTATAATGAAGTCAGGATCTAAAGTGGGCGAGATAAAAATGGAACGAGCGCAAAAATTATTGGCCAGGGTTCCATTTAAAATCGCTAAAATACACACAGGTTTAAAAAATTAATGTACAAGCTCTTTTTGATTTGTATGTTTTGGAAAAGCAAATTGGTGTGAACAAATTCGAGCCTTGGTTAGTTCATCTCAGTCTGAATTTCGGTGTTACGTCAAGACAAAGCTGAGCTTTTTCTCAAGTCCAAGTTTCTTATCTAATCAAAAAATAGCTTTGGAAGTACTACTGATTGACTGAAGAGCAATTTAGAAAACCAAACGTGACAGACCGTGAACATGAAGGGAGGGGGTTTTCACCTTGCAGCGATACCCCCCAAGTTCTTTTGTGTTTTTTTTTTATTGTTCTTCTGCTTGAGTAGCTGCTACATTTGTTTGAAAGAACTTGACATAAATTATGTTTAAATCAATAAAAATTTTAAACAAACCATGCGATCTTTTTCAATGGGAGGGAGCTGTTTTCAAAAACGGTCTTAATGGTGTGCAATTCACAAGTTTAAACAACCAGAAATGTAGAGATAAGCTACAATGCACTATAATTACATAGATACCACATACACCAACATGTTATCAAAATACAGGAACGTCATTGAAACTTCACAGAGTAACCTATCAAATTGCTTCGGTCCTACGATCGATCACGCGCTAATTTGCGATAATTTTATCTTTTAATGAAAGGAGTTTCAATGTCGCCGTAAAGTCTTCGAATTTTCTCGAAATGATCGTACATAAAAAAAATCAAATCTTCATTACGCTCGCGGTATTTCACCAAAGCGTGTAACGAGTGGCGGGGCCCATCTCCGCAGCTAAACGCCTGGGCAACACAAAAACGTCGCAGCGGTGGCGTGCAGATTGGGCAGAGTCCGATTTGACCGGCCCGGTAATCGAGCCCCAGACGCCCGCACCGATAGCGACAAGTTTAGCAGGTAAGCTAACCGGCTGGTATGATCGCACTTTATTTTCTAATTTTTTTCATAACGAGAAGTTGCAGAAAAGTGATTTTTGCTTCTTAAACCTAATGGCTATAAGCGCTAAGCCTTAAGCAAGGCAAGTAGTTTACAATGATGGCAAAAGCCAATAAAAATCTAATTAATTTTGTATTATTGATTAGCCTTGATTTAGCTTAGGTGAAAGGGAACGACTTGTATTAATTAAGTTTCGGATATTCTTTGATCCGTCGATTTGTTAGGAAGGTTTCGGAATCAGAAAAGATTACGAGCTAAACAAAAGGATATATTTTTAAGTTTTACACTAAATTTAATTTTAAATTCTTCGCGTTTTATTGACTGAAGTTTACGCTTAAAAGCCCTAAAAACATTTTTTAGCAAAAAAAAAAGACAATGGAAGGTCTTTGCATTTTTATGAAGTAACTTTAATTCGTAAAAAATTCAAATTAGTCGAGGAAATGAAAAAAATTTACATCAGACTAATTCATTAGATAAACGTTTTTTGACGTTACCGGTACTTAAAGTATTGTTGGCAATTTTCTCGCTCAAACGTAATATTTTTACAATACAAAAATCTGCTTCATTTGTAAGGAAACTTTTAAAATGTAAAACAGCATTTCAAAACTTACTCTTAAAAATTTTGGCCTATCTTTTCCAAGAATAGTTTCAAAACACTTAAATCTGTTGCTAAGTACACGCTATCGGTGCGGTTCGACTCCCGGGCCGGTCAAATCGGCACAGCGTCGCCAACGGCTTGCCACCGAGGCGTCGTTTCGCTGTGTTGCTCTGGCGCTAAGCCGCGGAGATGGGTCCCGCCACTCGATACACGCATCGGTGTAATATCGCAAGTATAATGAAGATTTGATTTGATTTATGAAATCAAGTACAATACATTAAGCGCCACTGTTTACTTCAAAAATTAGCACTACATACCTTGGGTTGTGGACACGAAGACTACGCAGAGGAAAGCAAGTACCACTTTGACGCGATCCATCACACTTTAGATATGATTATAAAAAGTCAAAAATGCAAGTGATTTTTAAATTGCGAATCTCATTAAAACTCAAATCTGGAAAAAGTAATAAAATCTCTTGTTTACTGTTTAGAATTTGCTCAGGTTGATGATATTTTCAATTAACAGGAGATAATAGTCAAGTAGACAAGAAGATTACATGGATGATTATCTAATGACAAGAAAATAATTCTAAAAAGAATTTCCATTTCTCTGACATCCAACGTTTGATACCAGTGATGTGGTTTCGGCAGAAGATCTTTTGTGAGGTCGTTTAACCGTAGCTGCTTTCTCCTTACTTCGGCCACCGCGATTGACCCAACGCACAGGTTAGCCTGGATAAAACCATCCCAAGAGACAGAATGACAATTCAACTAATTTAATATAAATTGTGCGTTCGTTTTGAATCGCAGTTTGAGCAGTGCTGGAGGGTTTAGGCCTATTAAGCTTTGACCAGCCACAGGTTAGCTCAGTTTTGAAGTACATCGCTATTGTTGCGGAAGGTCTGGGGTTCGATTCCCAGGCTGGTTAAATCGGACGTAGTGTCGCCAACGGCTCGCCACCGCTGCGATGTTTTTTCGGAGCTATGTTGTCCTGGCACTAAGCTGCGGAGATGGATACCGTCACTCTTTACGCGCTTCGACGTAATACCGTGAGTGTAATGAAGATTTGATTTTGATTTGATTTTAGCTTAGCTATAAGCAGGGCTACCACAGATCCACACCAAAAAATAAGCACGCTGAAGTTAGGTTATCTAAAAGTCAAAAGCTCTTTAATGTGAAAGCACTAAAAATCGGTGAAGACCAGAAAAAAAAAGTCTTCACGTCCACAGACAGGGGTATCATGGTAAAATTCGAAATAGAGGGGCCCTGCAGAGCCGGCGCTAGAGCAGTCGACGAAGGGGGGCCAAGCGTTTATCAGGAGGCGTCAAAGTTTGAAATTAAGCACAAAAACCGCTGTCTTCAAAAGAGTAAGCTTGTTAATTGGGGGGGCCACGCATGTCGATTGGAGGGGCCAGGCCCTCCTGGCCCCACTTGACCACGGCCCTGGGGCCTGTATAATGCTGAAAATGTTATTATTTTATGCCAGATGTTCGTAAACTTTTTCAGTTACATCCCCATTCCCTTTTGGCGTTAGTCATTTTTGCCCAAGTCCTACTATCAGTGCCGTGTGAAGATTATTACTTTTCCCACAAAAAAAGGTCTAGATGGGGTCCTTTGATATCTGCAATAATTTGGGCAGTTTCGCGCTTTTACGACTCATTAGCTGCATTGTTTCAAGGGACGTATCCAAAAATTTGCTCTGAAAGGGCGCCCCAAACTTTCGTGCTTGCAGTGTCTTTCTGGGTGTGGCAAAATCAGAGCACATTTGAAGCAGAATAAAAATCAATGATGACTCTAGGGGGTCCGGGGGCATGCTACCCCGAAAATTTTTTGAAAATTTAATTGAAATTTACGTCACTTAATTGCACTTATAGTACTTTTTTAACAACTTTTTGACGAAATTTTCTTTAAAATTTTTTGCCTCTAATTTTGAGTCTAATACAACAATATTGTGGGGCCCCTACAAATGCCCCCCTACCCCTACCGGGGGGACCGAGCCTCGGACATGCCGTGATACGACACTGCTCACCACGCTACAAAAAACATGCAGAAAATATAACAATTTATTTGCAATGTCTTAATCGTCTTAATAAGAAGGATGCAGCTGTTTTGGAGAAACAAGGTTTGATGTTTGACGAAAAAAGATTTAAAAATAAGCTTATGCGTTCAATCATTTAGTCACTGCTATGTTCACGCCTTCCTTGCAAACCTTTTACGCTTCCCAGTATAAGAACCTCTGCTCTAAAGTCTAAACGTTACCAAGGACTTGGCCGATTTTAAGAACCCCCCGGGCCCCCCTGCAAACAGTTTTATAAAACTAGGGGGCTGAGACCCCCTCAGCCACCCCCCACCAAGGCAACCCTGTCCACAGAGTCCTGATTTTCCACAAACAATCGGTGAAGACCTAAAAAAAGGTTTTCACATCCGAAAAATCCCATTTTTTCCGCTAGAAATTCAAAAATAAGCACGGAACTCAAAAATAAGCACGTTTCTTAGAAATAAGCACATTTACATTTTCTAAGACATTGCCCTTGAAAATAAGCACAAATCTTAGAAATAAACACGAAATGGTAATCCTGGCTATAAGTCATAAACACCACACAATATGTAAAAACCCCATTCAAATGCTAATTTTTTTCCTGATCCATTTTTTAAAAATCTTTTTCACATTAATTGGTATTTTTTTAAGAAAGAGTAGACTCAGAGCTTTTCACGCCTACTAAACCCAGCTGTAGGTTTGAACTGTTAAAGTAGGGGTCGGCATCATCTCGCACGCGTGCCAATCATGGCACGCGGCGTGATTTTATGCGGCACGCGGAGTCATGAAAATTTTCCTAACATTTTTTAAAATTTTAAACTAACGAAAATATTACATTCAGCGCGAAACAAGTTGTTAATTTGCTGTGTTTTCTTTTGTTGTTTAGTCATCATCATCATTTTTTTAACACTATTATTACGTTACTACTGTGCATATTTGCGTTTCATTCAGTTAGTAACCCTGATGTTAACCGCGCTGCCTGCAGCCAAGAGGTCAAAATCAGATGTGAGACAATTTGCAAAATCGTAGACAGCATATGTTTTTGGTCTGTTTGTCGCAATCACGTACCAGTATGTACACTTTACGGTACACTCTGCTGTGAAAATGTCGTTTGCCGTAAGGGCCTACCTCAAACATTAAACGTCATTTTGAAACTAAACTAGAAAAATTATTTAGAAGATGATTCGAAGAAAAATAAAGCTTTTAAAAAGGCAGTCTCTCGTTACGAAAAACAGAGTAGCATTTTAAAAAAGTTCGCAGTACAAATCACAGTTCGGAAAGTAACTACACAGTTGCAGAATGTATCGCCCAGCGCGTGAAGTATTTTACGCCGTTAAATAACGCAGTTTTTATAGGCACGCAAACATATATTTTGACATTAAATTTTGCAAATTGGCACACTGAAAATACAGCGTTGCCGACCCATGTGTTAAAGCATAGGCCTGTACTGTCAGCGCTTCGACAGATAAACAAACCATTTCACGAAAACAGAAGCACTTGATTTATCTCTGGTTCTTTCTCGTATTTTTGACTACAAAACAAGTTGCTAGTTACAAATTTTTTCGCGTACAAGCTCAAGTTTAGTCAAATTAGCGCTTCAATTTAAAAACTATAAAGCCATGTGGTAACCTATGCACATCAAGCAATTTAATCATTTGATACGACACTGCTTTAGCTCATTCTTAAGCGCACAACATTTAAAATCTTTACTGAGTTTGCTCTGCTGAGTTGACTGATTTTGGATTTTTTAGTGTACTGTATTGGGTTAAAAAAAACTTTGCTAGACTTGAGCTAAAATTAATGGTGGTGGTAAGCTGCTCTACGATCGTACTTCCGTCATTCTTTCAAATGAATTTCTAAATTAACATTTCCTTTCCAAACAAATCACTTGAAACCCCTATTATTATTATTGAAATAATAATGTAATCAACATAACGAAAACTAAGGGTACAAGTCATGAATTTTTTTGTTGTTGTTGTTGAATGTCTGATGAATATAATAAACGACTGCTAATTCAAACTCACTATTTTGGCGCCCCGAAATCCCTTAAAAAAACAGATGAATTCACTCTGCGCCGAGTGTATAATGAATATTTATTTAATATTTGTTACCGTTTTTGCAGCATAAATAAAATGCAATGATTTTTTTTATACATTGTTTCAAAAACCTATACCTTTATACCTTTTCCTTTAGATACAGTATGTCGTCTTCCTGTTTTAACTTTTGTGAGACAAGTTACTTTATGCAGGTACTAGTAATGTAAAACACAATTTCATTAAAAATCATTTTCTCGCTCAATGTTTTTCTAGCCTCGCTAGAATTTAAAAAATTGAAACCGTTCCTCTAGTTCTCAGAAACTTTTTAACTTTGGACATCTTTTGCGCTGTGATTTGGTTTATCAAGCAGCACTTCCCTTATTTGAAGTTGCTTGTCTCATTATCCTGTTTCTTTTCTCGATTAAACTTTTTCTTCTTCTCTTCCTGTTAAATCTTGTCGCTGATTGACACTTCTGCTCTGTTTGCCTTTTCAACATGAAATTTGATCGATGTTGTTTTACTGTGGTTGTGTCCTATTGCGCCACCTACTGCATACATAAAACAAAAGTATTACTCTACAAGAATAACAATGGCTGTGAGACATTCTATCGCGTGAATTCATCAGCAGCACATTAAATTGAATCAAACACTTCCAATTACAGCATAAAGCAAGACTAGGTCGGCAACATTACCTAGGCTAGCGGTACCGCGCGCAGGTTGTAGATCCCACTTGACGGGTTCAATTTACGTCCGAAGCCGATCGCAGTTGACATAATATACAGCGAGTGGCCGTGGTCTCAAAGAGCGCAAGCTCAATTCGCAGTCTCCTCAATTACCGTTGAATTTCTTGTTCGATATAATTTGAAAATAACCTCATATTTTATTTTATAGGTTAGAATTGTTAATTTGTTGTGCGAATGATCTGGTACTGGTAGTGGTAGGTTAAATAGCGAAGTAGAGTGGCATAATGACTCTTCTCTTACAAAAAAACTGCAATACGCGCAAAATAATTGCTCTGCAAGACTGATTTATAATAAGAAAAAATATGATCATGTTACTGAGTTACTGATTGATTTCCAGTGGCTTCCGATAAAGTATAGACTTTTGTACAAGATATATTTACTGGCGTATAAATGCATTTACCCAGCATTATTTGCACACCGTGAAGAATTGAAATCTTCAGTTTCAACCGATTCTAAATCTACTCGTTTTGTTCGCCTTAAAGTGCAACGTAACAATTACAGAATTAGTGATCGGGCGTTTTCAATTTGTGCTTCTAAACTTTGGAATAAATTACCAACTGCTCTAAAAAACGAATTAAATTTTGCAAGATTTAAGCGTGATCTTAAGACGGACTTATTTCGTGGTGCTTTTAATCTATAAACGCATAATTACTTATTCTTTGCTCAAACTGTCAACACCATAATAATTTGTTATTTCCGATTTACAGTTCGTTCTTTCTGTAATAATTGTACATATTTATTCTGCTTGCTGTGTCATTGTGTAAGTCTATGTCCTTATGTTACAACTTCTGAGCGAAAGATATGCTTTCACCAGGTCTAGTTGAAGTCGATAAACCTGCATTATTATTATTTTTAACGATTCAGATTGCAGTTCCCACGATGTTTCTCATCAGAATCTTATCGTTCCATTCCCTCTCAAACTTCGCTACAGCATCCGTAAACAACAACGGCGATCAGCTCTCCTGCATGCTGAAATGTTTAGAAAGCCAGCGACGGACCATTGTTACGAGGGTTAAGATCTTTTTTTGACGCGTTCCATTCATGGTTGAAGCCGGGTCAAGTTTAAGGCATTTTTCGGGTGAATGCTGACTTGAAAAGCGTAAGCTCATTTCTCCCTCATTGCACAAACCACACTTAAAGCAGATTCTGCAGCGCTATGAATAAAAAAGAAAAAAGAAATAAGCAGAGAACTTCGAAGCAATACTTACTACCTCTAAAGTGGCCCAAATGGTCAGGTTTTACTTGACAAACACCGACTTCGTCGCTTTTTAGTGAGAAAAAATTGACTATTTATTTGATTTATCAATAAAACAATAATCGTATAGGCCTAACCTGTTTTAAATTTAGCAGTGCAAAGCAAAATTAAATCTGCTAATAATTTTGACAATTGCATCTTCAAATAAAGCGCAATTCACCATTCTAATTATCTTCTTCGTACAAGCTTCAATAAATCTTGTCCTACACTCCATCATCAGCAAGTCGTTAGTCAAACTGGGCCACCCCTACAAGTACACTAAACAGCAACGTGCCACAATTTTTTCCAAAAGCAAGTGATGAGTTGATCTGCTTTAGATTCCACGTAAATTAGACCTGCAGCTTTGTTGACCGTAGTGAGCTGTTGATGTTTTGACAAGCGCGTTTATTGTTGTTTTTTGCAGAGATTCGATATGCTTGTCAGTCACCTGAAATCTTGAAGTTCAGTCGAATATTTAAGGCAAGTAGTTTACTAAATGTACTATTACGAATATGTAATTAACTAATCGACGTTTAATTTCGGTTTTGAGCCTGCACGCTAATTGACGAAATTTTGCAGAGCAAGCAGCAGAACAACCTAAGATTAAAAAACCATGGTGTAGGATTTATTTGGTTTACACTTCTAACTATAATCTCACCACCGGATGTTTTTTGGTGGAGCACAGAAAAAAGAGGCGTTTCACCCTCTTTAACTCTTGTATATGGATAAGAATATAAACGTAACATCATCAACAGCAATAAACCGGCACTTTATCATCATCATATCAAGTTTCAATCCGGTTTTTTCCTCCTCACCGAAGGTGACCGGATACACCTCATCCCCTCCGCGATCGCTCTCACACCTCCCTGAAAGCTGTCGTAGTTGAGCATCGAATCCACAAAGTCAGTTCCGGAGCCCAATTAATGCGCCAGTCGCTCAACCAACTCAATGTGCAATTGCCGAATTATGTGGATGAACCTTTTCAGCAATAGTTTCTCCTGTGCCCTCGTGTAATTCTTGATGAGAGCCATTTGAATCCGGAAGAGAAACTGTATCTGCAAGAACTAGCGCATAAACTCTCCTTAATAGCAATCACTTTATTAGATAGACCTATGTAGCAAAACTATATCCAAAAGTTAATTATGACCAATTTCTAACAAGTAGAACAAAATGAAAAAAAATCAAATCTTCATTATACTCACGGTACTACGCCAAAGCGGGCAACGAGTGACGGGGGCCACATCCGCGGTTGAGCGCCTTGGCAAGACAGCTGCGAAGAAACATAGCAAGCCGTTGGCAACACTGTGCCGATTTGGTCGGCCCGAGAATCGAACGACAGACCTCTTGCACTGGTAGCGTGTGCTCAACAACTCAGTTAACTGGCCGGTAAGTAGAACAATCTTCTTACTAATTATGTCTCTATGTGTATTATCTTGGGACACGCAGTTAACATATATTTTTTTAAGTAATTGAGTTTTGCTTGTCCTTAGTACTTGCAAAACTACCGGTACTTGTCTTTAAAAATTCGGATATGTTTACGCTGTTTGTTAAATGTTTGTATTGAGTTACGCAGTAAACCTGTTTCTGAATTTTCATAAAATAATTAAACCTATTTTCTGCAGCTGTCTCTCTTTTGATGAACAGATCGTCTTAGGTGGTCGCTAGACCGCAAGTGTGTTTGGAGTAAACGCTATCAATGTCGAATGATTAAACCCAGCACTATATTGACGATGCTGCCTACTGAAATATCCTCTGTTTTTTCGTTTTTATGGCATACAAAACGAACGTGAATGCAGTATCAAATGCTAATCGGTGGGCTGTAACCAGTAACTAATCATTCTTTTTGAATAATTAGTGACCTTGGCAGACTAAGCATTTGGTTTAAATAAATTTTTATCGTGCTTTAACATTTTCGATGAAGAATATTGTTTTTGTTGAGACGAGCTTGGGCGAGAACCATCCGAAACCGTTTCGTCTTCCAAATCTTTATATCCGGAAGGTAGCAATAAATTTATGTCCTGTTGTAAAAAAACAGTTTTAAGAAAATTTTTGAAACCGAAACAAGCTGAAATCTGCTAAGAAAAATTTTTGAAAACCTTACTTGAACCAAGACCGTTTTTGTTTGAAACGTCAAAACCGAAACTGAAACTACAACCTATTCAAACATTTTTCCAAGTTTTTTGGTTTTGATAATTGTCATCACCTTTATTAATAGAACTGTCCCATTAATGCTGGTCGTGAAATAGAGACGCTGTGAATAGCAACTTTTAAGTCGTTAGTTTCACCGGACTCGAAATCAAACGCGAGAAAGCAACTCCTGAAGCAGATTGCTCAACTCACTCTGCTATCTGAGCTGTTACGTATCATTGTAGGCTAATAAAACAAATTAAACGCTAAGAAGTAAAGCAAATCTGTATTCCATTCAACGCAAAATAGTTATCTTGGCTGAAACTTTAGGAGGCGGAACCGGGGGGTCGAGGGGACGCAGGCTACCCACTTTTTTGGGAAGGAGGGCCCTGGCAGTGCTAATTTACGGGCACATTTCTTCAATAAAACCGCTGAGTGAATGCATTTGCAACCTAATGTTGTCAAAACAACGAGGGCCCAAATTCATTCTCTGCTTTGACTTCATTTTCTGCTCCAATGTGTTTGTCAGTTATCATCCTTATTTCTACGCAAGCTGGGCCTCGCATGAACCGTTTTGCGCGTACCGCTACGACCGGTCTCGGATACTACAATTGGTAACAAATGCAGTGTTTTTTAAGATTTGGCTTGCGGAACCACTGAGCATCTTTGAAAGACCGCCAATTTTAAATTTGTAAATTAAACCGCGGTTAAGAATAATGTTTTGACGAAAATTTGCAAATTTTGAGAGACGGTTAGACAATTTGGAGAGGCCATTTCGGTTCCTCAAAACGCCTTAAAATAACACTGAAATAACACTGAACAAAATATACCATAGATTTGTGCCTCTTCGTTTGTTACATCACTGAGCGTCTCTGACTTCTTCTGCGATCGGAGATGCAGCAAATCCCTAACCCTGCGAAGAAAAGTCACAGGGGCTAAATGATGTAACAAAAAAAGAAGCACAAGTCCGCATTTCCTCAACTTCGCTGTCATTTATGTTCATTTATCTGTTGTAACTTGTATTTGAGCTTAGCTCGTTGTAATACCAATTCAGAAATGAAATCAAAAACATAACATCGTTTTTTTGGCAAACGTTCGTTAAAAAATCAATTAATTTTAAGAACCTCCATCTAAGCTGCCGATAATGAACTAACAGGAAGATGCCTGTCGTTAAATTGCAGCTGTGGCGATTCATAAATAACGTTTGGAAAGATTTTGAAGTGAGCACTTTGTGAAAACGTGATGGAACTAAACCTTAGAAAATGACGATAACTATTATCTAGCCAAGGGGTGGGCAAAGTTTTTAATTCAAGAGCCGCATGCGGTAATGTAGAGCTAAGCGAGAGCCACAATCTCTGTTTGGAGTGTCACACAATTGCAACAAAAAAAAAAAAAAACTCAATAAAACACAACGAATCAACAATACACAAGATTATCAGCAGTAAATCAACTGTTGGTTTCTATTTAATAGTTTTCTGAGACATTACGTTTTACTCTACTACTTAGTTAACAGCACCATCTTGCTGTCTCCATGTCTAAAAATGGGTACCGGTAATTTTTCAACTTTAAGATGCAGGAAAGGAGGAGCAGCCGCGGCGCAATTCCTAGCTTCAAAGTCAACTGGCTTTATTGCAAGGAATCATATGACCCTGGCATTAGGTTAACTCAACTAGTAATCAGGAGGTGATGCAGAAAATTTTGGTAGCAGAGGTGCAGTTTGAATTAAACTGAATGTTAACTAAATCCCCAGACTAAATGCAAAGACGTTTAAGCTCGAGAAAGGATGTAAATAAGCTTTTTGAGAATGTTTCATGTCAGGGGCGTATTCAAACTTTTTTCCGGAGAAGTTACTTTGAAGCGAATCGAAGATGGAAAACGGCTCAAGGGGGTCCCGGGGCATGCTCCCTTGGAACATTTTTGAAAATTTACATACTGTAATGGCCAATTTAGTGCTATTTGAACAACTATTAAGGCAGATTTTCTTAATTTTTTTTACCCGTAATCCTAAGTCCTTCACCAAATACGATGTATTTTGTTTGCAACTTTCGATTATGCGTGCTTACGGCGTATGATGATTGTTATCGAAGAGGTCCGAAATTATGGAAAAATTGTATTCATCAAAAACATTGTTGGAAATGGCTGACGTTGGTACGCTTACCCTAGGTCCCACCTCCCTGGATCCGCCTCTGCTACTAATTCAAGCTGACCAACACCCAGACCACATATTCTGCATTATGATGCAGAAAGCCCATGGGCTTTCTGCCTTTTGGCCCACTAAATTTGGACCTGTGGTCAGGGTATTAAAGTAGCGATATACCGATTACGCCAAACTCAACTTCTCTATTAAATATAAAATGTACAAAACGACAAAAATTGTCAAATAAAATCAGTGCCATAGTAGCCTACTGCCCTGGACTCGAGTTTCCATTAATGCCAAAAAGTTCATTCAGCTGGCTGACCTGTACAACAAAACTTGCTGTTAGAATCAGTGAGCTTGGAAACAAATTGTGAGAAAACAAGAGACATCAGTAAAAATTTGTACGAATTGTGAGAAAATGATGCGCGTGAATTACAATTTGTACAACGAAAAACTACAATATTACTGTTCAAAAGAAGAGCCACAAACAAAAGGCTGGCGAGCAGTGACGTGGAAGTAGGCTACTTTTAAGTAGGGGGGGCTGAAATTTGTGTTACTATACCAACGTCTGGGGGGCGAAGCCCTTTTAATGACAGGTTTCGCCGTCGCTGGCTGAAACTCAAATACCAAAGATACTGAAGCCGACACCCTAACGCAGGGCCGGCGGAACCGCCCCCCGAATCTCCCAGCCGTGGGGGGGGCAGGCCTGGTCAGGGCCCACGCTCTGAACACCGCGGCGTTTTTTTTTACTTGGAAATGGTTTTAATACGTACTACGACGCAATATTAATTTGTTTGTGTGCGTGTGTGCAGAAAAGTGCTGACGGGGGGTAGGGGGGATTAAAGGATGTTGGACTCCAATTGCGCCGCTCTTGTTTGAAATGTAAGCTACTGTAGGCAAAATCACTTGCATGTAAACGATTTTTTTGATCTGTTGAATGAACGAAAGCATAATTTTCTTCTGTCAAAAATACATATTTTATGAAATATAAGTAACAGCAACAATATTAGCTTCCTATTTCATGCGCCTTGCTTGGAATGAGGTCGTACATGGTAGGTGTTTAGAAGATTGTAGGTTTACTATTACTTTTGCACAAAAGCATCAGGGGTGTGCGACTCCGCAAGCAAAATGGATCAAAATTGGTTCGTCAAACGGATCGCTAAAAGTTTAAATTTATGACATACTCTAACTTTAAGTAAGGTCTACTTTAAATTTCAATTGTTCTTTTAAGTACCGGTTATTGGCAAATGGATTGATGATTTTCTTGCATTTTTTTCTCCAGCTTTTTCCCATGTCATGACACACTGTGCTGGGCTGTATGTTGTTGATTTTAATTTATTATTGTGACGCTTAAAAGCGCACAAAAAACAGCCAGTAGTTCAAGCGTTAAAACGATTCTAGGTAAAACATTTACCGGTAGTCCGGTAAACGCTTGCTCTGTGAAACCATATAGAGTGTTCTTTAAGATATAAAATATTAGATATTAGAATAAAATATTAGAATATATTTTATTCTAATATAGATATTAGATATAAATATAGATATTAGAATATAAATAAATTATTAGAATTTAATGAAAATGAGTTTTCTTCACGCACCAGTTATACGCAGGGGTTCCATACCGTCCGCATTTCAAAGATTTGTCCTAATTTTGAAAGTACACTTCTCGAAAAATATTATTGTCCTTATTTTTAAGAAATGTTTTTATATTTTGTCTTTGGACTTCATAAATCAAGCTTTGTATTATTTGTCCTGCCTTATTTTTTGTCTTACTGTCAAAGCTTTATTGTGACAGCATAAAAGCAACACAATCGTATTTGGAACATAAAGAAGCAAGGCATAGATAGGCATGAAGCATTGTTAGCACTTCAGGCTGTCTAGGTTGATGGGAAGGTGTTGCATCTTTAGCTCAAAAATACCCAGGCAGTTTAATCATTTTTCCAGTCGCCTTTGGTTTGGGTTCCGGTGGATTTCAAACTAGGGTACGTAGATGCAAAATCGGACGCAATCGCATTTTGTGTAAAAACATGTCCGTCAGGTTCGTTCATCAAAAATCGCACGAATATGCATGAAATGCCAAATCGGATGAAAATGGCATTCTGTAAAAAAACACCTTTACCTTCCATTTTGCTTGCGGATAAAGGGGGCCACACGTGAAGTTTTCAAATGGGCCTCAGTTGGCCTAGCGACGGCGCTGCCTTAACACCAAATAGGTTTCCATCCTTGGTACTGATACAGCTACAGTTACACATAAAGTGAAAAAAAAAGATACCAAAATCAAATCTTTGTTATACTCTCAAATCCAATATTCCGCCGAAGCGTGTACGATTGGCGGGGCCCAACACCACGGCTTGGTGTTTGGCCAAGACAGCACCTACGAAGATTCGCAACGGTGGCGTCGTAGGCATAGCGCGAATTTTCAACTCTGCGCGCACACGTTATGTATGAGGAGGAAGCTCACTCACCTGTAGGCCTACAGGCTCAACCGAAACTCTTTAATTTAAAACCAAATTAAATGACTGAGCGTTTGTTTTCGCCTAAAACTTTTAACACCTGTTAGATGACGATGTGGTGCGAAACTTACCTCACTTGCCAAGGATCGAAACTCTCAAGATTACGTTATAATTATAAAGTTTTTTTCGGTACCAGGAAAAACACATGAAGAAGCATGATAAACTAGGTGTCACATGAGAAATGTTGTGTTATTTTGGTATAAATGTGAGTCGCATGTTTTGACACTTCTTGGGTTTTTCGCATAAAAATTATGTTAACTTAGGAACTCAACAACTTGTAGATTAAGTTCTCTGGCAATCTGCCCCAATGCCTTGCATGATGTGGTTGTAAAGAAGATCTCCGGTACTGTTGTTGAAACTCAACTGGTCAACACTCATTTATTATCAAAATTACCGAGATCAATCTTTTCGTTATTCAGTTTATGAGAAATATATTTCGTCCTAAGCGGACAACATCAGTCTAATAACAAACTGAATAAATAAAAGTAGTAAAAAGTAAAAAAAACGACCGTAAATCACTGCTAAAATACGAATCATAAAGTACGGTCGTTTTTTTATTTTTTACTACTTTTGTTTATTCATTTTGTTGTTAGACTGATGATGTACTCTAAGGACGAACTATATTTCTTATAAACTGAATAATGAAAAGAGTGATCCTGGTAATTTTGATAATAATGACTTGGGAACTCAATTTAGTTTTCTGAGTAAGATTAGAGATCTGACAGATTGTTTGTTGTGGGTTATTTCATACTTTTATCAGCATAGCTAATTAATGGTCAATGCTATGGGGCGCCGTGTGTAAAGCTACGCAATATAAAATTTTGCATCATTTTTTGGTTAAATTACGTGCAATATCATATATTGTTGCAATTTATGTATATTGCTGCAATATGTGTTAAATTGTTGCAATTTATGTATATTGCTGCAATTTGTGTAAATTGTTGCAATTTGCGTATATTGCAAAAAAACCTTTAAATCGGCTTTTAATTGCCATGGTGATATGCTAACTAAAACAGTCAGTGTTGCCCTTTCCCTTTTTCCATGAACTCATGTAGTGTCCTGGCCTGAGGCGCTGTTGTACTGACTGTGCAGTGTGCACTTATTGGTTTGGCTGAAACATTTAAGCTACTGGTTAAATGAATATATTAAGCTACTACTGTTAAGCTACTGGTACCGGTATCCTTTGAAATACCAGCAGCTAGACTAGACTAGACTACCGGTATGGGGGTAACAACTAGTATCAGCTCCCAGGTCCAGTTGGGTTAGATTAGAATTAGGTTCAGTTAGGGTTAAATTTAGTTAGGGTTC